>JABYQP010000028.1:0-529199 GCA_022606235.1 Abortiporus biennis | reverse complement strand
GGTCGACATGGACACTGGGCACCTCATTGCAACCAACCAAGATGTGCTGCCTGTGGTAACGTCAGACACGCCAACTCTTCCAACTACAAATTTTGCAGTCAATGTCCACCTTTCCGATTCCCAGTACCTCCAACCTGCTTCGTCGAGATCGACTTCTTTGAAGTCCATTCCTATTCGAACAAGCACCACTTCGTCGATGAGGATGGAAATTATCACGGTCGAAGAAAACCTTGCGGTACAGAACCACTCCCCTGTATCCGGCGAATTGGAAGCTGGACAAGGACCTCGTTATTTTCTCGACGATCTCGCAAGGGATATTCATTCCAAACCAGTCAAAGTGGGGCCAGTCGAAGCAGCGGTTCTGACGGAGAATGAAAAGGGTTAGAAAATCTTCGGGAAGTGTTTACAGAACAGGTACCCAATCATTTACCAAGAACCATACGATGACGTAGACTATGGTGCAGACTACGAGCAATTTGCAGGGGAATGTTGATTAGTTCAATGATGGAATCATTGGGTTAGTAATGGGGTAATGTTACAAATGGACACGATTATCTTTTTCTTTCTTTTCTTACATAATACGGAGTTATTGCGGACTATCTAGCACTAAGGGAATTCCCGCGTAATGACTAATGTTGTATTATTAGTTTCTCCATAGTTTCTCCTTTTATTTCTCACACAAGTTTTACCAATGTTTTTCTGAGTTTCCCCGAGGTTTCTCCTTCTATTTATCCATAGTTACTCCTTATCTCTGGACGATACTCTCGTATTTATCAGACTAGGGCAGATGTATAAATACTGGTACTTTAGCTAGGTTGAAGCCTTAACTTCGACCTCTTGTTTTCTCCTAGCTTAGCAATAGACTTGTTAAGTTTCATAGTCTGTCTGAGTACTTTGAGTCTCAGCTCGATACTAAGTCTTGATTTGTAATCAAGTCTTAGTCATCTGAATTACTTAAGTCGAAGATCATAGTCACAGTTACATCACAGTCACAGTAACAGTCACGATAAGCTCGATCCTTAACATTAGGTCGAAGTTAAATACAAGCGCCCACTTATTATTAGTGTAGGCGCCACAACTAAAGAACCACGGATCCAAGAAACCAACCCAGTGGAAGCAGAAGCTTCCGGGAACCACTAAACCAAGACTCGGACTCAGAAATTGAAGTCGAACCTACGGCACCAGCACCCCAGACACTAGTTCTCAGCTTTAACGATTGGAGTGCGCAGAACCCTAGAACAGATCTCTAGGATACAGACACGATCGCTACAGAAATTATCTCCAAGTAATTGATTTTACCAATAGAACCAATCATCTAGGAGAATTCAACCAAGCAGTAGCTGATTACGAAAGAGCAAATAACACTCGAATCCCTTATACCAGACCGCCAAGTCGAATCCCCTGAATCAACCAGAAACTGCATTAGTAGCAGTACCACAGCCTCCGCCAGGAAACAACCCACCATCTCCACTGCCACCCGTCGTAACTGCACCAATGGCAGCACCAGCACCTACCATAAAGCTTGGCAAACCCGAGAAATTTACCGGGAAGCCGGAGCAAGTCAGACATCATCTGGCGCACTGCAATCTATACTTTATGGTAAACGTAGGATTAACTGGAGTCCAGAAAATTATCTACTCCTTATCGTTCATGGCCGAAGCCGGAACAACTGGAGAATGGGTCACCAGGGTCCACAATCAATTAGAAATAGATGCAGCATAGCAGAAGCCGATAGGCTAATGAATGAATGGCCAAAGTATGTGGCGCGTTCAAATCCCAATTTGAACAAGGGATATCGAACAAAAGGCAAGGGATGAGATTTACAATCTCAAACAAGGAAGTCTTCGGCGGATCAATATGCATCCCGATTTTTGGATATACTCAGTAGGACTGGAATCAGAGAGAACTCACGAAGATCGAATTATTCAAGCGAGGACTTGATCGGAGTTTACTCTTGGTCTGCCTCAATACCGAAATTCTACCCACTACATTGGAAGGGTGGATCAAGAGAACTTCAACCATCGATAACAATCACCGAGCGGCATTTCACAGGGAAGGAAATACCTTCCGATTCTTCAACAACAACTATGGGTCCCACAATCAGGGACAAGCTAGGCAAAAGGACCCCAATGCAATGGACGTTGATCGGGTTAACACAAGAGCATTGACTAATGAAGAAAGAGACAAACGCAGGAAGGAAGGTAGATGCTTCTATTGTGGAGACAAAGGACATATGGCACGAGACTGCCAAAAGAAGAAGCAGAATGGGAATAACAATAGACAGGTTAGGGAAGTATTAACCGAAGGAACAAAGATAGAGGAAGTTACCGAAGAACTCCCTAAACCAGAGGAACCAAAGAAGGACAAGTTGGCTGCAATAAGGGCAATATTCAATCGATGGACGATGACGAAAAAGATTCTGCAATCGATCTATTCAATGATGCCGGTTTCCGTGTCGAAGACTTGGGTTTTTAAAGAAGCGACCACCACTGGTGTGTGGATCGCTCGGAATCTCGCTCTCTCCTGTAATAGTAGCAAACACCGAATATCAGTCATTTCGAATCCCTATTACATTGAGAGCGCGAGATAAAATCATCAGAACCCAAGCCTTAATCGACTCTGGAGCAGGCGGGATCTTTATTCATAAAGACTTCGCAAAGAAACATGATCTCCCATCAAGATCACTGAATAAACCCATTTCGGTATTTAATGCTGATGGAACGGAGAATAATCAAGGAAGGATAACTGATTATACAATATGTTCCCTTGACATCGACAATTCTCTTATTCCTCAGAAATTGTTCCAAACTGGAATAGGGAAAGAATCAGTTATCATTGGACTTCCTTGGTTGAAACAATTCAATCCAATCATAGATTGGGAGAAAGGAAGAGTCCACTTAAGTCAAGACCGAATAAAGGAAATCCAGAATAAAAACCTCAGACAATACGTCAAAGAACACATTGAGAGAAAGAAACGAATCAGATTGGCACAAATTTTGATGAAAGATAAAGGAACATCAATGTTAATAGATATGGCACCAGACACAGACAATTTCCACCGATATCATGAATATTGGGTATCAAAGGATAAGGAAAAGGTTAAACTCAGATCGGTTTGGATACGACTCAAGGTAAACCCGGCAATGAAAATGGCACAGGAACAACAGGAAAAAGAAGTCAAGAAAGAGCTAGAAGAAATGATTCCAGAATTTCTTCAAGACTTTACGGACATCTTTGAAAAGGCAAAATCGGAACGGCTACCAGAACCTAGACCCTATGATCATGCAATTGATCTAAAGGCAGATTTTATTCCAAAAGATTGTAAAGTTTATCCAATGTCTCCTAAGGAACAGGAAGCATTAGATGCATTTTTGGAAGAAAATCTTAGGAAAGGGTATATTCGGCCATCGAAATCTCCTCAAGCGGCACCATTCTTCTTTGTAGGGAAAAAAGACGGCACCTTTAGACCCTGTCAAGATTATCGGTATATCAACGAATGGATGATCAAGAACTGGTACCCGATTCCATTGGTATCAGAACTTTTGGACAAACTACAAGGAGCCACAATCTTTTCTAAAGGAGACATTCGATCAGGATACAATAATATCTTGATCAAAGATGGAGATCAATGGAAAGCGGCGTTCAAAACCAATCGAGGATTATTCGAACCTATGGTGATGTTTTTCGGATTATGCAACTCCCCAGCAACCTTTCAAGCAATGATGAACAAAATCTTCAAAGACATGATAGATGAAGGATGGTTAGTAATCTACATAGATGATTTCCTTATCTTTTCGAACAACATAAAGGTTCATCATGAAAGGACGAGATGGGTCTTGCAAAGATTACGAGAACATGATCTATTCCTGAAACCTGAGAAGTATCTATTCGACCAACCAAAAGTAGACTTTCTAGGAATGGTAATCGAAGCTGGAAAAGTAGAAATGGACCCGGTTAAACTTAACGGAATTAGAAATTGGGAAACACCAAAATCCGTAAAACAAGTCAGATCATTTATCGGATTTTGCAATTTCTATCGAAGATTCGTATCACATTTCTCCGATATATCTCGACCACTTGTGAATCTGACCAAGAAGAATGAACCCTGGAAATGGACAGAAGAATGCCAGAAGGCATTCGAGGAACTCAAACGGAGATTGCTAACTCAACCGGTCTTACAAATGCCCGACAAGAACAAACCATTTGTATTGGAAACAGATGCTTCCTTGGTAGCTACGGGAGCAGTACTTCGACAACCAGATGGAAATGGTAATTGGCACCCATGTGGATACATTTCACAGTCATTCTCTCCTCCAGAAAAGAATTACGACATATACGACCGAGAACTTCTAGGAATAGTCAGAGGATTAAAAATGTGGAGACATTACCTTGAAGGATCCACGTTCCCTACCACTGTGTTAACTGATCATTTGAATCTAACCTATTTCAAGAGCCCTCAGCAATTAACAAGAAGACAAGCACGATAGAGACTATTCTTATCGCAATTCGACTTGAAATTAGTCCACACGCCAGGAACCAAAATGACTCAGGCAGATCCACTAACTCGGCAGCATTATCTCGACACTGAAGAAGGAAAGGAAAATATGTTGACATTATTACCGGAAGAACTGTTCGTAAGAGAAATTGATATGAACCTAGTGGAGAAAATTCGGATTGCCACGGAACAAGATTCCATTGTAACAGAAGCATTAGCAGCAATCAAGGGAAAAGGACCTTTTCCTATGAGATCCACCCTGTCAGACTGGAAAGTCACCGAAGAAGGAATCTTTTACAAGAATCGGCAATATGTTCCACCAAACTCTTCTTTGAGAAGAGAAATCATTAGTCGATTCCATGATTCACCACAAGCAGGCCACCCAGGAGTTTTTAAAACACATGCGGCAATAGTACAATACTATTGGTGGCCAGGGTTACACGCAATGATTTCCAATTACGTCAAAGGATGTGCCTCATGCCAACAAATGAAAACCAATACGCATCCTATCGTTCCACCATTACAACCAATTCTGCCGAACTCGACATCTGGACCCTTCGATGTTATCACCTATGACTTTATCACGGATCTTTCCCCATCCAACGGATTTGATTCTTTATTGGTCGTTGTGGACCACGACTGTACAAAGGGGGTAATTTTATCTCCTTGCACCAAAACGATTGATGCAATTGGAACGGCAAAGCTACTTCATGATGGAGTATACCGAAGATTTGGCTTATGGAAAACAGCTATATCGGATCGTGGACCACAATTTCACTCTCAGGTCATGAAAGAGTTCGGGAGAATTCTTAAGATTGATACACGATTCTCTACTGCCTATCATCCACAAACAGATGGTCAAACAGAAAGGACGAATCAAACCGTAGAAACCTACATAAGAATCTTTTGTACGAACAATCCAGAAATATGGAGCGACCTAATCACCGATATGGAAGTATCATTCAACTCGCACTTACCTGATGGACGAAATGCCACCCCTTTTTACTTAGCTTCTGGAAAAGAACCCATTCTGATTCCCTTATCATTCGAACCAACCAATCTTCCGTCATTAAATGAATGAATGGAACTCCTGACTAAGGCTAGAAGGGAAGCAATTGCTGCAACTGAACTAGCCGCAGCAAAAATGAAAGCACGAACCTTCAGCAAGGGGTTCAAACCATTCAAAGAAGGAGATCAGGTTTGGCTAGAAGCAAAGAATCTAAATTTAGGAGTAACCAACAAGAAGATCACTCCTAAACGGCAAGGACCCTTCACGATAACTAAGGTTATCTCAGCATTTGCCTATCAACTCAAGCTACCAGAAAAATGGAAGATTCACAACGTGTTCCACGTATCTCTGCTATCTCCCTACATAGAAACCTTGGAACATGGCCCGAACTATCTCAGACCTCCTCCAGAAATTATCAATGAAGAGGAGGAGTACGAAGTTGAAGGAATCATCGCTCACAAGATGATCAGGAGAAAGTGCCACTATCTAGTTAAGTGGAAAGACTATCCCACATCAGAAAATTCATGGATCACAGCAACCGAATTCTATGATGAAGACGATGGATATCTTCCCATGTTCTTGGAATATCTTCGGAGAAATAAGCTTCCTATTCCCATCGATGAGAAAAGACTAGAAAGAACATGAGGAGAAGTCATTCTACAGTCACCAAAGAAACTCCAAGGAAACTCCGGCTCATTCGAAAACTAGATAAAAGACACTTGAGACCGAATCTCTTTTCTCCATTCCCCAACGACTACTCACAACAACCACTTTCATCGACTGATCTTTTCAACCTCACTCGACTCTCAGCAATATGAAGACCTTCTCCCCCTCTACTTCCACTCGATTCAACCCCTACACCCTTACTGAACGTGACCAACGAGTTCTCAAAGCCATTCGAACTCACGAACCCGGTTTTCGCAACGAAATCTGCTATACCATCAGCGGAGGCCATCACGTCCTCGATACCATCAACCGGTTTGAGACCATTCGAACCAACCACCTTCAGACGAACAAGCGACTCTGTGGAATAATCAAAGAATGTCAGGATCTCACTCAACAGGTGAACCAATACCATCACCTTGCAATGGAAGGCCAAGAGCAGCTAGCAAGGCTCTTAGTCGACCTAGGAGTTCGTGACCCTGGACAAGATCGTATCGACAATCGTACTCCCACTCCCTTCGCCCTTAATGAACTCCCCAACTATCCCGACACTGAACCAGCTTCTTCCCCTTCTCCAATTCTGATTCCACCCCCTCATGTCGACGATCATCCGAACGAACCCATTTACGTTCCATCATCCCCGTCGGAAGCTGAAGCTGAAGCAATCAGAAACTGGGGAAGAGCTGAAGAGTTACTAGAGGAAGTAGCTCGAGAAGCAATCCAACAATCCTTTCGAGACGCTTCACCCTCTGGAACTCCAGAGAATCATTTCCGAGCTGAGCGCGGTACCGCTCTCGTCAGCAAAGCCGTCCCGCAGATACCTCTGCCAGAAAATCCTACAGAAGTTAATTGCGAAGTCACTAAGGATTTTGCCAAGCGGAACAGATGGGCCAACAGATGAATGCGCAAGGAAGACACCAGTAGTAGAAAAATCATCCGAATGTCTTTGGACGATTTCAACAACAGTATCCTTGATCGAGTCGCTATCCCGGTGGCTACCCCTGTGACTAACGAATCTCTGTTGGGAAGCAGAAATCACCCGTTTTCCATCGCCATCACCACCAACATGGACGAAATCGCCTTCAACAAATATCGTCACAATGTCCCCATTCGAACCAGTCCCCGAGCTTTCGACATTTGCAAGCGATGTGGCCGACATGGACACTGGGCTCCTCACTGCAATCAGCCTAGATGTGCAGCATGTGGAAACGTCAGGCATGCCAATTCCCATGACTACCACTTCTGTAGTCAGTGCCCACCATTCCGATTCCCCATTCCCCCAACCTGTTTCATTGAAATCGACTTCTTCGAGGTACACTCTTACTCCAACAAGCACCACTTCGTCGACAAGGATGGAAATTATCATGGGAGAAGAAAGCCTTGTGGTACGAGAACCACTTCCCCTGTATCCAGCGAATTGGAAGCTGGACAGGGACTTCATTACTTTTCTCGACGATCTCGCAAGGGATACTCATTTCGAAACCAGTCTAACAGTGCGGCCAGTTGAAGCAGTGGATCAGATGGTGAACGAAAGAGAATGTTAGAAGAATCATTCGGGAAGTTGTTCACTGAGCAGGTACCCAATTCATTCTATCAGGAACCCTATGACGACATCGATTACGGGTCTGAAGGAGAACACAACTTGTCAGGGGAGTGTTGAAGTATTCAATGATGGAATCATTGGGATAGTAATGGGGTAATGTTACAATCAGCGCGGTTATCTTTTTCTTTTTCTTTTCTTACATAATACGGAGTTATTGCAGACTATCTAGCACTAAGGGAATTCCCGCGTAATGACTAACGTTGTATTATTAGTTTCTCCATAGTTTCTCCTTTATTTCTCACACAAGTTTTACCAATGTTTCTCCTGAGTTTCCCCGAGGTTTCTTCGTCTATTTATCCATAGTTACTCCTTATTTCTGGGCGATACTTTCGCATTTATCAGACTAGGGCAGATGTATAAATACTGGTACTCTAGCTAGGTTGAGGCCTTAACTTCGACCTCCTGTTTTCTCCTAGCTTAGCAATAGACTTGTTAAGTTTTCATAGTCTGTCTGAGTACTTTGAGTCTCAGCTCGATACTAAGCCTTGATTTGTAATCAAGTCTTAGTCATCTAAATTACTTAAGTCGAAGATCATAGTCACAGTTACATCACAGTCACAGTAACAAGTCACGATAAGCTCGATCCTTAACAAGCGCTACAACAGGTCTTTTGCCATTTTTCGCAAATAAAGGTTACCATCCCGACATTACCATCCATCCCAAATGCAACCTTGCATCATCCAAAGCCTGACAAATGGTGGTAGACTTGGACTCCCTTCACGAGCATCTCCGAGAAAACATGTCGGAAGCTCAGAAGAGATATCAAGGTCCAGCCGATGCCCGACGAGCACCTCCGCTGGAATTCCAAGTCAGTCAAGAAGTGTTCGTCAAAGCAAAGTACTTCTGTACCACCCATCCATCGAAGAAGTTATCCAACAAGTATGCCAGACCATTTTCGATCATCACCCAAGTCGGCCCTCAATCCTTTACCCTGAAACTTCCCGATGCTATGCACGCTGTCCACCCCATCTTTCACATCTCCATGCTTGAACTGTTACAAATGGGCACGATTATCTTTTTCCTTCTTTTCTTACATAATATGGAGTTATTGCGGACTATCTAGCACTAGGGGAATCCCCGCGTAATGACTAACGTTGTATTATCTAGTTTCTCCATAGTTTCTCCTTTGTTTTACACATGTCTTTTCTCCAACGTTTCTCCTAGGTTTCCTCGAAGTTTCTCCTGCTATTTATCCATAGTTACTCCTTATCCCTGGACGATATTCTCGCATTTTATCAGACTAAGGCAGATGTATAAATACTTGTACTTTAGCTAGGTTGGAGTCTTAACTTCGACCTCCTGTTTCCTCCTAGCTTAGCAATAGACTTGTTAAGTTTCATAGTCTGTCTGAGTACTTAGAGTCTCAGCTCGATACTAAGTCTTGATTTGCAATCAAGTCCTAGTCATCTGAATTACTTAAGTCAAGGATCACAGTCACAGTTACATCACAGTCACAGTAACGAGTCACGATAAGCTCGATCCTTAACATGAACCCGCTCACACCTCAACCATTTCCGGGCGAGTACAAGAACCACCTCCTCCCGAAGATGTTGACGGCAACCCCGAGTATGAGATTGCAGAAATTCTCTAGTCCAAGATTGACAAACGACGCCACTGCAAACTGCTATACTTAGTCAAGTGGTTAGGATATGAAGGTACCTCCGAAGAAACCAACTGGATTCCCACCGATGAACTCGAATATGCACAAGAAGCGATTACTGAGTTTCACATCAAGTATCCTGATTAACCCAGTCCCCTCCCTGTGTAAATCCCGACAGCTCCGATTCCTTGCTCTCTTACTTCTCTTTGAATTTCTTAGCTAGTTCCTTTCTTTCTCTTAGTATAGTTGTCCTCAAATTCCGCCACTTCCGACCTAGGTTTTTTCCGATCCCGATTCCGATGTTCTCCTTTTCCGATTCCTTTCAATTCACTCATTAGTTTAGAAAAAAAAAAAAAAAAAAAACAAGAGAAATTACATTCAAGAAGAAAACAAGAAATTATGTAGATACATTATGCCGCCATTCCCGATTCCGCCCCATCCACTCCCTCATCCCCATCCCCCATATCCCGCCTCTGCATCGCTTCCATCCACTCCTCCGCTTGTTTTTCTGCCTTCCTCCTTTCCTCCCACTTCGCCCTTCATTCTTCCGCCTCTGACTGCTCTTCCTCATGCTCATTCTCTCCCTCAGCATTCCCTTCCAACTGCCTCAAGATCAACTCTAGTTGATCTGCGATGTGGACCTGGAACCTCTGCCAGTGGGCATTCTCTGTCCTAAGTTTTTGAGCTATTGCCCTCAGCAATAGCTCAGTGGTGCTCATCCCCACCATGTTCAGCAGTGAGGCCACCTCCTCCTGAAAAGCCGGCCGAGCTGCCGCCACTGGTACTGCACCCGCCTCCGATGCCACCCCCTGTGCTGCAGCAGCAGCCACCTTTTCCATGTGGGGCCGCTTCACTGCTGGAACCCCACTCTGTGTCGGCCACTCGCACTTCTTCTTGTTGGTGTTGCACCGGTTGCAAGATTTTCGGCTCCTGTAATGGTCACTAGTCAGCTAGGAAATCAGAAGTAAAAAGGTACTTACCCTACAGTCACGCACTCCTCATTGTCCCGACCACACCAATCACACCTGTCGGCCCCAAAGTGCTCTGCCACTGCTGCAGGTCCCTCTCCCCACACCCTCTTCTTTCCCTTTCCCTCCTTTGAGGTTCCCGCCACCAGGGAGGCTGGTGATGCCACCGTTGCCTCTAGCCCTCGCAGCTGCCATCTCCTCCTCTTTCCGCCTCTGCTCCTCCTGCCTCTGCTCCTCCTCCTGCCTCCGCTCCTCTTCCCGCTTCCGCTCTGCCTCCTCTTCAAGTTGGCGATGCCACTGCTCTTTCTTCCTTCTCAGTCGTTTGGCCTGCGCCGCTTCCAACTCCCGACGCCGCTCTTCTATGTAGCGCTGCTCCTCTTGCAGGACCCGTAACTGATCGTCCTCGTCGATGTTGGAGCTTGAGGAATCGGAGGAGTGTGGAGACATAGTAAGAAAAAGGACTTGGAAAAATCTAGAAAACCACAAGATTATGATGAGGCCCTTATAATGCACTCAGGCAGGAATCATCGGTCTTCTTGGAATCGATCTGATGCTTACCATCACGGAGATCAACCTTCTAGTCCCTCTCCTCGACTACGTACCTTGACCTTCTAGGAATAAGGTCATTAAGGGGGAGATACTGTTAAAACCTGAGCGGACCCGACAAAAGATCCTGACAACCCCGATCGGATCCCAGTCCAACTCTCCATGAGCTTGGTGCCATGAGGATATTCAACACCTGTAGGGCATGCATTTTCCTTCCATAGTACATATGTTTCCTTCGTGTTCGGTTATGCTAAATCCTGGTCGATCGGCCATTCAGACTCCGCGCTGTAGTCACACTTTTCCTGCACCATATACACCTTGTAGACACAGCATCGGACTATCCGGTAGAATACTCTGACCATGTATTTAAGCTAGACTATGAATGACTGAATGTTCCTCAGTCGTAAATCACATTAGTATTACGCCCTTCCGCTCTTTGCTCTGATTTCCCGATTCCCATTTCCTGACTTCCCCTTTCCCTTCCACTTGTGTTGGCTCGACCCTCTGTCCGTCCTGACACAGAGGCGTCCTATTACATTCTCATCTTCTCCCCCGACTCCGACTCCGACTCTCCGCCGTTCACAGCTTACTCTGAAGTTAGAACCAGAGACCTAGTGAGGGCACAGTTCCCTGCGAACTGAGGCCAAGGTTCCCCGATCCCGACTTAGCTGCTTTCCCGACGCCGACTAAGTACACCTGCGGGTCTCGTACTTAACAAATATTTAAGGGATGACTTGGTAAGGAAGTATGTGCACACGGAGTACAGAATATATACCTGAACACTCACATTTCATATATTATATTTTGAAAATCCGGGAAACAGATAGATACGCACGATATCATCTGCTTACCTGCTCCGATGTCAGGCCTGTTCAGGAGCACGCAGCGACTTGAGCTATGTACACTTGGAGTTACAACGCTATAAGAGTTGGTAATGAAATGATGCTTCGAATTCACTGTACCATCAAAATACAGCCATACCTAGCTATACACAAGCAACTGATAACATTATAGAGTAGATACGTCAAGTTCAAGCTCAGGTTAAACGTTAAACACCAGTCGAAATTGAAGTTGAACGGATAATGATTGATATACTAGTTGAACCACGTGGCATTGCTTTCGCTGATCCTCGAGGCCATCAAACTGCCTGAGTGTTTCGACGTATCCTCTCTGAGTCTCTGTAGCGTGAGCTATTACAGTGAATAACAACTTCACAATACACGAACACTCCTTGTCTCGCATTCACATCTGATCACCTTATGCTTCCTCCAACTTCTCTCTCATAAACATCGATGTGAACTCTAGGAAATCCGACCTGGAGGCAGCCTGGTAGAATTTGTTCGAGTCGAAAATCATAACACAGAATTGAAGTCGTCATTGCTCGCAGTTTGAAATCAGGTAGAGTACACAAATGTGAACATTCTCATCAAATGCAGGGGCTTACCGGATGTTTCGTTACTTCCAGAGAGTTGCGCGCGCCGTTGATCGACCAGTGCTACAAGTTATTGATCATTTTATATGTTCAATGCAAAATGAAAGCTTTTGGAAAGTCTGCTTCTCTGCTTTGAGCACGAGGTTATTATGAATTCGAACACGATGGTGCTCACCGCTCGACCCGCTTGCGCCAACCGATGTTTCCGAAGTTGCAACTGCATCGCCGTTGCTCTGAGCAGTCTCAGGGAAACGCTTCAAGCTTCATCATTTTGTGATTGCAGCATCTCACCATCGCAACAAGATCTCAGTTCAGTCTTTCTACTTGTACCGTAAATAACACTGTGGAGCCTTGTTTAAATACTCGAGATGTCTCAGATGTACTGCATCTGTTTTTTTAATCTTCATTTCATTCGCACCTCCGTCTCTCTTTCTTTTCTGTCCTTTCTTCAGAATGATTGGCCCTTACCGTAGGGCATCCGTCATGGCTGCCCTTCTAATTTGGCCCGTTGCCTCTCAGCAGATCATGGATGTGGTACGTATTTCTGCATGGATTTCCACACTAAGTTACTAATATATATTCCTGACAGTGGACTACGACATGGGATAAACAAACACTCTTTTCTTATAGTAACCGTGCCTCAAGTCCTATCAATTTCACAACTCCCGGCACTACTAGCGGACAAGCTATCATTTCTGTTGATGATACAAAGACATTCCAGCCCGTATACGGTTTCGGAGGAAGCCTAAGTGAGTCTTATTCGTTATACCTCTCTTGCGTATTTTACGACGAAATTTGATGTATGTCCACAGCCGACGCTTCTGCGAAGTTATTGAATGAACTCAAGGTATGCAGCGACTCGGAATACTTGCAAACTAAAGCAATCTGACAAAATCTTGTTAGGAATCTGACTCTGACAAGTATGACCAACTTCTGAAGTTGATCTTCGATCGTACGTGCTTCTCCTCTATCGTGCCAGTAGGTATACCAAGAATCTCAACTAGTCTCATCTGCATCATAGCCACCGATGGAGCACAAGCAGCTGGGTTTTCCTATCTTCGCGTTCCCCTTGGAGCATCAGACTTCTCGGATACTGGTAAGCATTCCATTGTTGCATTAGTGTGATGCCTAGGCTGTATTTAATGATTCCTTCTAGCCTACACTTACGATGACACGAAAGGCGACACTTCATTGAAGCAGTTCAATATTAGTGCTGCACCTTCCTATATATTCGATGTTCTTAATGATATCCAGGGTATCAATCCTTACATCAAAGTTCACCTTTGCCCGTGGTCGCCTGTAAGTAAATTCCCAATTTGCACCGATAGTATCAGGATTCAGAAGTCTTTTGTTGACAGCCAGGATGGATGAAAGATAGTGGGAATATAAACGGGGGAAACCTTCTTGATGAATTTACAGACGAATGTGAGCTGATTTTGGCTTGCATTGTCTATGGTGGCTTCCGGTTATTTATCTCCTCTATTGAAAGTTGCTACATATTTAAGCAAATCCGTGCAAGCATTTGAGGAAAAGAGGGTTAAAGTATACGCCGTCAGCCTTCAGGTATGCATTTCAGTCAAGTTCTATGGCCAATGTATAATCGATGTTTATACCTCATTGCGTATCGCACAGAACGAACCTGGAAACAGTCAAAATTCTTACCCCACCTGCAAGATTTCCGCCCAGCAGGAAGCAAAAATTGGGTTGTCGCTACGAAAGCTCTTAGATCAAAACGGGTTCAAAGATATCAAAGTCATCGGGTTCGAACACAATTGGAGTATGACGGCTTCGTACCCGATCCAACTTGTCAGTATGAAATGCTCTATTTGCCATGTCGCTCGAGCTCAACATCTTAATTTTTGTCGGATAGATGGAGGGGGCCGAGAGTGCATTTGCAGGTGTCGCTTTTCATTGTTACGGAGGAAGCGTCGAACAGCAAGATATATTTGCCGATAAATATCCTGAGAAAGAGATGTATCTCACTGAATGTTCGGGTATAATGTCGAGTGACTTTTGGAACGATCTCAAGGTACGTATATCATTTTTTCTTGAAGACCTTTGTTAAGTTTGACTCTGTCTTCGTCGTTACATGATAGTGGGATCTCGAAAATTTGTGTGTGTCGTTTTGATAGTGAAAAGTTTCAAGATGCTTAATTTGTCTTTGCGGCGAAGGTATATTGGCGCGGTTCTGCACGGAGCTCGAGCTGCACTGGAATGGAATTTAGTTCTCGATGAGAACGGTAAACCGGAGCTTCCACTGTCAAAGTCGTGCGGTACACCATGTAGAGGCATCGTCACGCTACAAGGTAAAGAATGGACTCTCAATCAAGAGTGTAAGCATTTCAATCTGCTTTTCTGTGATTTTTCAAAATCTCATCATACTTCGGTGTTGTATGTTTAGATTATGGTTTAGCTCACGCTTCTAAGTCAATTCTCCCAAAAGATCAGAACGGTCCATTTGGTACTCGAATCGCAGTTAGCACAAGTGGATCAAAGAACCTTGTTGTCAATGCTTTTGTCACCGGAAGAGTCAAATCAACAGATTGGCAACGATACTCTATCATCGTTCTTAACAAGTAAGTTGTGAGGTTCATTTGAATCACAGTTTTCTGACAACTTGAATGTAAATAATAGCTCTGATCATGGTACGAAGATCCAGGCAAATATTGCTTTCCGTGGAAAACAGGTTTGTGTATAAATTGTTGTACATACAATTGTCTATTAGAGACTGACATGTCCGATTGTGAAGGCAACGTATACCTTCCCTGCTGGTGTAACAACCCTTTGGTGGTTTGCCCCTCAAGCGGCAATTACCACGTCTTCCTCAGCGGTATCGGCGAACCAGATTCAGAAACGACGAACAGTACTAGTTCAAGTTAACGAGACGCAGTTTATCCCTACACCTGACGATTTATTTCCTGATTCCCTGTGATTCGGACTGGAAGATGTCTTTTTTTCCTGATTTTATTCTGTGTTGATACATCTCAGATTTAGCTTTATATTTATCATGATTTTTAGTTGTAATATCTACGTCGCCATGATCGTCGTCTGCTACACCAGTGCAAGAATTAACGCCGGATGGTTGGTATCTGATGACATCACCCATATTGATCGTCTCTCCGCGGAGTCATCCTACCACCTTCAATTCTGTCCAAGCCTGGATCAATGTTATTCTAAACATACGGCCATCTGAATCAGCAAACTCTGATTATTTTCTCTCATTTATTCCTTCCTTCAACCATCATCTATCTATCTCTTCAAAGTCTCACTTTGAAGGCTCGGAAAGATGGCTCCTATTATCATGGCTGCGTCCATCTTGGATACAGATTTGTATAAGGTGAAGATTCATATTGAAGCTATGTTTCAATATATGAAAACTGAACCGAATGGGTATTACCTTTTGGTAGTTTACAATGCAGCAAGCTGTCTTGAGACATTTTCCTGCAGTAGAAGCTATCTACAGATTCACCCATAGAGATAAGAACGTTTATTTCACGAGAGAATGTTATGAGAAGTTTCTTGAAGCTTTACCTCGTAAGTCATATATTCACTTACTCCTAATATCTCTACCTAACTTTATTCCACTTCACTTCTGAATGATTTGTCGAATAGATTTCTCCGAGTTATCGTTAACACAAGAAGAACGAACTTGGTTAACAACACACTGTCCATATTTCGCACAAGATTACCTTGATTATCTTTCTTCGTACCAATTCAAACCATCACAAGTCAGTGTCACCTTCAACCAGAAATCGGATGAAGAACCAGACTTGGGAAGATTGGAGATCGAGGCAAAAGGTCCTTGGGTAGAAACTATCTTATGGGAGGTACCACTTATGGCTGTTTTGAGTGAGATATATTTCACCACGGCGGACAAAGATTGGAGTTATGAAGGTCAGGAAGGTGAGCATTATTCCTTTTCGTTTCGTTTCATCTCGCCATGATCTCTTTTCTGAGTGATCTTCATCTGCGATTTGGTCGTTATGAATAGAACTTGCATACGAGAAAGCGAGAAAGATGCTAGAAGCTGGATGTGTGGTTACAGAGTTTGGAACTAGGAGACGTAGATCATATCATATTCAAGATCTTGTTGTGAAGACTTTGCTAAAAGCAAATGAAGAACTGAAAGACCTTCCTGGAAAGGTCCTTGGAACAAGTAACGTATGTCTGCACACCCCTTTCTCACGTCAAGCCCTATAAAATAACCACTAATACCTTTCTTTACAGGTACATTTGGCTCAGAAACACAACACAGCACCTATTGGTACTATCGCACAGTATGTCTGCAAAGTTTAAAATTCGCACTTTTCCGATTTTGATTTTCGAAAAATGCCCGTTCTGTTCGGGTAGTGAATGGTTTATGGCTGTAAGTTTCTTTTAACATGTGCCATATCCCTTTCTCGAAAATAAAAACGTAAAACTGATCTTGTGGATTACATCTATCAGGTCGGCGCGTTACGAGGGTACGAACATGCCAATGGACTCGCACTCGATCTTTGGGAGAGTGTATACCCTAATGCTCTACTTCTGGCTTTGACCGATACGTTCTCTACCGAAGCGTTTTACAAAGTTCGTGTTTTTCTCCGTTTCTTATCGTTTTCGTTCTTCACACACTCACGCATACACCAACAATTGCTATTCCGGAATTTGCTCTGAATAGGATTTCGTATTAGATAAAGAACGTGCTCAGAGATGGGCCGGTCTTAGACAAGATTCAGGAGATCCTTACGTTTATGCACCGAGGGCGAAGGATATTTATGAGTCGTTAGGGATTGATTATAGGCAGAAGACGATTATATTCAGTGACGCTTTGAACCTAGACAAGGTATTGAAATTGAAGAAGCAGGCTGACGAAATTGGTTTCAAATGTACGTGTTTTTCTTCGTAACTACTACCACTCATCGTTTTCATACACATCTTCATATTTCTTGTAGCTTCATTCGGGATTGGGACTTACCTCACGAATGATTTCAGAAAGAAATCAAGTGGAGGGAAAGAAAAAAGCAAGGCTTTGAATATGGTTATTAAACTTGCTGGTGTGGAAGGAAAGCATTGCGTCAAGATCAGTGATGAGATTATGAAGGTACGTGTTTTTCTTTTATTTTTCAAATCAAGATTTCTGTTCCTTACCATCCCATTCAAATTTAAACAATTTCCGCGATGACGTTTTTAGAATACCGGAGACCCAGAGACGGTGAAGCATGTCAAGGATGTATTTAATATTCCATACACCGTGTAGAAGAGGCACTGTAGCAGTGTAGCCTAGGATGTCTGTGATGCATGTATTTCCTGAAGTTGTATCAATAGATAGACGGAAACTTGTTTTGAATCCGTTGATAGCACAAATTTGCAAGGCCTATATCCTACCTGGCTTTCATCTCGCGAGGAGTGGCAACTTTCAAACGAGTTTCAAAATTCCGATGTATTTTTTCAGACTATGTCTAGGTAAGGTACTTTATGGCAATACCGCTGCTTTTTGTTTACCTCCGCGATAGTGGTCTCGCGGCTGGTGCACGTTTCCAAAGAGACGGTGTATTATATGCGTATCCGAACAAGCTAGAACTTTGAAAGTTTGAAGTCTGATCCGTAATACGTATTCAGGTTGTTGTACTTGTACATATACTATCTGCATTCACTCGTGGCTCAACATTACGTTTAGACTTTGGACATACCCGAAGGCGTCGGTAGTATCAACAGCGAGCTTGTCGATGCAGTACGGTAGGCGCAATTGATTCGGACACGTTCAAGTTCTCATTTCTTTTCGACATCACTCATTTACAGCAGCTGTAATGCTATACAGGACAGCATGAGTCTGACAGAATTTTAGGGCCTCTTCTCAAGTTCTCAGAGGCTTGTGCTGTTATCAAGTTTCACTCAAAATTCTCTTAGGAGGCTTGACCAGAACATTTGTCGCGTCTTCCAAGATGAAATTACTGTAGATCTTCAGCCGTAAGTTCATCATCCGAGTTGCATAGCTGCGCGTTGCTGTCTCACATCGGAGTCTGCCCATAACTCAGGTAAGATGATATCTGCCACAGAAAGAAGAAGAAAAAAATTGTTCACCAGTGGCACTGTGGCAATGGATAGGAACGGTACAATCACGGCGATACTCACGTAGACTTGTTGGCTAGAGCAATCGGTCGCATACGCTACAATCGCATCGTGTACGGTCCTAATTTCTGGACAACAGTGTACCATACGAACGAAGGTGTCCAATCTTGGATGAGGGTTTTTTCAAGCAGTTAGTCGCGGTGTTCAAGTTGGTTCGAGCAGAGCGGCGATGGACGGGCCGTGGGTATGTTCAGAGAGTGAAAAGCGTCTAATGGGCCGAGAATAGGAGGTCTGTGTCAGTTCATCCAGACTCGTGCAACCAAATGTGCGGATAGAAAGACCATCATTCGGTCGAGATCATGCTGCTAATTTCAATCCGCCGAAGACTCCGCCCAGCTCTTCCTCCGATCCAGGCCATTCCTATCTCTTACCCTCACTTCGCAACCACCATCCCAACATCCTCAACAACATGGCCACACCCAGTACGTACTCTTCGCTTCATATTCTGCTATAAAAACATACTCACAATCTCTTCGTTCAACCCAATACCCATCCAATACCCAAATACCCCTCTCTTAGACCATATTAGAATGTCCACTCAATCTGTCGCAGGCCTCCAGTCCGAGGTCAACAAACTTCGACATGAATTACAGACTCTGACGGTCGACAACCACTCTGAGATTGCAGGGGACACTATCATCCTCGCAAACTATCTTATCGAGCGATTGCGCCAGCTTGGTGTTACTGTGAGTGCTCATCGATCTTTTGCTGTCTTTCGTTAGACTCAAAGTGTTATAGCAAATGTTTGGTCTCCCAGGAGACTTCAATCTTGGTCAGTCCTTATTTTGTTTATCTTTTTTTCTAGCTACTCATATGTTTTCTTTTCTAACGGGAAGGATTCTTGGTATGTCTCCTAACTGACCGATGATATCATCTAATTAATCGGCAATCTATCAGGATTATGTCGAAGATTCCGATGCGATTGAGTGGGTTGGAAATTGGTCAGTGCCTTATTATTTTCTGTATTTTCGTCATTTTTAACGCGATTTTTCGGAATAGCAATGAACTGAACGCGTCGTACGCTGCAGACGGGTACGCTCGAGTCAAGGAAGGCAGCATCGGTGTTATTACAACCACGTCGGTATTCATCTATCAATGACGTCACATCTAATCTCACCTCAGATCTCTTTAGTTTCGGTGTTGGTGAACTCAGCGCAACTAACGGAATCGCTGGTGCTTTCTCTGAACATGTTCCAATTCTCCATATCGTCGGTGTACCGAGCACATCCCAGCAGAAGACCAAGCCTATGCTGCACCACACTCTAGGTGATGGACGGTATGTTTCACTCGATTTTCCAGTTTCATTCCAATCTCATCGCAACAATGTATTCTAGATATGATGCATACTACAAGGCATCCCAGCAATTTACCATCTCGCAGGCTACTTTGACTAGTGCTTCAAGTGCTGCAGCGGAGATTGACCGCGTCCTCACAGAGTGTGTTGTTACGGTCAGTCGTCTTGACCCAATGTGACAGGATGCCAGTGGTTGCTCATTCAATCTTACGATACAGGCTCGTCCCGTTTATCTCATGCTCCCTACCGACCTTGTCCATGAACGTGTCCCCACCAAACGTCTCAAAACCCCCTTGAACTGCGAGCCACCCGAAAACGAGGAAGAAGTCGAGAACTTTGTTTTGGACGAAATCGTCAAACTCATCGACGAAGCTAAACAAGACGTTGTTATCCTCGTTGATGCTTGTTCCGTTCGTCACGGTGTCAAGCACGAGATGGAGCAATTGGTTGCCAAGACCAAATTACCGGTTTACGCTGCTCCTATGGGTAAGACTGCTGTTCCCGAGACCTACGAACGATATGGTGGTGTAAGCACTAATTGCCTCATCCATTATCGAGATCTTGTGACTGATTACTGGCTATAGATCTATGTTGGATCCATCACCAAGCCAGAGATCAAGGAGAAGGTAGAGAGTGCTAAACTTATCCTCTCAATCGGTGCCCTCAAGAGTGACTTCAACACTGGTAACTTCACCTACCACATCCCTACCAACCGTACCATCGAGGTGGGTTAACTTGAACACATTTTATGATGTTGATATTGACAGTGACATCGGTGAATAGCTCCATTCCGACCACACTAAGGTCCAATTCGCTATCTACCATGGTATTGGCATGAAGCGTCTGCTTCCCAAACTCACTGCCCGTTTAGAGAACCTTCATGTTACTGCATCCCAGATCTCCGTTCCTCACTTCACGCTCCCCATCCCACAAGAAGATGATCAAATCATCTCGCATACTTGGTTGTGGCCTCGTGTTGGGCAATTCTTCAAACCCAAAGATGTCGTAATCGCTGAGACTGGTACTTCAAGTTTCGGTGTCTTGGATGTTCCTATGCCAAAAGGATCTATCTTTATTTCTCAAATTCTTTGGGGAAGTATTGGATGGACTGTCGGTGCCACCCTTGGTGCTGCACTCGCTGCTCGAGATCTCGGATTGGGGAGGACAATCTTATTCGTCGGTGATGGTAGTTTGTGAGTTAATAAGTTTCTACGTTTAACGAATGAAGCGACTCATCTGGTTTTGCATAGGCAACTTACGGTTCAGGAATTGTCTGTCATGATGAAGACTGGTGTAAAACCCATCATCTTCGTCCTGAACAACAGCGGTTATACAATCGAGAGGTATCTTCACGGAGAGACTAGAAAGTATAACGACATTACCAACTGGTTCGTGTCATTATGTTTTCTTCTATTTGACATTGAATACTTATTCTTGCTTATTCTCTCAGGAATTGGACGAAGCTTCTCGGTACATTCGGTGGTATCGAAGGAACATCTTGTCAATCTTATACCGTCCGCACAAAGGACGAACTTTCTGCCTTGTTAGACAACTCAGAATTCGCCAAAGCTGATAAGATCCAATTGGTCGAGATGATCATGGAGAAGAACGATGCGCCTAGGGGATTGAAAGTTCAAGCTGAGTTGAGTGGACAGATGAACAAGTATGGTTCTTAGGTCGGCACTGCGGGCACATATTATAGACTATGATTCTAAGGAAAGTGTTTTTTTTTTTTCGTTGATGGTTGACAGATTAGAATAAAGTTACATACATGGACGGTTTTCTTTTTCCCTCTAACTTCCTCTGTCAATCATCTTTTCTTCCTACTCCCCTCTCTTCAAGCCAGCTTCTCCTTATTCCTGTTGAATCGCCGTGTCCTGTCTTTGTCAATGTTGTTGGAAGAAGTTGAACGTAAAATAGATTTTTGTACAATTACCTGCACATCATATACATACGGGTCTACATCAGTATCACATCTATCACATCTATTGTGCATCAATGATCCGACGTCCTTACCGTGCTTGCAAGAAGAATATCATGTCCACTTGGCCAATATGGTCATGAATCAGAACAAGGTCGGAACAGGTGAGTCGACTCCTTAGTGTGGTATTCATGCGCATGTATTCACTATTAATACTCGTATTAAGCCGTCTATCCTGCAACAATTCAATCCATCTCTATTGGCACGCACCAGTCGTACCTTGAACTTGAACCTTAGCATGAAGTCGCTGATCTACTCTACGAAATGTACATTGAATCTGAATGTGAGTAATCAGATATATATCGTGGATGCGCACACATGTTCTAAATAAGCATTCGATCCCTGTGATTTTCCAGTGTACTCGCACACTCAGGGTCGTTGGCACTGTCCTGAGTGTATAATGCCATTGTTGGTGCGAGACGACACCATATCTATCGGAAGGGGAAAAACTATTGCTCGAGCTCATGGCCATATGGCTCATTGGCAACATGGCTTCTTGGATTCGAAAACTTGATGTTCGTTCCATGAAAATGAGTCCCTAAATGTCTATTTCACGGAGCCAATGACTGTCCATCGTTGCATTCAGAGTTTGGATCACAATTCACAGTGACAGAAGAAACAGGTGAGTTTTCTGCCAATATTTGTATTTGGTCCAGAGAAGTTGCGAGTGGTCGTTACGAACTCATGACACCCCTTCACACCTTTGATAGTATTCCTTCCCTTGCTGATCAATCAGAATATCATGTCACTTTCTTTCAAGTTTCAGGGTCTTTTTCAGTGTGAAAGCTACAACCAAGATGTATTGAACCTTCCAGTTGGAGTCGGTGCTTTTCTTTTTGTGTTCGTGTTTTCCTTTTTTTCACGTTGTCAATCAAGGGCGATACTTGGAATCGCCGCCTTTATAAATGCCCGCAATGTGTGTGGTATATGGCGATCTCAACTTCGACAACAAATAATCTTTCCTTTACTCCTGACCGTTGTCTCTCATTCGAATGGCGTCGCTTTCAAGCACAAAGATTGTGCTCGATAACACCGTCGGTGCGGTTTTTATTGGTGAGTGATGCTTTATTAGTAGTTGAAGTTACTCGACACAATATCTAATACGGAGCTCAATATTTTCTAGGCATGGTGGTAACCGCGACGTGAGTCCTCATTTATATTCTGTCTCACTCTCATCTGGAGCTAATTTTATTGTCTAGTCTCTATGGGATAACCTGTGTACAACTATACATGTATTATATGCATACAGGAAAGAGAGACCGTCCTGCATTCCGAACATTTGTAAGTTGAACGTCACTTTGAATCTGAATCTTAATTTCCTCTCCGAGTTCCATTGAACTTCATCATATCTGGATAGGTTGCTTTTCTTTGGTAAACATTCCGGTACACCTTTTCAAGAGGATCAATCCGTTAATTTAAGATCTGTGTTCAATTTTCTGGTAGGGTCTTAGATGGCGCACAATTGGCCTTCGTAGCTCACCTTGTATACTACTTTGTGGTCACAAACTACTTCAATCCGCTAGCTCTGGCGAGTGCTCCATGGTACGTCGGTATCTTTCCGCTTCAATTTCTGACAAATTTACCATTCATGCTGGGATTGTTCAGGACCGGTGCAGTGAGTAGTCTATTCTCCGATGAAACATTCGGTGTTTTATTGACACCCTCGATCAAGGCATTTAGCATAAGTAGTGTGAGCCTCATGGTCTGACCGTGTTCGTGTAACGGGTTATCTGACTTCCAACACATTATCCAGACTATCAGCGACGTGCTTGTGAGATGGTGAGTTTAACACCTCTGATAATTTCATAGCGAGGTTGACTGGTTCACTTTCATGCCAGTGTATTTGTTTATCGTGTCTGGAAATGTGCGTCTTTTCTCACTATACAACAGTCGCAAAGAAGATTAACGGGATGTTCCAGTGAGTCGGAGTAAACCTCTCGCCTTTGGTTTAGTAAGTTGGAAAACATCCACATCGTCAAAGAGCCAACTGACCAGTGTGACACATCGACCAGATATTCGGCAACCTTGTGGTTGGATGTGAGTGTAATCTTGAATCAAAACGAACATGAAATTAATGTCACTGATATTCCACGGATAGCATTCGGAGTGGGTATGTAATTCAATCATGGCATCTCACAGTGAAAGAAATCCATCTGACATGGCAACACCCTTTCACAGCATCAGCATCGAGAATGCGAGTAGTCATAATATTCCTTTCATCATTCATCACACTCATTCATCCATGTTTGTTTTTTCAGTCAAGAAATCGGAAGCTTTCAGAATCTCAAGCAAATATCTGTGGGTACTCCGAGTCATGAAATTTCAAAGTGTCGCGGTAACTGATAAGTGGACGACTTAGTGGATTATCTATTGTGTATTTGCATCAATTGCTTGCATTGACTCCGTGATCGCTGGAATCCTAGGTTATCTATTTTGGCATCTAAGGACTGGTTTCGAGCAGTAAGATCCTATTTCAATGAGTATTCCTTTCATGCGATGGAACTGATATATTTGTATTGCGTAGCACCGACTCTCAGCTGGAGATGTTAATGAGCTATAGTATTCATACT
The DNA here is from genome assembly GCA_022606235.1 of Abortiporus biennis. Classification (NCBI taxonomy): domain Eukaryota; kingdom Fungi; phylum Basidiomycota; class Agaricomycetes; order Polyporales; family Podoscyphaceae; genus Abortiporus; species Abortiporus biennis. The sequence goes on along the minus strand of JABYQP010000028.1, from coordinate 504,927 downwards.
GGTGCACTGACAAGGTATGGAATTTCACGTTCCAACTCCAATTTGTGTTTGGTTAGCCTAACATTTTGAACTTGAATTCTAGTATGATTGCCATTATCGTCTTGATCACGGTACGCTACTATAAACTTCGATCTACTTGAATGGATTTTTACTTTGACTTTTATTTCGGTTTCGACAGTATATCAGTATGCCGTCAAATTTCATTTACATGGGGGTCATGGCGACTCTTCCAAAATGTATGTGAGCGTATATGTCCGTACTTCAGTGGTGGAACCTGCTGACTATCAGAATATTGTTTTGTAAATGATGCAGTTTACCTAAATGCCTTATTAGCAACATTGAATGCGCGGGACATTTTACGGGCGAAGTTAGAGTCTCCGTCAAACCTTACGGCCTCGGTTCAACTGACGAAGATCAATGTCACCATTTCGACCGACGTTTACTGTAACTCAGAGGACCATACTACTGAGATGGATAAGGTATGTACTTCCGCAATTCATCTATTTTTGGTTTATGTTGATAATAAATGGTTGTTTCGCTAGTGTGTAACGTTTGAGGCGAAGGACATGGAGAGGAACTTGAGTACTAGTGACGTTACTTCAGTTAGGGTGAACGATTCTGTACAATGTTAAATATCGGTATCTTTATTCCAGTCAGTCTTTATTTTCACGGGTTTTCTTTCCCATGCTCCAAATCATTGTCAAAACAATTCTTAAAATTTCCCAAGGAACTTCTCAATGATTTTGTGTTTCATCGTTTTGATAGTGCTGTATTATCATCATTATCATTACTCGGGTACATGCACTTGCAGACAACCACCTTCCCTTCGAGTCTTCGACCAAGCTAAATTGAACCAAAGCCAATACTCTGGTCCGGTCATATACTACCGCATTGTATTCTTAGCATGGCCGGCTAGCTCAGTTGGTTAGAGCGTGGTGCTAATATCTCATGTTACGCCAAGGTCGTCGGTTCGACCCCGGCGTTGGCCATTGTTTTCTTTTTTGTTCCCTCATGTCACTGACATCATGTAAATTTGTATTATGTAATCATCGATCTATGTTCTATTCTAACGACTACATTATGAAAGCGAGATGATATCGACACAGACAAGATTAAAAATATACATTCGGTGGGGTATAAGGGGGCACGGTATGCATATCGAGCGAGGAAAGCATCTGGCACAAGAAAGATATGACGGTGTAAGTAGCAAATGATTGGAATCCCAGGATCCAACAAAGTCAAGCAAAGATCATCGCCGACCTTCACTTGGTGAAGAACGAAATGAATGTGGAAGGTAGGCCCAACCCAAGGTTCCAAGTAAGAAACGAACAAAACCGAGGAACATTCCCCGCGGGTCGGCACCAAAGAGAACAGAGAGAGAGACATACACACAAAGCAAAGAGACTCGGAACTCTGGCAAGATCATTCGGAGTCTCATCTGAGTCATCTCCAGAACAACTCTTGTGTTGAGTTGTGAATCTCCAGAGTATGGCCGCATGTAAGTGAATGACTGATTGAGAGTCACATGTCACAGTTGGGACATCATGTCCCGTTAGAACCAGCAAAGGCGACGAAAGCGTTGTAGTTGTAGGCTTGAGGATTTCCATTAAATGTGAAATCCTTAGGCTGGAGATCAACGATGGTCTTTCCATCACGAGTGATAGTACCATGCATGATTGATCCAACGGTCAAAGGGACAAGGAGTTTGGTGGCACCCTGCTGGACGTTGAAGACTTGCGGGTTACTCCCGTCAGTGGAAGTGGTGATGGTAACTGTCGATGGAGCGGTTGTAAAAGTCATGATCCAAAGGGTATCTTCGAACTGTAAGGTGCGTTCAGACGGAGTTGAGTTTGGGTACAATACGCAATTAAATGGCAAAGGATGACTTACGACACCGGCATTCGTAGGTCTGCCAACGGGATCAGGAGCATTTGCGTGTTTCGTATGAGGGCGCGCCCACATATAGATCTTATCCTCCGTGATTTCAGGGTAAGCACCTGTCTTGTAGGCCGTGGCATAATATTTGGTCATGTCAAGCCATCCTGCCAAATGATAACATCCATTGTCAGCGCCCAAGTCTTGCGAGTTGGCAAGTGTGACAAACCTTGGTGGTCAAAACCATCAACCCACGCTTGAGAGTTAGGCTGAGCACCATCGATCGGTCCGATGTAGTGGGATTCGCCGTAATCGTTCCAGGTGGCTATTTCGACGAGGTCGAACTTATCTCGCTGTTGAATGATGTTGTTCCAACGAGTGACATAAAGGTGGCTGTCACTATAGTAGACGAACTGCAACATAATAACAGCAACGATCTCAGTTGTTTGAAATTCATCCCAAAAACATTTTCACTTACGTTCTTGTTGAACGAATCAGCACCATAGTGGGTGAAGAACCATGGGCTGACAGCTCCCATGTATGTTGCTGATGAGGACACAGATTTCAATCCATCAATGTAGGCGTCGTCAGTACCCGTAGAACCAACAAGGTCCTTCAGAAGTTGATTGACTAATACAGAATCATCCCCAGCGGCGGAATTCAATTGGATACCGCTTGATCCCAAGATTTGATTCACTTTGTCTTCAGTGAGATCAAGAGGCCATCCAGAGTTGAACTAGATTGTGCCAGAGATCCGTTAGAGTGAATCATACGTAGTTGAACAAAACCACGTACATTGAACATGCCATCAATGACACCGTTATATTGAGAGAACTGAGTGGAAGGGTCGATGAAAAACGAAGGGACGAAGTGAACTGCGTTATCCCCTTGAAGGTCTGGATGTTGAGTAAACTGAGTTTTCCACCCGTCCGGTGAGTTTCCAGCACCAAAAGTACAAGATTCTCCTGCGAACGTGGACGCGAAGACTTTGCCATTGTACTTCAATTGAGAAGGATGGTTTGAAAAGTCGGTAATGTACTTGCGAAGAGCAGCAGCATTATCGGACGAAGAACACGGGAAAACACTAGTTACTGAGTTAGAGACACCGAATCCACGAAACAGAGATCAAACCACATACGACATATCGAAAGAGATAAACATCTTGAAGTCTGTACCAGACTGTTGAGCAGCATCGTAACTGCGAAACATCATGTAAATGAAGTGATTATGTATACCTTGGAAATCTCACTTACGCAGCTTTCACGTGATCCGGTTGCCAATAATCAGTCCCAATGTTCAAAGCGAATGCATCGATGCCAGAAGCAGATGCAAGCTTGATTTCTCGAACAAAGTCGCTCACACCGAATGGGTAGGCATTCCCCATCATGAAGTGACAAGCAACAATCTTAGATTCTCCATCGCGTTTGACAACATCTGAGGTATGCATCTCGTTCTGTGGAGAACGCGACTTGAGTTGGTGGAGGGGCAACGGCACAGCATTAACCACAGACATGGCAGCCAAGAGAGCGAAGGTGAAGACGACTGTGAGGGAGTTCATGATCAGCGATACGTATGGTGAATAGGTATACTGAATAGATTCGTTCAGAGAGTGGTTGATTTAAAGAGAGTGTATGGTGTTGGCAAGGTCGTGAAGGAGTGTGGCGAGGATATGGTATCCTCTGGAGCAAGAGCAAAGACGAAGCAACCAGGCGAAACGTACGAAGCACAAGGGGGTAAAAGCAAATATGATTTTGCATCCAACCCAGAGGGGGTATTTTATAAGCATTGTGCCGGCGCAACAATGGCCATGACATATTGGCAGAGCGGTGCTGCCGGTTTTACAATCGTTATATCGAGCAGTTGGACATCCTCAGACAATAGGCGGGGCTTTATTCGTGCACCTATTGTCCATATAAGGCCATCTAGGTTGGGCTTGTTCTCAAGTACTTCACGTGTTCGCCATAGCGACACGCCAAACTTGTCAAAGGGAGATTTTTCTGCATGAACAATCTGAATATATTAGCGTTCTGCCTCGAGATGTTCAGAGGATTTCCGAACCTAAGTGTTATAAACTCCTTACCTGAGACTTTATGTGATGGAGGAAGAGGAAAGGAACAGCAATGTCTTAGGGGTGCTGTACAAACAAGCCCAAACAAATGTCGGCTAACGGACATGTGTGGCATTCATTGTTTGCGCCCGCTGCTCTGTCAACCTGGTATTTGGCTGGGTACTGTCGTAGAGCGAGACAGAAATAACAGTACCAGAATTGTAGTAGTATCATTACTCGACAGTATTGGACAAGGTCTTACGCATCTGTGATGGTTAGAGCACTGGGCGCAAGTGAGTTTGAACGCCTTGTCACAGTCACGTGACGTGACCATAATTGAGTGTGACACTTCGGCAATGGTGAAAGCAAGTTTGCGCGGCCATTGCACTTGGACACTTGTTATTATCTCTGGACCTTTTAGGCTTTTAAATCAATCAACTCCTCGAGACCCAAATTCCCAACCATGTCGCGCCCTCGTTCGAATAGTATGACGGATGCATTTAGAATGCGAAGCCAACTACGCATACTTCCAGGTGAAGGGTGGCCAACGAGTGATATCATCAACGCTGCTACTCATGTTCACCAGTGTGTATACATTGACTCAGAATTTAAAGTACAGGTTCATCTCACTATTTAATTGCAGGAGAACTGAACAATTTATCACCGAGTTGCCCAGATTGAGTGAACAAGACGTAGTGGCAATGCACTTGGAAGGTGCGTAGTCTAAGCAAATTGCTTTATAACATGTTATTTTACCTGTGGTCTTGACGGCAGATTCCTCTTGTCCGATTTGCATTACTCCATTTCTCGCAATCCTATCTGAGGAAGAAATGGCCATTGCTATGGATTCTCCTGCTCATCCTATCGAAGAGCTCGGCGTCACAAAGCTGCGTATATGCAATCACGTCTTCTGTAGAAAGGAGTTGAGTACTCTATGTCATGTCTTGATGATGCGCTTACACTGTAACTCGTTCTGACATTTAGCATTCAACAATGGGTTCGCCAAGGAGTGAGTGTAGCTCATGATATTTTTATCCCAGATGCTGATTGAATGATCCAGAATAACACCTGTCCATCATGCAGGAGACCACTCATAGAGCCAATTCATGAGGCAATAACCCCAACACGCGATAATATAAATAACATATTGCGTGGTATGGGAGTAGCAATGTTCGCCGCAGGAGAAAGGGAGAGTCTAGTACCACGCGGCGCAATTCCCCTCCCAACAGATATCCATGAACCAGAGCAAGACTCCGAATCTGAGACGAATACTAGAGCAGATCCTGATGACAGATCTGAATTTTCTAGTATGTACTCTTAACCATTCTTCACCACTCACTATGTTCCGGGATCAGTTGCCGATCAGGAATTGTAATACATACTTGGTTGTATAGTAGATTTTCTGATTATACCAGTTTTTCTTATTCTGCTGTATTCGGGATTGGTGATTGGCGTACCATAGATGATAGACGCCGTTACGGACGGCGACATCTTATCAGATAACTGGCTTGCTGACATCATTCACTTTCAGGTTATCCCTTCTTCCATCCCAACTACCATCGTCTCACCATCTATCGATTGCAAAATGTTCCATCCTGTCCGAAATCTGCTCAACCCAAAATTTGAAGGTTACAAGCTTAATGCTTTAGACCAAGAAAATGTTGTCTTTAGGTATCCCATCGAGAACAAGCCGAAACAAACGACTATATCCGGGCGGTCACCCCTCTCCTTCCAAGAAGTTCAAAGTAGGATAAAACACAACCACCTTACTATCGGTCCCAATGGGAAGGTTGTATACGTTGATGAAGAATCTAAACTTATCCAGGTCATTCTCGACGAGGTGCGTATTGTCGTTATGCGAAATTGTACTTTTCGGCTCATAAAACAAATATGTTAATGAAGTAGGCCACGCTCACACCTTCCTTCCATGTTCTTTACGAACTTCCTAAACCAATCCAATCGCCATTGACCGATGACACCCTTCATCCCGAATATCCTTCATCGGTATTCGTCACTCCATCTATCCTTCTTGTTTCAGATGGCTTCGGAAGCCTCTTCGTCTTAGAGCTTGAGCATGACGGACAAGCACGACTCATGAATACTTTCGAACTGAGCATCCCGGAATCCTACGGTTCTTCTCGAAGCACCGTCCCATTTCGAATCCACCATGCTTTGCACAAGCCAAAGACATCGACATCATTCGTTGCAATCCTGTCATCTCGATTTTACCCTGTACCTCCTTCGAACGAAGAATCGAAGCGAAAGCGAATTAATATCTCAAACGTTGAGTTTGACATATGGGCGGTCAGTATCGACCTCGATTCTATGGCACAAGACCAATCGATTCCTGTCGATATTGCATGGCACCGTCGAGGAGGAAGTGTCCCAACATATGTTTTCTATGACGAAACTAGAGAAACATTTGTCCTCTTTGGTGGTTCAAATTACAGAGCGTTGGACACGCCTCAGTCTCCGGAGGAATATCAACCAACTGCCGATGAGATCGCCCCAATTCCTCGTGCAGGCGAGAATCTTGATTCGGATACGGTAGCTGTTGACGACACGATCCTCCCTCCTAAACCTCCCCCGTACTCTTGGACTCAGACCGACGACATGGTTACTATCGCTTTCCCGTTGCCTTCTAGCACACCGAAGAGTGCAATTAAGGTTGTGTTATCACCAACCTCTCTCACAGTGCTCATATATGGCGGACAAGATATACTTTCCGGTGGGATCCCATTGCCCAAGTATTCCTCAAAATCATTGTGGGATGGCATCAAGTCATCATCGAGTTTGTGGACATGGGACAAGGAAGCTGACCATACCTTCGGTTTGCTTACTTTACATCTAGAGAAGCAACATGAGGGTACAAGATGGTCTCAAGTCTTCGCATCTGCTGGTACCAAGCCTAGCTCTTCATTGTCTCCTAATGATGATGACGTAGAAGTGCCAGAAACCCTCGACCCATCTGAACTTCATGCCATTCGCGAGGCTTTGGAGAAATACACCATAGCGTTACAGAAGGGCGAAGATCCTAGCGGATTAGGTTTAGGACATGGTGTTCCAAGTTTAGGTGAAGGCGAAATGGATGAATCGATCGACTCTACAATCGGTGATGTGACTTACGTTTCGTGGGTTGGTTTGAATGGAGATGTACCTCTTTGGTCAAACAGTCCAGGTTTAGACACACCCATCAATGTGCTTTCAACACCATTGCCAGGATCATCATCGCCAACATCTCTTTCTGTTATTTTGAAGAACACTTTGGATGGTGTTGTCTTTTCCCTTCAACCAGCATCGAATTTTGCCGATCCTCCAAATTGGTCACATACATCTACATTCTCAGTTTTATCATTCGTTCTAGCTTCCAAACGTGATACTCGCTTCGTTCATCATATCGGTACTAAAGCCGTTCTCGCTTTTGAGAGTGGAGCCAGAGATCTGGGAGGTAATGTTTACATTTATCGAAATACTGCTAAGGCGAACGACAAGTCAGCTCAACAAGCTGTGTTAAAAATTGGCAAGGGGGGAGGTTCTTTACTCGGTGTTGGGATGCTTAGGAATGGGAAAGGAGGGGAAGTCATTGTATGTTTATGTGAAGAAGAATGGGTGGTAATGAGCAATGTATTATGATACAAAAAAGGTCTGTAGCCTGTAGATTTTGCGTACACGGAGTCACTGCTACACTGGCTTTCGGTGCATACCTGGGAGCATAAAATATATGAGGGTATGTGAAGTAAAATCTCGCTTGTGCATGAAGAAGTCCAGTGAAAGTTATTGAACGACCCAGGAAGCAGGAGGGAATGAAATTACAGAAAATTTGGCGAAAGACTAAGACGACCAACATTGCGTGCATGTTATGATCAGGTACCGGTATAGGTGGATAACTATAGACCCAACGAGATGACAGACAGAAAGAAATGAGGATGAGAAAAAAAGGAAATGAAAATAGAAAAAAAAATGGATACATTACACACGACAACCATCGAAGAGGGAGGGATCCTAATACTGATACAACACAATGAATTTACACTTTGAAAGGGCTTTCGCTACTATCGGAAAGTCCTTCTGCACGAACGGCATCACTTGGAGCATCCCCGCCTGGCTCAGAAACTAATTGTTGTACAATCTGCGAGGCGTCTCCGTTGGGTTGTTTCGGAGGTGGGGGTGCTTCTCCCTGAAGTCCATTAGTTGACTTTGATGGTTTCGAAACCTCTTCATCTTCAATCTCTCCCATCTTCGCATCACCATCCTCATCATCATCCAACTCCGCAAGCTGCGCCCTCAAATTCTGAATCTGACCACCATGATGTCCATCAGTTTCAGTTTTTGTCGATTCGTCGTCGGAATCATCAGACAAATCAGGAGAATGAATAGCTTCGGGTGCGAAGAAAGCAGGAAGAATGTATTGAACGGGTCGTCCCCAAAGTTCGGCCTTATTCATGACACTTCCCCCACCTGAGCCTTGTTGATCCTGGTCATCCTGGTCCATTTGACGTTGGCGCTCCCTCCTCGAACGCTCACGCTCTTCTTCAGCTTTCTGCCTTGCCCTGAATGAAGCAAGACGTGCTGGAGAATATAATTGGGGAAGTTCACTGGGCACCTCGTGGCCCTGCTTTTGAGCGACGCGATCCTTGACCCATTGATACCATTCTTCCTCGGTACGACCATGTAAAAGAGCGACAATGAGAATTGTCATGTTGTCGCATCCAATGCCAGCTCCTGACGAAGTGTCTGGAGCAAGACAATGATCACAGATGATTTCGCAAATTTCTTTCAGAGGGTGGCCTTGTGCAATCAGAAGTCGAACGCAATCAACGGCTTGTTGTGATGTGAGACAATCCCAGATACCTGCAATCATTGATACCATTTAGTTTACGTGATAGAATTGTAGAGTAGTATGGTATATACCATCACAGGCAATGATGATAAATTCATCGTCTTCTGAAATTTCGTGTTCGGTGATTTCAGGATCCGCAGTAATAATTTGTGCTTCAGGAGCAAGTGATTTGTTCATCTTGTAATCGAAATCCCCAAGGGCTCGCGCCAAAGCCAAGTTGCCTGATAACTAATGAGACGAAAGTTTCCAAGTAGAAAAATAAACATTACGAACCGTTAACACGACCAAACTCGATATAACCACCAGCAGCGACAATACGAGATCGCTCAGCTAAAGGCAGCTTAAACGATGTCATGTTGAAGATGATTGCAATAAGAACATACTGTCGTTTCCAGGTTTGTGATCAAAACTCAATGGCTTAACTTCCCCCTTTACGCTGATGACTGACCGTGAGTCACCTGCATTGGCCTACAGTATGAGCTCATAAGAGTGATAGACATAAAATAGGAAAATGTAGACATACGACGAAGAGGTGGTTGTCACCCGTCACTAAAGCTGCAACCGCAGTACAGCCAGACGAATCACGGGCTGACGTAGAGTCTGAAAAGCAGAACATGCCCAATCAAGCAAAAGAGTCGAGTATGACGATTCCTACACGTACCATGGCGTAAATCCTCGTCGGCTCCAAGGAACGCATTCTTCAGGGCAGCCTTGTAATCATGTTGCTTGTATGCATCATCAGCTATCAATCGTTTGTGTACATGCTGCCCAGCGTATTTTGCCGTCGCAGAACCTGGATAAAATTGAGGGAAAGACCATAACAATAGCCTCGACATTGCGTACCACCATGCCCATCGTACACAGCAAAGAATGCATTTGTAGTTTCGGGTTGTTCATCTAAAGCAAGATCTATGGCATGCGAGTCCTCCATAGCTTTGATCAAAATAAGTTAGAAAACCACAAAAAAGCAAAACCCAACGGGAATATACAAGATATAAAACGGTAAAGGAGGGACTCACTGATTCGCCACCCTTGCATTTCAGAAATTGCATACTTGAATTTGATGTTTCCACCCTCCTCCGAGTGCTTCTCGCAAACTGCAAAAACGAATTTCAGGATGAGAAAAAAAGTCCTGAGCACAGTATTACTGACTTGGATGTGAAAGTGTTGAACCCTGGTAGTGAACAATGTCAGGAAAAACATTCCGGTATATTAATGTGCATCCGTACCATAATTGCCCCTCCTGATGGTCGAAAGCTTTGAGGTCTGAGGACCGCTTAGATGCGATAACAAAATGGACTTTAAAAAGTTGACCGACGTAAAAAGTACGTTTGTTGGAACGTCTGTGGATTTCGAAAAAGATTTATATGTCGCGAATAAAGGATTAAGAAAGAGTCGTGTGTTGCTGGCTGGAAGGCGTTTCGAGTCAAGGAAGGCTTAGGGACTTGTTGACGACTATTTGCGGAGTAAAAATCCTTCAAGGTCTGTGCTGCCTGTTATGTAAAGCATCCCCAAAGAGGACAGCACCCATCGTTGATCGGACCAAAGATAAGATAGAAAATATTAAATCGGTAGACTACAAGCATGCAGCAAGTACCAGTACAACAAACTAATACACTCGAAAAAATAATAATATTCTTCATTGCCATCTGAACCGTTTATGGGAGATCTACTCCAGGGAGAAAGCTCGACCCAATTATCATCGTCGCTTCGCGGGTTGCTTCTTTGAAATTGGAGGCGGCGATGGAGGACCAGGAGTTCTTCCCCGCTTGTGTTGCCCATACCCTTCCTCTTCTTCCGTCTGCGACGATGCCAATGGAATCTCTGGGCTGATGGCTCTTGTAGGAATGTTCTCCGCAGGCTCCAAGAAACGTGGTCGCTCATCACCATCCAACTTAAATGAAACTCTACGACCAACAGATTTACTTCGCGATCGAGATCGTGCTCTCAAAACGGGTGACGAGATGATTGGAGAGGATATAGGAGGCGACGAAGGTGGCAATGTTCCCGACGAATACCCGGGGTCGTACATACTTGGAAAATAACGATCACGGTGAGCAGGTGTCGCAGGCATTGTTGATGATGATGGATCAGGCCGTGAAGGGGACGAGTCACTATCACGAGAATCGCGGCGTTTATGATGAGGAGTGAAAGGTGGCCAAAAGGGTTGCGCATCTGGATGGCCATGGTGTGGAGGAGGGTAGGGCATTATGGGGAATCCAGCAGCCCCATTCGAGAAAAGATATGATATTTGTTGTGCGACCTGAGCAGCAAACTGATATTGCGCTTGAGGATCTTGTGGTGGTAACACAGGGAACGCAGGGTATGAAGGCTGTTGAGCCTGTGGGTGTTCTTGTCTGCTATGACGGGGTGTATATGGCAGTCCGTAGGGATACATTTGAGGAGGGGGAAACGGAACCGGAGATGAACGCGCAGATGTTCTTGAGGTTTTGTGCCGTTTTGAGCCTCTGGTATGTCTCGGTTCCTCATCTGAGAGAGAAATAAGAATGATGTTGAGCTTGTGATTCTGCGAAACGTACCCAGTTCGTCGTCAGATTCAAAAACATTTCGACTACTTGACTTTAGAATAGAGATTAATGGTGCTTTCTGCTTCGCCTTAGATGCGGACTTTTTGATTGGAGAACTGTGCACTTTCACCGGAGAACTCCTCACTGGCGAGGAAGTGGGAGGCAACGCTTCACCACCAGATTCAGATGAGGAAGATAAAATCCGTTTCCGCTTACGAACATGAGGGACCGGGATAGGGGAAGAAGACGGTGACCTTGTCTTCGTTCGCATAGCAGCCTTCGATGAAGGTTTCTTGGGCGGAGTACGTGGAATATCTTGGCTTGACAAAATCGGCGTTTCAGAGTCCAATGCCTTTTCCTTCCCCTTTCGTGAAGCTCGAGGTTTAATCGCAGGAGATTCGGGCACCACTTCATCTTCTTTCCGAGGGGCAGGAGTGGCAGTGCGTGGGGGATTGGATTGGATTGGAGTTTTCGGTCGGGGAGGTATAACTACTTCTACTACATATCGAGGCTTGCTCGAAGAGGGGGTCGCATTCGGTTTCTGGATTTTGTGAGGTTTGTTGACAGGGTCACTAGATGGGGCAGCTTCTTCCTCTCTAAGCGACGCTGCTTCGGATTCGGTCTCCAGAGGTTGCACAGGTTTCGGTTTCGGTTTGGGAGTAACAGCTGGAAAAGGTTCAAGGGATGACCTTGGAGGTGATGGCAGTGATGGAAAATCGTCTTGATATGTTCGTTCAACGATGCCACTATCCTGCGATTCACTTGACAAAGGTGGTGTTTGAAGTTGTCGTGGAGGGGAAGGAACACGGACAGGCGAGATTGCTCGAATTCTTCGCGCTGGAGTTTTCGATTTCGCTCTTTGCACAGATTTAGACCGTCCTTTTGAAGCGGGAGGTTTACTTCTCGAACGTGACCGCGACCTTCCTCGTTTTGCAATCGGAGATGATGGAGGAGATGGTGAAGTGAGGTCAATGATTTCCACAGAAGGCGGTGGACGAGACGCAGCTCTTGGGGTACGCGCAGGGGTACGACGGGAAGGCGTCGCTCGAGTGGATTTCGGTTTCGGTTTCGGACGGCGTGGTGTCTGTGGTGCTAATCGTGCTGGTGTTTGGTCGATATCCCAAGTGTTAAATTCATCTTCAGAATCATCTTGTGTAGGAGTCAATACACGTCCCGTTTGAACAATACGAAATTTCGATTCAATACTGGAACTTCGCACTGATTTCGCCCGCTGAGAAGTCATATTTTCGTCCACTAGCTCTTCCTCGAAAGACGTATAGCCTTCAAAGTCTGAAACCTCGCTCGACCTCGCTGTTTGGACCCGTCCAGTATCCAATGCTTCCTCCACTTCGTCCTCTTCCTCACCACACAATTCTCGCCTCATCTGCTCAGCCTCCATGAATTCCCTTAAATCTTCCTCGTCTGCAGGGTCCATCCGTTGCACCGGGGGAATATGACGTATCTTCTGCTCTAAACCCAAGCCACCTGAGAAGCCATCACCAGAACGAAACGCGTTAAATTCGTCCACCTCATCGTCTACATCTTCTCCTTCCGTCTGAGCACCTCCACCTTCACTACTCGCGTCTTCCTCGTTCCCATCATTCGCAAAATATCCAATTTCGAAAGTTTTGTCCAATCCTCGCAAGACACCTTTATCCTTCACGATTTTCAGGTCTCGTAAGTTGATAATGTCATCTTGATCTAATGCACGGTTCCGCGTTGCGATCTGCGACCATGCCTTCATCAGACGCAATGCTGAAGCACGGCGGGCATCATGCAAGCTTTGTTCAACAGAAACTGGGGTTGAAAGAGATGGCGTTGAACGTGATATAGATGAGACAGAACTTGAAGGCGTTAATGAGAGTCGTGGCCGTGTTTGTGGAGGGGGTTTACTGCCAGAAGATCGTGAGCCCGAGCGAGAGACTGGAGGAGACGCAGACGGTGTGATCAAAGGAAACCTAGGAGGAGGCAGTTTCTGTGACTGAATGTTTGTACTGTCAGTCATGACTGCAGGAGTTGGCATTCCAGCTCTGAACAAGGTCACGCAGACGTCGTTCAACATCACATCTAGATTTGGTAATCCATCATATTCGTGGGAGAACGAGCGTGACCGCGTACACACTACGTGCCGTTCAGAGTCACCGAATCCTCAAGCCTGAGGAGGTTTGTAACTCATGACTGGCAGCTATCTTCCTCATTCTCAACACTCAAGTTCTCTTCCGAAGCAGGGGTCTTCTCATGGACCACCAAAGTTATATCAGGAGTCTCACTTCTGGTTTTAGGTTGTTTTGACCGGTTCATCGAAGTGGACTCGGACATACTTTCTGCATAAACAGCAGCAATTTGCCTCTGCATCTCGAGAAGCACATTCTTTGAGACCCTGCACCACATTCAAGCTACTATGCGACTTCTACAGGGATACATCAACAGGCATTTGACGCGACTACGCTGATCCGTGCTCAATATTCAACGTTCAACTCTAATTTCATCCAAGTCCATGGATATAAGACTGCGTGTGGCGTTGCGTTGTCAGCCCACACCTCGAAAGGACCAAATCCCGCTAATTTCTTCTCTTGGTGAAGTGTTAGCCATCCCACAAGTGCACCCGTACGGATATTAATCAGATTCACTGGAAATTTGTTCACTTTGGCACAAAAAGGGCGATGAGAAGTTGGACGAAGTGGGAGAATGCTCTCTCTGAATTACTACCTTCCTCTCGCGCTTTTCGATTCAATGCCCCTCTACGTCCCCGTCGTCAATCATTAAGGCAAGTCCGCCTTTTGTGGAACCCATTTTGAAGACTTCTAACGAACGTTTGTCCTCATCTGCGATGAACTCTAGATGGAATAGGGATGATCCAAGCAGCAACATGTATCAGTCTAAACTATAGTGTAAGCTCACAAGGTTATAGGACGAAGATTCCTCGATTCGATCATTCTTTCAGGATCTTCATTAATCTTTACGGCCAATCATAGCTTCTATGAGTTAATTTCTTATGAAGTGGATTACAGGTGTCGAGACCGGAAAAACTCGGTATGTTTCTGTGGTCACAATGACGATAACAATCAATACGCTTTACTGACCAAAATGCATCTACTGCAGAACCTTGTCGTTACTGCGGGCCGTGATAATATATCAATATCACACGTAACAACTTCTATGTGGGAGGCTTGTGAGTTTCCAACTATGAACAAATTATCGGGATTCAGAGAACAACTCTCTCAATGACCTAAAGATGGTGCGACGTCTCTCAGAGAAGAACATCGATGTGTCTGCTTCGCATGTAATCAATGCCTATGTTCACATGTTTCAGAAGGTGAGTGCTCCAAGCTCTATACACAAACTCACATGCAGTAAAGGCTACGACAAAATCAGTCCGAATCTCTAAGCTGAAACGGTCACTCGAAGTTCATAGGAAGCGTAAGCAAAGATCCGACAGACCTGTATTTGTGAGTCTTATGCTCCAGACATTTTCGATAGGGTGGGTTTCTGACACTGTAGTTGCTCACCACCATGGATCAATATTTTCATTTGTTGCACCATCGGCGTTGTCAGCTCACAGAAATCAAGAAACGAACCCCTAGAAGCTAAAGCTCACGAAAAAGAACGGTCAGTCAGACCGACTATCCGGTGTCGAAAAATAAAAATATTCTTCACTCACTCACACACTTGTCTATAATTCAGGATTGCTTCGAAAGCGATCTCCTAAAACAAACTATCTGCAACGCCAGCGTTGAGATAGGGACCAACATTCAAACTACAAGGTCCCAAATCCGGTCTCAAGTATCTTGTTGAGCGGCAATCACTGTTCATTGCGTCCACCAAGTTCGCCGCTCCCGACCTGTCGTTGGGTTGAACATTTCCACATTTGAATTGAGTCCCCCAAACTCACCTCTTTCTTGCCGATACCACACACCATGGTAGTTTTTACACAACTATTACTTTTCCAGGATCAACGTCCCTATTGCAAGATCAAGTGGTTGCTTGCTCGTGTGCGCAGTTTGTCATAGTCGCGATTTATGCGGTCATGATACTGGGTCACGTTTGAGCACGGTCGTTCATAAACTCAAGGTTCCTATTCATTTTCATTACACTAGACCACAGCACACGGTTTCAACATGGACAATCGCACCGAAATCTAAGATGTAAGTGGGGAAAATCATGTATGAAGACTAGACCTTCTCTGAATCCTTTTCTACACGCTTTTGTGATGTCAGGGACTTTATCATCGTGCGTGTCCTCCGCGATTCCACCGAATGATACCGAACATCGTCGTCGCCCTTCTATTATGGCATAGGATGCCCCTTGCCGGAAGTTGGCTCGTGTGACCAGGTTGACCCTATACTGTCCCAGTATTTGAAGGATTGCCCCAACTCGTTCTAATTCTTGCAATTCCCATGATATCGAACTGTTTACCCGCTCAAAATATGGCCTCTACTTCGCAACTACGCCAACACAAAATCCAGGTATGAGGATGATATTCTTCTCATCCTTTCAAGGGTATTCAAACTGTTGTTGCGATGTACAGGGGGATCACGATACATGCCACATACACCACCCGACGGAACGTAGTCACTTTGAAGACTTCATGTTGGAAATTGGTGTTGATCCTCATATGGTTCACCTCTGTTGCATACCCCGTCAAAGTAAGTTGCCTTGTCTAGTTGTATTTCACTTCCATGGTGATATGTAAATGCATATGTTTGCACTAGAAGATGCTTCTCGAACTCATCGAGTATCAAAATCGCCTTTGAAGTCGAAACTCTTCGCCATAGGCTCCCCACATGACATTGCGAACTTCCCACAAAGCCAAAATGTATGTCTTCTGTCCCTTGTTGCCGTCATAGTAAAAATTATTCAACACTGCCAATAGATCGATGTCCCACCATCGCAGAGACGCAAAATCCAGGCTACTAGTGAACATAGCAGTAGTTCAGTTGCCTCCAAGTCGGCCAACAGATTGTCGCTTGCTCAAGCCTGTGTCTCCAATAAGACATCGATATCACAGGCGAACGAAGAATGCAAGTCCAACATCACTTCTGCTATTCAGACCTCTCCGGGAGATGTCTCGGTAACTTTCCATACTGCTGTCACTACGGCCCGTGATAGCCTTCTTAACGTTATCGGACGAAAGCAATTCACCCCTCTTTTCCACGGAAAAGCAAAAGTGACTGAACGAAATCACTGTGTTGAAGATGTAGTGATACCACCGACACCTTCTACTGTTACGGAACGTCCCCCTCTCACCCCAATGCCGACTCAATCCACTTCCTATGCCTCGACTTCATCCTCATTGAGCCGTGTTCCGTCAATCGCATCCATGGATACGACCTCATCTTCCGAAGGTCCAGCTACACCCCGACTCTCATCTCCTCTTCTTCACTCGTTCGGTCCTAATAACCACGAGTTTAACCGAACCCTTTCTGACCTAGAGAACATGTCAAGATGGAACGTCAAGTCCTTATGTGTCACCTGCAAAAAGTCGGGACAAAACTTCCCCAGTTGTCCCAAATGTGGTCACACCTGGTGTTCAAGAAAGTGTAGGATGCTCGCGGCAGATGCCAGCGGAAAGCATTCGTGTCATTGTAATTTGAACACGATGAAGGTTGTCCCTGATGATCTACTCATCCGGGAAAGAATGATTCAGTCTCATTGAGACCTCTTTATCTTCTGACTATCTGTTTTGGCAAACACGAGTCTCCATCCACGCATCTAGTCAGCCTTCACACCAAAGAATATTTATTCTAAAGTAGCCTTCCATACCGGTATCCATTTAGCTCCATTGTTTGATCATTCTATGTGTTGCTGCAACTCGTTACTTATAGAATGCTACTTTATGGTTCAGGAAAATCGATGGTTGGTCGGACTCTTTCTCGGCGATGGTATGCTCAGGTAAAATGTTGTCGAGTGTGACTGGGCCACATTGAAAGCAAAGCACTGGTTCAATTTCGACGAACGTTCATTTATATCAAAGGTCGAGAAAACGATGAAGCAAAACACATGAAAGGCGGGACCTCGAATTTGAAGAATTTTGAGGGCAGCTAGAATGGGTATTCCGACCCCGAGTGTGCTTATCGCCATATCACCGGTTTGTCAAGATTTCGTGAATCTGCTTCCGCCATGCAAGCCAAATTGAGAGGAGCGTCGAGTTGGACGAGTCCAGAGCAAAAATGATGATAATTGGATACCCAGAGCCACAGAGATAAGTCGTCGCTCCATCCCGGCTGTGGCGCGCTCACCTCTTTCTTTGCGACCACCACCATCCCAGCCAGCTCTGCACACCTCCCTGGCTGTGAAATCATCTCTTCCACTAGATTGGATCCTCTTCCTTTGGTTTTTCCGTCCGTTTGCGAGATTCGTACCGGTGTTTGAATCTAGATCTATTGTCTAACGCGGCATCCATATTAAGGTCCGACTTTCAGCACGAGGCGGCTAACTTGGGCCAAGTTCGTAAGTGGTCGTGTGATGTAAAATTGCCCGCAACTTCTCATATAACACTCGACACAGTTCTCCCAGACATATCCCTACTCACCCTGCACACTCTCCATTATACTACACCATGTCGACGGTGGAAGTCACGGTCACCAAATCCTCTTCCTCCTCTCTATTCGACACTGTGACTATTCTCCTTTTAATGTTTATGTTCGCTTTCTAACCGGTTTCTTCTGTGGCAGGTATCGCGTGCAACGAGACTAGTTCGCAAAGCTGCACCTTCGCTTCGCATCGTCACTCGGAAGTCTACCGAGGCTCGCATAGCCTTTCCTCAGGGTGGCGTGAAGGGGGTTGAGGAACAAGTAAAGACTAGAGAGACTCGTATCGAATCGGTCGTAAAGGATATACATTCCACTTGCCCCCCTTCTCCTCTTCGTCATGAGTATCTTTTCGAAGAGAATATGACAAACAAAGACGATGCTGTTCCCAAAGCTGTCAGAAATCTTCGTTCTAATCATACTCGTTCTATGTCTGTGACGATGCGCCGTACAACACCGTCCACTATTCCTCCATCCACACCTCGTTCCGAGCGTGCCCGTAGTAGAGCTGCTTCTACAGTCTCATATAGTGGCCCTCATGGCCCTGCTCGAATTCGAGTATCGTCTCTCGCGACTATAAGCACTGGTGTAGTACCTAAAGCAGAGGCCGTTGAGCCTATTGCAACCGGAGGGGAAGAAACAATTGGTTCATTTACTCCTACAGGTTGCCCTCGCCAACAGTTGCATTCACTGCTTGGGCCAGCAACCCGCCCTAGATTTTACTCTGTTGCTGGGCGTCGTTCAAACGGCTCCCCTCGCGGTGCCATTCTACCTCATAGACGTCAGTCCATGACTATTTCTAACTCTCCGCCTGATAATGCACCTACAATGAACCCGGACTCTCCTATACCCTCAATATGTCGTACACCATCATCGTATTCCGAAGATTCTGAATACTTTTCGACAGCACCTTCATCTGCCGGTCCTCAAACGCCTACGGTCACATTCTCTCCACTACCCCCACCCATGTTGAAACTTCCAGGGCAGATGACTACCCCCGGTATGTCGATACCAGCATCATTAGCTGCTCTCGAAGAAAAGTCAAAGTTTCGTGTACGCACGCATTGCGCTTCATGTAGAAAGTTTGGGTCAAATTTCCCGTGCTGTCCTAGATGCGGCGAGATGTGGTGTTCTCGAGAATGCAGATTGCGAAGTGGGAACGGTAAACGACATACCTGCAAGAAGGACGCTTCTACCAATTGATCTATACTGGTTCTTTCACCTTGTTGTTTCTGATCTTAATTGTGTATCTCATCGCTGTTGTTGTGCTATGCTTTTCTTATCTGCCTACCCAGCTTTTCTATCTTGCTCTGTATCTACTAGTCCGTATTTTTCTTTTCCCTTCATCTCTTACTTATTTTTCACCTCCTGCCTCCTTCAATCTCACTTGCTTGCTTTATTTCTTCCTCACTTGTGCACCTTTCAACTCTGTGTCTGTCTTTCCAAAAATAGCATTGTTCATAGAATCCTTATCTCAGATTTTGTTGGAATTTTGCCGGCGGGATTTAAACGTCGATCGACTAGCCTATCTCCTCCCACTCTACGGGTCAACTTCATCACACTTTAATCATATTTTATCACCAGCTTTTATCACCTGGTCAATACTCAAGTACTCATCAAGCGCAGCATGTTCGTTTACGATGAAGCAACGTAGTCTTATGATAGGAAACAATATTGTCACAATTATGTGACATGAATCATTTGTAGGAAATTACCAACCAGGAAGATGCACACGTAAAAACTCTGCTTGAACAAAGAAGAGGGTATGCACTTAGAAGACAATCTTCTTCCCTTGGGGTGCGACGATAACTGGGTTGAGCTTTTCTTTAAGTTTCTTCTTGGCTTCCCAGGAAGGATGCAAAGGCTTATCCTCTTTCTTGGGTTTCTCCGCTGCAACATTGACACCGTCCATTAAGCAAGGTCCAAAAAGGCAATGAGAGGTATAAATATAACGTACGGATAGGCTGTTGATTGGCACCAGTGGAAGGGAAAGGCCCACCTCGACCTGGTCGACCGGCTTGGGATCTTGGGTTTGAGCGATCATGAGAGTTCTTTGCATTCTGCCCTTGTGGCCTGCCACGACCATATGCTTGCTTGATATTGTCGGCGACCTCTTCTTCCTTATGATTCTTGACATGATTGGCATTCCTGCCATATTTTTTCTCCCAAATACTGGAAAACAATACGTCAAGTCAGTTGTGCTTGATTGAGAACAAGTTGGGTAGTACTAACGCTCTTCTCGCACGCTGGCCACGTCTATTCTTCCTTGGTTCGACTTTACCAGCACCACCTTCGTCATCGCTGAAATCAGATACATCTGAATCACCACGAGTGAACCCAACAGCGAGTGAAGGTAGGAACGTAGATTCTACTCCAGAAGCTTTCGGCGCTACCTTTGAAGACTTGGTAGGTTTGGCAGAGGTTAATGGTCTTGCAAGGTCTTTATCGTCGTCGCTGCCCTGGCTATCATCACTGGCATTCTCATCATCGCTATCGCCTTCGGCTTCACTGTCATTACCACCTATAGAGCCGGATTCCCAACCACCATCATCCACCTCAGCATCATCTTCGTCAAGCACGGAAAGCTTCCCCGACGACCCAACATCTTCATCATCATCCGAATCAGAACTAGGAGTGTGATCAAAGACAGATTCAGATTTCTTGAGCTTTTTGGGTCGATGGATTCCTTCTTCCTGGCCTACTTCTTCGTCTTCGTCATTTCTTGCCTCTTCTACTTTTGGTTGTGGTTGGAGTATTTGTCGTAATGAGTCAACTATCGACACCACTTCCGAAGCCAATGCTTTCGAGCTAAGAAGACGAGCCTGAACCTTTGCAGAGGATGTACCCGGTGGTGCGGCTACCACCAAATTCGACGCAAGTTCCCGAGTAATGGCTTCTATGATCACCTCGTTCTTAGACAGAAGATAGTCTTTCATGATTTTGGTCTTCAAGGCAGTATTTCCTAGAGGTTCATGGTCACATTTCTATTATTTTCATGAGTTGATACGATAAGGATCCAAAATCAATCAAAAGGCTTACTTTCAGAGTCTCCAATTGCGTCTCCAGATCTGCAATATCCTCTCCTTTCGGATTTTTTACTCTGTTAATTATACGAGTTTATAGTCAATCAAGATTCAAATACAATTGAAAGTCGTAACATACCTTAACCCCTTCAACTTCTTGACCAATCTCTGTGTTTCGAATGTTTTCGCTTTCTTCGCGGCTTTTCGAACTTCTTTCGCGCCATGATGCTTTTAGGTCTGATTAACGTCAATGAACCAGAAAAGCAAGGCTTTTATGAATCCATACAAGTTTGCTTGCTAATTTTGAGTCTCTGGTCTCCTGGTAAGTGATACGATTGAGCACCTTAGCGTTGAATAAATATCATTATAAGTACGACTGTTACATACCTCTGCAGAAGGTTGTTGACGTTTTCTCTTGAGAGATTTCTTGTCGTTTTCAGGCATTTTTTCGCTTTGGCGGGAGGTAACTCGACGTTTAATGTTCAAATGTAGGTAGTGTTTATCTCGGGGTAGTCACGTATCAGAGGAAAGCAGGCTTGTATAAGGTGGAAAGGTCGATCCAAGGGCGCTATTAAAGCTCTCTAGGTTAAAAATCTATGGGCGCTCATTTTACAGTATCTTCTTGACTTCAATGGTCATGCCTATAGACTTCTCTATCCTCTACCTACACCTTTGAAATCGCCTCAGAATTACTCACTTCCCAGCGGGAAATCATGGAAGAAACCCCTCCTGAAAGCAAACAATTCTCCGGATTTGAGAAGCACCAAGAGTTTTTGGATTTACAGAATACTTTCCTAGCTTCTCAAAGGACATCCGATTACAATGATGAACGAACCAAAGTTGAGGATCACACATTACTGAGATTGAAACAAATTGTGAGTATAATCCTTATAGCCAATTGTAGCTGACTGAATTATATCGGAAGTCTTTAGTTTCATGAGTACCAGGAGCAATCGTTCCTTGTAGATCCTTACTTGGAGAGTCTCCTCGTTCCGGTCGTAGAACAGCTCAAAGGGATCACGCGACGACCGAAACCTCTTGATGGTACAACACCTGAAGGACTTAGTACGATTCGTCTTGCAGTTCTGTTGTACGACTATATCAAGTTTAGAGGATATAAGACGATCAGTCAGTTATCTGTCCAGTATTTATTTCTACAATCTATCTGAATGATCTTGTTTCATTTCTTAGCTCGTTTCTTCCCCCATGAGATCGCAGATTTATCCATCGTTCTTGAGTATCTAACTTTCTCTGGAGGTCTTCCTCAAACGCAAAGAGCATGGCCTCTTCGATATGTGTTACTGTTATGGCTCTCCCTTATATGCATGCTTCCTTTCGATCTCGAACAATTTGATGAACCAGGTCATCAAGGTCAAACAGCATCTCGTATCGAAACCCTCGCACAATCTCACCTTGATAAAGCTGGCATTGAGCGTGATGGAGCCGCTGTTTTCCTTGCTCGACTCTACACGAGGTACTATTTTTCCTATTCTCCATAGTCGTTAATATAATTCCACATTGATAGGAAAGATATGTTATCCCATTTCTCATTGTACCTTCAGAAGATTATACCCACTGTACAGGAACATAAAGACCAATTCGCTGTATGTTGTTCTTCATTTCTCACGAAGTGGAATTGTAACAGATCTGATCGAGTTTCTTTTCTTTTCTAATTAGACTATGGGTTCTGTACAAGTAGTTTGCGAGGTCGTGAAATCTGGACCCGCTGATCAGATAAAAGCCAACATTCAACAACTCATGGAGCTAGTCACAGTACTAGACGGTGAAATTCTCAAGAATAATACGTTATTGCGCAAGCTGAGAGTGAAGTTGATGTCACGAATCATATTGCGACTTCTACCTATCAACGTCAACAGATCCCGCAGAAGAGGTATGAAGACGATCACTCGAATTTTCTCTGGAATGATGCTCATCATTGTTGTTATTATGCAGGACGCGCGCTGGCTGAAAACGAGCAAAATGAGAATGCGTCAGAAGCAATCGAGGAGGATATGGATATACCAGAAGAGACAGAAACAGTTTTTGACGAACTTTTCAAAGCACTTCAGGATAAGGTGGGCTATCTGCATCAACCCCCAACGTTCATTGTCCCTAAACAGAGGCACTTCAACAGGATACAGTTGTTCGATACTCTTCAGCCAAAGGAGTTGCTCGGATCGCAGAACGCCTTCCAGCAGAATTTAGTGAACAGGTATTCGAAAATATCCTACACTTATTTACTATCCACTCCGCAGCGGTCGCAAGGATATATGAAATGCCTAGTATTGCGGAAGGAACTTGGCATGGTGCTTCTCTAGCATGTGCTGAGATATCTAGACGTGGTTTGATCCCAGATTCAAAACTCACAGAGCTGCTTGGTTGGATGACAAAGGCATATCATAATCCTTTCTTTATTTTAAAGGGTTCTTATCAATGAGTTTGTAGGCTTTATACTTCGACATCAGACAAGGTGCTCATTCAATTGGTTCCAATGTGCGCGATGCGGCATGCTACGTGCTATGGTCACTGTCGAGAGCACAAAGTATCGAGGCCTTATCATCACACGCGAATGAACTCGCAGGTCACTTGGTCACAATCTCTCTTTTCGATAGGGAGGTACATATCCGAAGAGCAGCAAGTGCGGCGTTCCAAGAATTCGTTGGAAGAACGGTTTGTCATAACAATTATGCTCTTTTGAATCATTGCTAACGCTATGCGGATGCAGAGTCTCTTTCCTCATGGTATTGACGTCTTGCGGAAAACGGATTTCTATGCTGTCGGAACGCGACGAAATGCATTCCTCGTTGCTGCGAAAGAAGTATCAGAGTAAGTCATATGCTTTCAGATCTGCCTGGAGTACTTAATTACTGGACAGACATGATGTGTACCGACCAGGTCTTATCAACCACCTCATTGATGTTACTTTAAGACACTGGGATTCAGCTATGAGACAACTTGGGGCTCAATCACTCGGAGTCATTCTGCAACTCGATCCATCTTCTCTCATTCCCTCACAGGCGGCACGAATTGTGAGTTACCTTTCCTCATCGACACGCTACTGCTGATATTCGATTACAAGTCGGAATATCTGGCATTCCCGGATCTGGGTGATGTTCATGGTGCATTATTAGCTTTGACGGAATTGGCACAACTTTGTGATTGTTCAAACTTGCAAGATGAACGGCGAAAGGTAACAATCCCCATTCTTCTCAGTCAAGTCGTTGTTTATCCTGACAAATGATTCAGATATTTTCATACCTGTCCAAAGTCACTATCGACATCATCAAATCACCCAGACATGAACTAATCACATCCTCTGCATGTCTTCTCATTGCACAAGGTCTATCTCTCCCTGAGATTCAGCTTGGGAAAGACTCAGCAGTACCGGAATGGCGTGACATCATTGATTCTGGGTTGCAAAATCGGAATACTATTGTTCAAGAAGCAGCCGCAAGTGCATTACAAGCTGTCAGTAGACTGGTCGTATGTTCAGAAGCTGTTGAAAGATAAGTGCTGTCATTCTCTTCAGCTGTGTACACCCAACTTATCACACGATTCGTATGTTCACGCTAATCAAAGATGGGAAGACTGGTCCACCCGCTGTTCAGCAGAGTGTCTGTCGTGCTCTTGGTCTTTTGGATTTTGCTGCACATCCGCATGGGTTGGAATCCGTTGTGGAATTTCTACTCTACTATGTCGATCATAAGGTATAATAATTCTATCTTCAACGATATGAATTCGCTGAAACCACGCCCTTTGTAGACACACGGTGGTCCTACGAATGTCGAAGCAAGAAGGAATGCGTTTAATTCCATGCCCGAAATCCTCACCAACATCTCTTCTCAGATTTCCAAACGTACAGATGTTCTCCCTTTCGCGTAGACGTCTTGCTCACTCACAAAATCAACAGAGTTGACAGCGACCCTGTGTCGTCGCATGCTCGATGCGCTATTGGTGGGGTTAGAAGATTACTCAACGGACCAAAGGGGTGACATTGGATCATGGATACGAATGTCATGTATCACTGCGCTCACTACCTTCGCTGAAATATTGGTCAAGAATGCTCCTAACATTCCGAATTTCAAGGACTATCTACCTCCCGAAACGTATCACAACGCTGTTGGTGGAATCCTAAAACAAGGTGTAGAGCGTTTGGATAATGTTAGACAACAAGCTGGAGAAGACTTCATTCGATTACTTCTCCTTCCTTTGCCTGAAATTGACAATGCCAATGATTGGAAAATAGAAAGTGATGAACTAATGAAACACCTTTTCCTAAGGTGGGTCATTCTCCCTTATTGCATTACCAATGTCAGTTGGATTAACGGGCAATGTTCAGCGACGCCCAATCTGTTGGGTGGAATGAAGGCAAATCTATCTTCCCCAAGGCAGTCCAATTACTCGACATTGGTCGCTATCGTCCTTCGGTCCTCGCTGGTCTAGTGCTTAGCATTGGCAGCAAGACTGACAGCACGGTGAGTAGTACGTCAACTCATCAACAGGATATCCGACTGAAGCTATATTGAAGCATCGGCCTGTGTCGTCAAGCTTGGTAGACTATGTTTCAAATCTTCCGGTGTCGGTGGCTGATGGTAATGGCTATGATCTTCGTGGACTCACTAAAGACTTGGTTCTCTCAGCCAATCGCAATTTGACTTCCAATACAAACGTGATTCCTGTTTTACAGACGTATAATATTTTACTGGATGCCGATGCACTGGAAGATATTTACGAAGATCACGAAGCTCTTCAAAAGTTAGTAGCCGATATTCCATGCATTTCAAGAAAAAAAAACTTACGATACCACAGTCTCCGACATATTTTGACGGTAGCCACTAGGAATGTATCCAAGTTGAAGAGTGTTCAACGCATTAACTTGTCGATGAAAGTGTGAGTATAGTTCTTTCATCCGTTCAATTTGAAATCTGACAGTGACACTTTAGTGTTGTCAATCTTCTTCCTGTCGGGGCACTCCGTTCCGAATGCATAAACCGGCTGCCAGATTTTCTCTGTCATCAATATCCTCGAGTATGATTTCTTATAAAAGGTTAATGTGGGTTTCCTTCCTAACCTGACCATTTAGATCCGTGCCGACACTGCAGAGTATCTTTACATTGTTCTACAAAGTAAGGATTTGGGTTACGAGACGGATGAAGCAGAGGAGATTTTGTTGGAGACTGACTGGTACGTGCATGTTGTGGGAATTCCTCCCAATCCTCTTCTAACAACGCAATCAGGCTTTCCAGTCCAATCTCAACATTGGGTGATGCTGCACGCCAATGCACACATACCCTCTCAGTTGTACCTCTATCCAACTGAGAAAATTCTTGTCAGTGGTAGTGTTTTGTGTCTTAATGATTGTAGGGAATAGCATCATCACATTTTTGAACTGAAGTATTCAAACATTGCTTGCTTGCACAAAGGTACTTGAGTGTTTTGCCCAATCGCCCATCTATCACCTGCAATGTTACTCAATGTTGTTATGCCCTCAACTACTCAATTCACACATAGATCGTTAAACGTTCAAAATGTTCAAACACTACAGATCCAATTCACAAGTAGGATTGTAACCCTGAAAGACAAAACTTCGCAAACTGTCTTTACATAATTTGCATCCGACCACAGACAAAACCTAGAGCAGACCTCAACAAAGAAGATCTGCTTTGGTTGTGAGTCATGTAACCATGCACCACAAATCCATTCCCTCCTAACTTACTCATTACTTCGCACTTGATACGTATGTCTCGCTCGACCAATCCTCGCATTCATCCATGTTGACAGACGTTTCAGGCAATGGCAAATTTTCCTCGACCCGCCAAGTCTGGCAGCGATTGGAATTTCTTTGATCTGCTTGCGTACTACATCGCCGTTCGAAAACAATCCGCGGGGATTTCTTTGGGTACAAGCCGGACACCATACCAGACACCATCGACCCTCGTCTGCTGCTGGACACTCTACCTTCTTACGAAGAGGAGCGTGAAAACGTGTCTGACAGTACCTATCGCCTTCTCGAGTACATCGATCTCATTGAGTTCCCTTTCAGTCAAGCATCTGCTATGCATTCAGCCAATCAAGAGATATTACGATTATTTCGTTACGACGAGCGAGGGACTGTTTTGTTATCGAATTATGACATCTTCTTCGACAACGGCGGGAAATCCGAACATCAAGCACGAGCTGACATAGGCTTGATCCAACTGAGTAGCCATACGACATTTTTGGTTGTTAAAGAAGGTGTACCACGATTCGACATCGATGTTGACGATCCTGTCGCACAGGTTGTCGCTGCTGCAATTGCCGCATTCCAATACAGCAACCTCCTTCGGCAAAACTTCAGCCACGGGCTCCCTGTGCTTGACAAAATGGTCATTCCTGCCATATATATGTATGGTACTCGCCCGCACTTCTTCAAAATACCTGTTACGAAGGAGCTCTGTGATGCAGTAGAAAAGGGTGAGTTCCCTGTCGAAGAGACGGTAGTATCCAGCTTCAGACTTCCCTTCCATTATTACTTTTGGGATGGGATTAACGAACCGGAGGTTAGACGCAATATGTTCAAATACCTGGAGGCTTTCAGAGAAATAGCGAAGGATTGTCGGAAGGAGCATATGTGGCATAATTACTGGTTTGATTAGCTGTCTGTACTGTTTTGTAGAGTCTACCGTGACCGATTTTCCATGCAGATGTGTTGCATTTTTTGAAACGTGGGAAAGTTGCATCATTAGATTGGCTTCATCGCTCGTTTAAACGCATGCATAGTCTGTCTGTGATTCTCCTTCTCCCTTCACGAAACCTCTAATTCTCTTTGGTTTCTTTACCTCTTTTCTGCAGCTTTTCTTGAGGATGACTGCTGCGGACCCAAGAATCAGCGACAAGGAACTTGCTGCAATTAATGCAGCAGCCGTAACACGGGAGTATCGCGTTCAACCACATTTGGGTGAGGATGAGAATATTCACGCTGGATCTTCAACAATGCTGAGTTCAATTTGAGTGTAGATTACCGGACTGTATCTGCTATCAATGGGTATGTATTTCAGGATCCTTGTATGTGTGTAATTGGATGTACTGAGCGGTTGCTACAGTCCTTTGGTTGTCCTCGATAATGTCAAGGTGAGTTGTATCTTTAACCAATTGGGACTATGCAGTGTTCAATGTACATAACATCTTGAAGTTCCCGTCGTACAACGAGATTGTGCAACTTACTCTCCCGGATGGCACCAAACGTGGTGGACAAGTCCTTGAGGTGCAAGGAAAGAAGGCTATCGTGCAAGTCTTCGAGGGAACATCAGGAGTCGATGTGAAGGCTACCCATGTCGAGTTCACAGGAAGCAGCATGAAGCTTCCCGTCGCCGAAGACATGTTAGGACGGATCTTTAACGGTTCAGGTGTTCCAATTGATCAAGGGCCGAAAGTGTTTGCGGAGGATTACTTGGATATTAACGGTGAGTTTGAATCTCTTACGCTTTAACTCGTCTGATCATGCTATCTTTATATCAGGGTCACCCATTAACCCATACTCTCGTATATACCCCGAGGAAATGATTCAAACTGGTATTTCCACAATCGATGTCATGAATTCAATTGCCCGTGGACAGAAGATTCCAATCTTCTCCGCAGCAGGTCTGCCTCATAATGAAGTGAGTCCGTCAGTTATTCTTTCGCGAGGAGGGTGACTCATCGTGGGATGATAGATTGCTGCCCAAATTGTCCGACAAGCAGGTCTCGTGAAGGGCCCTACCAAGGACGTCCACGACGGTCATGAAGACAATTTCTCGGTTGTTTTCGCAGCCATGGGTGTCAATATGGAGACTGCTCGATTCTTCAAACAAGATTTCGAAGAGAACGGTAGTCTGGATCGTGTCACGCTATTCTTGAACTTGGCAAATGATCCGACAATTGAACGTATCATCACACCTCGTCTGGCACTCACCACCGCAGAATACTACGCATATCAACTGGAGAAACACGTATTGGTTATTTTGACTGACATGTCGTCATATGCGGATGCTTTGCGTGAGGTCAGCACCGCTCAGTTTTCCAAGTATGTATTAATCCTTCATGTGACAATCTGTCTTTGCAGGTCTCTGCTGCTCGTGAAGAGGTGCCTGGACGACGTGGTTATCCTGGTTACATGTACACAGATTTGTCCACAATCTACGAGCGCGCCGGTCGTGTACAAGGAAGAAATGGATCGATCACACAAATCCCCATCTTAACTATGCCAAACGATGGTAATGATATCATCTTCCTCTTCTCAAGCGAAGATCTCTCTAATTGAGTGTTTCTCCAGATATCACACATCCAATCCCAGATTTGACCGGTTACATCACTGAGGGTCAAATCTTCGTTGACCGACAGCTCCATAATCGACAAATCTACCCTCCCATCAATGTCTTACCGTCACTATCACGTTTGATGAAGAGTGCTATCGGTGACAAGTTGACTAGGAAAGACCATGGTGATGTCTCAAATCAACTGGTATGTGACCTAAATGGGTTTGCATTTCGCATCGTTTAACCTCACACATGTTCACAGTATGCAAAATATGCTATTGGTCGTGATGCAGCTGCGATGAAGGCAGTTGTGGGTGAAGAGGCATTGTCTCCTGAAGATAAACTTGCTCTTGAGTTCTTGGACAAATTCGAGCGTCAGTTCGTAGGACAAGGTGCGCAGACCGTCATTTCATAAAAGCTAGCGCTTCGGCTGATTTCACATTAAAACGCCATGCTTTTTTCTGTGACGTTTACAGGTGCTTACGAGGCACGAACCATCTTCGATTCGTTAGATCTCGCATGGTCTTTACTGCGTATATTCCCGAAGGAACAACTCAATCGTATTAGCCCCAAGATCATCCAGGAGTTCTACGCTCGCAAGCCAACCAAGAAGCCGACGGAAGACGTGAAGGCGTCGAGCGACAAGGAGGACAAGCTGATTGACGACGCATAGAGGACAGCACGAGGTTAGGGAAGCGTGACGACAAACATATTTCTTCAGCCTCCCACTCTTTGTACATTCCTCTCAGGCTTTGCATTTTCCATTCGAAATTAATGATATGCTTTGGACTTTCCCCATATGTTGTTTGCACCCCCAGGCCTCTTCCAGTGTGACATATCGTACCACGACATTCCAACGTGCACGCGTTTTTCTGGAAGGGTGTACGCGTTCCGCCCGAGGGTCATGGTAAATATTCGCAACGTTCCTCAAGACCCTACAAAAGATGACGTCAAAATGCGCATGGTAGAACAATAAAATCATTAGTACTGTACTTCCGTAACATGGTGACCAAATTGCATCGCTCGCGCCTCGCGGCAACGAGGCTCATACTTGATCCTCTCCCGCGAGCCCCCGCCAGCTGTAGATTGCTCAACTTGCTGTACAGCCCGCCACAAGTTCAAGATACGGTGAAAACCAGTAGTCAAAGGGACGTGTCGGTCAAAACAATTACGGAGTTCAAAACATTCTGGAAATTCGATCATCGTGTTCATTATATCAAGGGTACATAAGTTACTCAGAAATTCACGGTGCCGGTCTTTCTCTGGCCTCGATTGCAAGGGCATAGTTTTACGCACCCCCAGTAAGACTGGAAGCTTCCGCGACGATTTTCGCAAGAACACACCGTGGACAGATGATTCGTCACCCTGGATGGTGAATCTCATTGGATCTGTGCATGGTAAAGTGAGCATCGTGAGCTCAAAATACCTAAACACATGAATGAAGTAAGATGTCATTAATGAGAACTTACCCATGGCCATGTAGAGTGAAATCATCTTGATAAGATAACTTGTCCATTCGCCACCGGGCCATGTCAAACCTCCAACATTCAAAAGTGCAACATTAGATTGCGAAGTTTGAAGACATGAGAACGCATGCAAGCATCTTCTTGATCTAGACAACCCCTACGACAGTCGCCGTCGATGATTCTGGTATGTTGTGATTGACCGAAGACCCGAAGATCGTTAAAGTTCATAGCGACATGAACATCACGTTGTTCCACCAACACCCAACGAGTAGTTAACCGCGCCGCTGTGCGAGTGAGAACGATTGAATTGATCAGCGCAGATAACAACAGACTAGGGTGACGTTGGTAACCTAAGCTCAAAAACAGACGCGAACTTCCTACCTAGATCCCGCAGCTTCCGTAAAAAGAGCCTCGACGATCCTTTATTCATGTTGCCTAATCCCGATTAGACAGGTCGAGTACTGGATACCTTGATTCTTCCTAACCTGTGCAGTATCAGTTGCGTCGGAAAAAAGGTGCGAGAGACAAGATGAGAATTGTGAAACAGCTCTGTTTGACCATTCAAATGTTCAACAGAAAGACCATTCGAGTTTCAGGACGACGCCACCCTGGCACCATTGATTCCCCACGATTGTGGAAAGTAGGCCTTTAATGATAGATTTGAGATCCAGCAACAGCGGAGTCGGGTCGACAATGATTTAGCTAAACCTGGTCGTGTCGGAGAAGGTTTCTAACAAACAAACGGTTTCATGGGGTGAAGGAAGAGATATTATATATCAGTCCGTGTCTGATCCCAACTGAGTGTAGACAAAGAGGGCCGAACCTAGGATATTCCAAACCTGAGCTATTTGTACCGAACGGTTACAGCGCTCGGTTTCTTAAGATAGCCCTGGAGTTAGAGACGAAGTTTGGGATGAGGAGGAGCGCCCTGAAAATAAATCTAGTCCTCATGGTTTCGGTTTGAATTACGTATTCACACCGTGTGGGGACAAGCTGGAGGAGAGCAGCAGCAACTTGAAGATTCTGGGGGTCGCTGAGGATGACACTGAGACTTGTGGATGTGTCGAGGAGGTCAACAGACATCGCGCAGGGTGGATAAAGTGTAATCGCGTGGAATTAGTAGAGAGACCTCGTGAAGAATTATACAAGGACGTCAGCCTTGAGAGTAACACTTGGGAGCCTCGTGTCAGTAGGAAACCGGGACTTGTGTCGATTAGAGATGACCGGACATATGATGCTGATTTTCTGGAGTTGAAAGAGTCCTTTAGGTATAGTGATCATAGAACGGATCACCTGTCCTCCTGTGTGTATCGGAGTGGTGACTAATGGAGGAAAATTCACGGGCGAATGCAAGGAATTGGCAGGGAAAGCTTCCATAGATTGCGCGAGTTGTTGCCTTTAGTGGTACATTTTTGTGGTGAATGGTTGAGGCGCGGGAGGTGTGGGTGCACAATCTGGAGGCGATAAAGGGTACCTGGTGGAAATAGAGACATAGAAGGCAGGCGAAAAGTTCTTGTCTGAGTCTGAATGGGGAGAAATGCACACAACGGTGAAGGCGTGGTTCTGGTGCATGAGTAGCGTGCGATGTATATGTCGGAGCGCAAATAAAATAGACGAGAGTGGGGAAAATGCGTTTTGATATCTCGCTCGCATCATCGTCGGGATTGAGGAGAAAAGAAAAAGAGCCAGACTGAGTTGTGATAAAGACCAGACAGTAATTTAAAAATTGCACAATCGCCAGGATTTCTGTTGCTCACAACTGCTCCCACATAATGGTTGCCGTATGTTTGACTTTTGACATGAGGCTATATGCTGACAACGACGACCTGAAAACGTTGACGACGACGACACAGAGACAAGATGCTTCTGGCGTATGTTTTTTTGTAGTCGGAGTGGGAAGCAGAAAACGAGCATTTGAGACCCAAGCCGAGTGGTATTTAAGTAAGCGCCGGATCTAGATCTAGGATTGACCCTTTCTCGTCGCCTGCAACCAAACTGAAGCGGCCCACCACGTTTGACCCGTCCCTCAGGCTAAATATGGCCGACGTTTTCTCCTTCTTTCTTCCAAACTATCACCTCCTCTCCCCTCCTCACGTCCATGGACGACATCCAGCATGCCTCCACCTCGATAACGAGAAAGAGAAAGGCAGAGTCCGAAGATGACCCAGATGCCTCCACCGTCGAGCAATCCCTCCTCGACCCCGCTGCAACTCCCAGAATCCCATCAGAACCCACAGACCACCCATCGTCGTCATCATGGCTCCTAGCCCAGCAGACTCAGCGTATGTTTTCATCCTGGCAACAGCAGACCACCCCAATTTCCTCTCCGTCTTCCTTTGTCTCCAGAACTAGTTCAGAAGGCCCGTCAAGGCCAAAGCGACCGCGTATTGAGATACCCCAGAGTGCTCCTCCATCTCCCCGACGCTTGCGTCGAGGCAGAATGTCATATACCACCACCATGCCTTCTCCTCGTAGGATTATTCGTAATGTTCGTGCTAGTGAGCTTCGAGATACAGGTATTGTTTCAGCAACAGAACCAAACTCTAGTAGAGTCGCTTTCCTTCGCACAACTAGTCTTCCTCCTTCTCCTCGTTCCTCTCAGTCCGTGCCAGTTTCTCCCATCGAACCAACGTCTCCCCATATACCCTCCCACCAACCACCAATCAACCGGGACACTCTGAAGGAGCTAGATCTAGAAGCTATTCTCCGAAACCCGCAACTTCGTATGTATTTCGTTATTTCCCCCTTCTGTATTCTCTCATTCTCATTTCCGCGTTGTCGTTTGTTCTAAATTAGGTCATGATCTTCTATTTGACTCAGGGCTACAATTTCGACCAACATCTAGCCGACGCAAACGCGATATGGCTGATAATTATTGGCTTGCTATCGTGCGAGAATTGGACACGGCTTGCACCTGTGTTACTTTGGATGCGCATGGCAGATTGCAGGAGCGTATATGCATCTGTAACTCCGTGCCTATGCCAACGGTCAAGTCGATACGAGCTTCATCCCCATCTGGGAACTTCATGACTGTCCGGACTCCGTCTCGACTAAAGCCTTTACTCTCCGAATTGCTCGAGGTCCTGATATCTATCATACAGCCTGTTGCAACCCGATCATCATCAGGTTTATGTTTGCATCCAGGTTTACTTCAACCGCATTACCACCAAAACAGCACCCATATATCTCATTTGCGATCTATATTGGATGCCGACCTCATTCTACAACAAATCGAACATAATCTGTTCAACCCTGCAGGCGTATTTGAAGAGATTGGACGGGTCATTCGCTGCTACTGTGCACCAATGCGAGACGCTGCTGTGGATCAAATGGTGAAGTTGGCCCAATCGTGCATGCCTGGGGGCACTGGTACGAAGGCCGATGCAGTACGAGCGATTCGAATGTGCTTCGAGATTATGGAACTGATGAAGCTGGTATGTATCATTCTCTCGCTGATGATGCATGATCGCGTGCTTACATTTTCAATCAACGCATGCTGTAGGATGTGGCCAATCATCAACTTCAAACCCTCCGTCCTTATCTCATTCATTCAGCAGCTCAATTTGAGCTCAAGATGTTTCAGGAAAGTCGACAGAAAGGTCAGCTCTCACTGAATGTCACTCGACAATGGCTCCGATCGGCTATTTCGGACTTGTCCGAGCAAAACATCTCTCGTGTTTACCCAAAACTGTCCAAGTCAACTCAAATACAAATCGCAGTTACAAAAGCAATTGTTAATCTTATCTTCGACCCTCCTTCATCTTCCCTGAATCACTCTCCCGTCTCACCATCTTCGTCTCGTACAAATCAGGCCGTTGTGCCAGGATACCCGGAGACTCTCTATTTGGATCACACCCGTATGGTCGCTCTCAGCACGGATGCAGCGGACTTCACCGCGCTTTACATGCTCTTGATGTTGTACCGACAGCTCACAACGTCCTGTAACTCGGATGGACACAAGACAGCTGCCAAGCCAGATGAGCTTCTCACGCTGAAGAGGGAGATTTGGGAAATTGGTCCTCAGCATTTAGGGCATTGCTTCACATCTCCCACATGGAACTCAGATAATGAAGTTGGCTCCGATCGATCAGAGAGGAGTGTAAAAAGTGCGGAGTGGACAAAGTGGCGGGATGAAGTAGCAGACGTCGTTCTTCAATTGACTGTTCGTGCTGGAGATGCACGCTCAAGACAAAATATACCCTTAACATCTCCATCCGCTTCAAGCTCTTCAACAGACTTCCAACAACTGTCAGTGGCCTCGCGGACACCGGATCCCAAGATGCTCCAATTGGCGACCAGTTGGACTGAGTCGAACCTCCGATACAATTCCCCCCTTAGTAATCTCCTGAAGAAACGTGTTCACAAGCTCGTTGAAGAGACAACACTGGAGATGGTCGTTCCTTCAGGCAAAAGCCCCAACGAGCCCGGACATTCTTCTACTACCGAATCGGAATCTTCTGGGGTAACAAGTGGACTAGAACCGCTCATGCCTGAAATCCACCACCTATCAGAAAGACTCGCTAAACTCGTGTCCATTCATATGAACGTCTACGGCGCGCTGTATGCACAACCTGCGTTCTCTTCTTCTACTGTCTAATCACTATCCTTATCCTCTGGTGTTGGGTGTTGGACATGCGGTTTTTCATTCGTTCGGGTTTCGGCTTCTCAATCTATTGTTATAAGTGACGACAATTTTCCTTATCATCTTTGCTTTCATTCGCATGTTCAGATTTCAATTCCTCCTTCTCGTTTGGCAATTTCCTCCTTACCCAAGTAGTGTGGCTTTCGCTTTGCATTCATCCATTGAGGACACGAGCCTTCACACACGGCTTTCATTACCATTGCATTCTGGACCATTCCACTGTTGCCTGTTTTCTGTTTGTCTTTCCTCTTTTATCTTTTTCCTCTTTCACAAGTCGTAATACGAAGAGTCATGAAGTCGTGTAAGAAATTACGAGTACTAACACAGAATAATAGAACAAGAAGTTTCATGATACATAGACGTTTTAAATTTCTCTCTCAAAATTTGAGTCCGATGTCTGAATTACATAACCGGTCAGGAGAACCCAGAATTAGATTGGCCGACTAGCACCGTCTACTGCTTCATCCGTAACTCATGCATTGTTTTATTCACTCTTTCTCCCATGTCGACTGCGACCACTAGCTCTCCGACCACTTCAGAGTCAGCGTTCTTTACCCCCTCCCCAACACCGACCGACTCAGGAGGGGGTGGAGGAGGAGGAGGAGGCTTTGGTAACAACTCTACACCATTATACTTGTAAGTCCGCAGTCACACTCAGATAAACTCTGCATCTGAACGCTAACTACGCTTGACACCTTGACTTGTTCAGATTCACATTTCTAGCAACACTATTTGTTTTATTATTCGTATCATGTGCTATTGTCCTAAGATCTTTCATCATACGAAGAAGGTATAGGCGACAAATCGAAGAAGCGATTGCTACAGGAGCTATGATTCCTCCTCCACCCGGAACTTTCGGAGGTAGTGGTCGTCGACAGAGAGAATTTGGAGAGAAACCAAAGTTATGGGATGTCGAGGCGAGAAATGGGAAAGGACTATCGTGGAATGTTGTCTTGGTCAGTCCCTACTCCTAAAAGCAATCAATTATCCTAATACATTTTATCGAAAAAAATACAACCGCTCATTTCTTTGGAATGCAAACCTTTACACCGTAATTGTGGCATTGGGAACAATCAATATTTTGATTTTTAGCCTGTCTCTGCATACATTCCACCATCGCCGACTAAACTTGCATCTTCCTCTGCTTCATCCACTTCCTCAGATGACGAATCACATCACCGAGTATCCCGCTTTACCGCCTTATTCCATCCCTTTGCACATCGAAGAGCACATTCATCTCTTTCATCTCCATCGACACCAATCCCACTGAGCCCAACATCATCTTCACAAGTTATCGACGCAAAGCTGATCAATGCGGAAAGAGTAGATGTGTCGGTTGTAATTCAATTTCCAAATCCTCGGAGACCTCGATATAGGCGTGGAAGAGCGTGTAGGGAAGAGGCTTCATCTATCGAATTGGAAAGTTCTCCTATCAAGGGTAAAGGCCGTAGTCTGGATAGCGGGTACTCGGATGAAGAAGATGAAGAGATGCCAGATGTTGCTCTCGGGTTCGCAAAAGTACCCTTACGACATAACATGGACGACTCTTTCTCGTTTGGTCTTCCACCCAAAGGGCTTCAATAATCCGTCTATTCTCGGAATCGAATCGTGTTGGTCTTGGATACGCATGCTATCGAGTTTTGTTTTGTTTTGTAAGATTGGACTTTGTTTGAGGAGAGGGTTATGGTGGCTGTCGAGAGAAAAGGGAGTTTTACGAATCTCTTGTAGCTCTAATATAGTTCTGCGAACTGATCGTATCCTACTGTATATTGTACACTTTATATTGATTGTCTTCTCTATTTCGACTTGAACCTACCTCAAAAAATACAGGTGAGGTTAATTGTACGTGTGTGTAAATTTTGAGATCTAGCAATGTGTAAATCACTTTTGAATCGACTGCAACAAATGACCCGGCCCTTAAAACAGAAAAGTTTATAGAATCCTACTCAATCTTCATCTGTCCATGCTTCCTCATCCTCATCTCCTTCACCTGCTTCACCGCCATCCATCTCAATTACCTCAACAATCTCTGCATGGTTTCCCTCATCATCAGTATCCTCGAACTCGACCTCAAAGTCCAAATCATCATCATCACTATCCGTATCCTCATCTGACCCTTCAAAATATTCAAACGTATCCAACTCCTTACTCAACCAAGCTTGATCTTCTTCTGAAACTTCATCCTCCCCATTCATCAATACCCGTTTCAACGGAAACCTGGCAGTCTTTCTATGTTCCACCAGTTTTCTCATTTCCTGACCATTAAGCCCCGTCGTTACGAGTACCTCTAGTTTTGGAAGGTAAAGTTCCTTTCGCCCAAGGTTTGCGGTTGAAGGATTCGATTCTACCCGTGAATCTTGAGTTGGAGTTTCAATTGGAGTGACGGGAATGGCGGAAGTAGCAGCAGCAGCAGGTCCAGTGCTACTAGGGGAATCTTCTGAATATTCGAAGAGCAATTGGTACCAAGCAATATCCACAAAGTGGAAATTCACGTTGAACCATTTGAGATTTTTCAAAGCCAGAAGAGCTTCTTTGGTCGAAGTCAAATTGCAAGGCATCCCGGAAAGTTTGAAAGATTCTAACCCGGATAGAACCTTTTTTCCTGTAAGAGGTGAAGGTCGAGAGAGTCGAACCATGAATTCGGTATAATCTGCATCGCTCATGTCAAGTGCTAACTCAACGACGGATGGGATGGCAAGACGATCGAGGAGTTCGCATGCATAATCGCAGTCGAGATATGCAAAGACGAGTTCTTTTAGTGAAGGAATAGATATATTGGTGGTAATTGAAGGGATAGGCGAAGGCGAAATTTCTCGGGATGTCGAAGATTCTGTGACTCTATCAGCATTCACGCCTTCGATGAGACTCTGCAACCATTCAACAGGGCCTCCTGCAGGACCGGATTCGCATAGAGTCAATGTAGAGATCTTGGGAGAGTCCTGGATTATCCGTGTGAAGACTCTGTAACTTGGACGAACATCCGATGCATGGTACGCCAGTTCGAGATCCGACAAACCACGAAGGAATGTAGATTTCTCCCAATTCAAATGTACTCCCCACAATGCAACACATCTGAGGTTCGGCACGTTCCCATGGAAGAGAACAAAGTCTTGTTCCTTGTACTCTGGAAGTCCAAAGTGCTCGTAATCATCCGCATCTTCGTAATGGTAGAGTT
The DNA here is from genome assembly GCA_022606235.1 of Abortiporus biennis. Lineage (NCBI taxonomy): Eukaryota > Fungi > Basidiomycota > Agaricomycetes > Polyporales > Podoscyphaceae > Abortiporus > Abortiporus biennis. Next base: position 466,528 of record JABYQP010000028.1, on the reverse strand, counting down.
GAAGAACCTGTAATTCCGGTGCACTCGTTGCTTGGCCCAATCGAAGGAGAACGTTCTGCATTGGTCGATAATCCGAGACCATGTATTCGAAGGTCCGCCATCGATATATATGAGGTTCAACCAAAGAAATCATCAGTTCCACTTCCCGCACAATTTCCTTTTGTCTCTTTGAATCCTCTTCATCCTCCTCCTCCGAATCAGATGAGTCGTGTGGGTCATCAGTAACGTCAATACTGATATCAATAAGCGCACTTTTAGATCGTTCAAGGTAAACCTGAGTCCGTTCATATGGTTCACCCTCCGCGAAGTCGATGGTAGTCCATAATGTAGGAACTTCGAGTGCAACTTCTCGCCATCTCTTGCATACATGAGATACCAGGATCTCAAAGGGTACTTCCTCCTCGTCATCATCTCCAAAATCACTGTTATCAAACTCCTCTTCATCATCTTCCTCTTCCTCCCTGTCCTCTACTCCTAGCTCGAAAATCCGAGACAGTAGTTCCGGTGGTAAGTCGTTAATAACACATCTCCCGTCCTCGGGTGCGATGAAGGGATTTCCAGCTCTAATCGTAACATAGTCGTCAAGTTCGTGATCTGAGGTGGTAGTGGACATGGGAGGATTAGAGAAGAATAAATTAAAGTAACAAAAGACGCATTGCTGAAGATAAAATTATCAAGACCGTGACCGTCATTTTCATCGCGTCCAGATCAGGAAGGTAACCTTCCTAATATGTGCATTAGACGCCATGCCCACTTTCCTAGTAACAGTCACAATACCGGCGAGTGTGAGCTTGTGACATTTACAGTGAGACTATACGACTCGCAGCGTTACTTTAATACTTAGGGCCTCCACCTACCAGCTCACATCCAGATGTTGCTCATACATAGATCAAGACTTCCAGTGACGAAGCGCAATAAGATAGAGGTATAGTAAATACAAAATACATCCAGAAAACGATATCAATTCTAAAAAAAATAACCACAAAGTCAGTACTTGGTTATTCAGTATTCAGAGATGACTTACTTCTGGTATCCTGAAAATAGTAATCTCCTGTAATGACATAGTTAGGTGGGACGTTGTGGAAAAAAGGAGGAAGTGACATGCCTGTTGTTTGAAGTACCTTCGGTTCTCCTCATCAATAAGCACAAGGTTGAGATAATACCTCACGCTGAACTTCTTGTTCACCTCTCTGAACGTCGGTGTTAGATCGAAGCCACCCAGGAACAAACGAATGGGGATAGTTTCTCCTACGTGATGTCTGGATTTTAGAACAAGCCACAACAGTTGCTCGTAATATGTGACTGACCTCTGACCGGAGCACCATCCATGATCTCGAATTTGGTGATAGTTTCACTTTCATTGTACTGGTTAGGCGGGGAACCTGTAGTTTCACGACGAATGATTGACAATTCCATATGTTTGATCTTAATTCGGACCAAGAGGAAATAGATTTTGCCAACAATGACATCCTTGAGGTGGTACCTATTAATATATCTCACTCAGCAAACGAGGGTAATGGGGAGCAGGGAGGAGAAACGGACTTCGACTTGTTATACTCGAATTCAATATGTAAACAGTCCTCGATACCAACTTCCATCTTGATAGAATTGTTGCTATCCGGGGGCATACGATACGAGTGCACCCAAACATCTCGCTCCTTTGTAACGTCTGCTATTCTTCGAGAAATGGTGACGCGAATGAGGTATCTGGGAACCCAAGATATCTTCAACACTGAGATTGACCAGAAGATAGCTTATACTCAACATACCTGAGTTTAACGTTTATTCCTTGATAACTCTCGTACTGCTTCTCTACGTTCTTGAACATGAAGTCGAATGTTTGGGCTTGTCTCATTTCTCCAGGCGCAGCCAATTCTTGTGATAGGGAAAGGAACTCATGATGATGTCCCCTGTCATAAAACAACTCTTGAAGTCATAGTGATCACAATAAACACACTCTTCTTCTGACCAAGAATTCACTGAATTAAAAACTCACCGATACTACCAATAAACTCAACTTTGATACCCTCATGCGCTAACTTCTTCCCATCTCGCACTCGTACAGTAATCTAACAACAACAGCAGCAACAAACCACAAGTATATTAACACAAAAGACGTTCCAAGCAGCATAAAGAACGGGTTCACATACCTGGCCAGACAGTGAATCACCGTCGTAATATATTGGACACGATATCGTCTTCTCTTTCTCCGCCTTCATATCCCACTTCTTCCTCTCATCTTCACCGTCTAGTTTGACCTCCACGTCTACGGGGGACGCAAAGAAATACGCAGCCATTCTGAATGATGTAGGCTGGTTGGCTTCAAGATAGTTCCGACCAGCGTACTTGCAGAGTTGACAATGATGGATGAGGGTGAAAGCAAGCTGCGAATGACAGTGGGCGCCTAACGGACTACGCGTCTCGTTGACTTTACTTTGAACTCAGGCTGTACTTTCCTCATCCACTACTATAGCACTGGATTGTTGCGACCATTCTGAACCATTCAAGTTGTCGCTTTTATATATCACTCCCGTCTGACTCTGACTGTTTTTGACTCATATTCTCCATCTTGATTGTGAAATTCGTCATAGTCTCGGTGCAGCTTGGTGCTTGTTCCTCAAATTCGCCGACCGCGTACCACTTTGGTATTTATAAATTCTCTTGTGTCTGTACTGATGCATTCCTTGCAGCTTCCATATTCCCCGGTACTTTCAGGTATCATATCATTTGAGCCCGTCTCTTGTGCATTTAGGCATGTTTCTTCTTCTCGCATTTTGACACAATATAACCAACCATCGAACAGGCCAAAAACGCTCATTATCCTTCGTATTCCCTGTCAAAACAAATTGGACCATTATCCTTTCCCCCAAGATCCACAACATCATTCCGCAGGTACCAATGTACACGTACTCGTATTGGCATTCAAGTGTGCCTTTCTTTCAGATGACCAAAACTACACAATCCAATCAGCCACCTCCCTGCTCAAGCCCATTCCGAATTCAACCTTGGCCTACACATTAATTTCTCTCTCATCGCATCAACGGCTCTGGTCCTTTCGGCCAAGTTCTGGAGACGCAACTACGTGTATCCGATCCTCAGGAATATTCGCCGTCATTTTCGTGCAGACGAGGAGGTCTGACATGATTATGGCACACCTCGGTTTATACTTTGTCACCTTGTTTCTCGTCATTGTTTTATAATCTCCGGACCGTCGCGTTTCATTCGATGGCCAATTGATTCTTGCTTTGGAGCAAATTCACTCTTGGACGACTGACGGTGTCCTACATGTCGATGAGGAAGACTACGTGTACATCATGGCTTATTATACACACGGAATTCTCTACTTAGACGGTGAGTTTTTATCCAATTCTGTTTACTTAGTGAGTTTTCAAGCTCACATATATTTCGTTGCTGCGAATGGAAAGGTAGTCGATTACTTTGGCAGAAGCCAGCTGTTCGGAACAAACCTGATGTGGGTAACAAGACCGGACAGTGCGGGGATTGTCGCGAAATGATTCTCAATCATCAAATTCCATCAAGGCTCGTTTTCAACATACATTGACAATCTGGTGATTGTGTAGAAGTTCGGGTACTAGGTAAAGTATTTCATATTTATGTTTTAAGATTACGAGATGCACGTGTACACGTCGCGCGTGTTGTTTGGTTTCGTGTTTGTGCCCGATGTCGGGAATGGCCCGAACACGTTAAACGATCGTCGATACGGTTTGATTTCGGTTTGATTTATAACATTGCTGCTCAGGAAGAAGACAAGCGTATGGATACGTATCGCCTCCGTACACTGTCTCAAGTTGGATCATTGGAAGACGTATTGAAATAGGAGGACGGTCAATATTGGCATGTGCACTCACTACATAATTTAATAATAGACATGTATGAGCTCTCTACGATTCAAATGCAGTTTAATGAACCAACCATTCGACTTCAATACATACAATTTTACTTATAGTGCTCGAATGAATCATGTCCAACTCGAATGCTAGGCAAGGGTGGCTGCTGAAGGAAAGAGAAGTATTTTACTGAGCGCTGACCAGGAAAGAAATAGCAGTGACTGTAAATGCGCCTGGTTGAGTTCCATGTTGATTCCGGGCGATGGTTTGGGAAAGCACATCTAGCTTCGAGAAAGTATGGAACGAAAGTAACGTCCGATCTTGCAATCACAGCTGAGTGCACTTTTGATTCCGACGTGACCAGCGTGCTTCGAGTGAGTGACTGCGTTGAAAATTAGAGAGATGGCCCAGGATCAACAAGTCACGAGACGACTATCATTTGTTGCAACTTGACTTGCAATTGAGCGCTTTGCAAATCTCTGTAGTACGCGCAACATCCAGGACTGAATTCCAATGATGATCCTGCTCGCTATGTCCTCGTATGCGCCGTTGAAGATCTTCTCGGTAGAGTGTCCCCTGCGCGGATTACGAAAGCAGCTAACACCAGCCAAAAGGGAATGGAATGGTTGGCTCTGATTCAGGAGATAGATGACCCCTTTTGGGCGAGCAGCATTAGCTACTTTAACGTCAATTCTCCTCGCATGGTCATGGTTCCCGCCGCACCCTCTCCTGCTTCCTCTCGCACGCTCGCTCATATACAAGCCAATTTCTAATCTTTCTTTTCCTTTTCTTCTTGACCTCCTCCCCCGCCGCACCAGCCAGCTCGTCCTCGACGCTCGCTCTGCTTTTCCTGTCGGGTGTTCAGGGTCCATTTTTTTAAATTCTTGATTTATTCTCTAGGCAAACACTCTGGGTCCAATGTTGTCGCCCTTTTCAAACACGAATCCCACCACTGGACCAAGTTCTATCACCGCTCACGCCCCAAGTGGAGGTCATGCTGCTTCGAGTCCACAAACGCAGCCAAAGACCGTCAAGTTATCGTCTTCCGCGCTTCTTTCTCTGCCGGTGCATATAATTGACTTTGAACAGTCTATCACGTCCCGCTCACAACTTATTATTTTCGAATAGTACCGCTTAACGCATCCTCCTCCCGCGAAAGAGCAGGTCTCTTCTTGGGGCATTGTCCCAACGTTTGATATCAAGCTTCAGGATATCCTCGATCGAAAGCACTTGCCCCCCTTGGGCTTGAAAGATTTTGAAGAATGGCTATTGTTCGTTGAACATTCTGCAGAGAATCTGTGCGTTTTTAACATCACAATGATTTTGATAAACGCGTACTGATCAGCGTTCTAACATTAGATACTTCATTCTCTGGTTGAGAGAATATAGTTCTCGTTACAAAGTCTGGACGCAACAATTGAGACAACAGAATGAATTCCTTGAATCTTCGTCCTCATCTCCTCGCAACATTCCCTTGTCCACCGTAAAGTCGCAGTTGCCTCCTTACCAAAGCCATCCGAATAAGCCATTCGTTCTCGCGCCTCCCTCACCTTCCCAACAAACTCCTACTTCACCTTTCTCGACTGGCCCTGGGCTTAGTGCTAAACGACGCGTTCGGACGCCGTCACCCTCACCTCCCCCATCCCCCATATCGTCTCATCACGACCCTCGTGCTAAACGACGTAAACATCATTACAATACCCGACCGATCCCACCCTTGCCGCCGTGTAATCTTGCACTATTTTACGCACGAGCTAAAGAGACTTTTTTGACTCCGAATGGCACTTATGAGCTGGATGTGCCGAGCCCAGTTCTGAGTGTCTTTCATTTGACTGGTTCGGAAAGTTCGGGACGTCCACAACCTGCTTCGCAATACACAGGTGACTATTTAGTTTGTGCTCTAGATTGACAATCGCTAAGTTCCACCGCATACAGGTTACAACAACCATCAGTTCTTATCCCCTCCTCCGGATCCCGCAGTTTTCAATGAGCTGCAAGGCATCGTTGAGAAGAAATTGGAAGCTTCACTTGCTCGTTTCGTTAGCGCCACATTCCACAATGTTGGTAACGCTAGAGCCTGGTGCGGATGTGTGGGTGGTGCCACTATAGGTCTCGTTACAAGGTAAAAACGACTGTCACCTGACTATATGCGTTGCGTTGATACATCATTTCCAGTACGCCGCCTGTGATCGTATGCTTCGTACTTGGAACCGCACGATGGTGGCGTTTATTCGCGTTACCTGGCTTGTGGCTAGGCATGACAATATTCTTGTCTGCATGGTATGGGGTATGTGCTTGCCAAGTTCCATTGGTATCGGAATTGTTGATTGAGCTTCTAACTTGCGGCATCTCTTTCACTCTGCTGTTTAGGTTTGCATGATGATCTACGTCTTCGGTGACCTCCGGCAATTACGGTCATTTGAGCTATCCCGACCTTCCATTTCGTCGCCAAAATTGCTCACTTCTGCCAACTCTTCTAATCCCCTTTCTCGTATTCAGTATCCATTGACTTCGGAGAGTAGAGCGGTTGTCGTTCAGCAACCCATTACTAGACCTCCCAAAGTCCATATACCTGGTCAGAATAATGGGGCATCGAGAAGCAATACACGGGTTGGATCTTGCAGTATTGAAGGAAAAGAACGACCAGTTCTGAGGATAGTAACCCCGAATGAAATCGAGTCAAGGGATCATCAAAGTGGCTCGGTCGGTTGTGAAGAAGAGTCAAAGAAACCGTGGACTGTCGGCGTCGAATTCCCTACCAAGGAGAACAATTTTAGTAATCGGTCTTCGATCTCGACCGGTTCATACAGTGACTACGGAGACGATGGAGAAGAAAACGGGGAAGAACATGCCGAAGTATCGGGACATCCGCGTATAGCTATATCTGATGCGTTCTACGATGAGAATCCCTCGCCCGAAGGTCCTGCCACCATATCTATATTTCACGAACGAGATTTAGTGAATGCTGCGAATGCCCTTAGAGCTTATGGTCGACCACCTTTGTGGCCCGATTACGAGGAAGAGGGGAACGCTACAGCATCCTTCATTCACCCGTATGTGTATGAAGATCCCGCATTCAGGTTTGGGTAAGTTAAGTTTTCATTGCTAGTCGCTAACATTTGTTCCTAATATTTTCCGCTATGTTTTTAGAGATGCAGCAACAATTTATTCTAGTTCTGGAACCGAAGAAGATGTCGAGGCTCAAGTCTCACAATTGGCAGCCCAACGTCAAAGAGTTGACTCCTTCGACTTCGACGCTCTACCTCCTCGTCCTCGTCAAACTTCAACGAGTTCTGTTATCGCCCGTAAACCCTCCCTCGCCGTCAACACAGATATATTCCAACAGAATCTCCTTCACCCTTTTGCTGCTGAAGAAAAACGAATCATCAAACAACCCGTCATTCACGCTGGGAGTGGGTTGAAATACTTCCTTGGTGCTATCCAGACTAGATGCTCTCCATACGACATCGTTCACCAAATGAAAGAAGCAGCGGCTGGAAAGGAGCGTGAATCCCAACGCGAAGTCCATGTCCGGATCGAACATATGGTAGCCGAAAAATCTACGAGTGACAGGCTTTCTGGTTCTAGTTCACCTGCATCTACACTCTCGCATCAGGATTCCAGCAGTAGTAAACATTCACCAATCGATCCCGAAACAACTTCTCCGACTAGTCTTCTTTCTCCACATAGCATCAAATCTCCCTCATCGAGAACTTCCTGGAGATCTTCATTCAAACAAGTCATGACTGTTCCTGCATTTGAATCGCCTTTGACTCCGATTTTGAACCCTGTTGTTGGGAGAGCTCAGTGGGAAATCGTGGTTAGAAGTGCTTTCGTAGCCGCTCTGCTCAGTTGCACTGTCATTGGAGCACTCTTGGGTGTCCCGACTTGATTTTCTTGTTCCTCGCTTGTCACCCCTTCCCTTGGTTTCTCAGTTATCCCGCTTTCCTCTCTCGCTATTACTCTCATTCATTCCCACCCCGAACGCTGAGTAGTTCTGTATCATAGCCCTTGACACCAAGTTTCAAGCACCCCGAACTATCTCTCGTTCAATCCCTCACATTCCTTTGCTCTGTTACCACGTTTTGTTATTCTCGGCTTCGCATTCAACGCATGTGTAGTTTGTTTTTGTTTTCATTAATTGTGTTTTCCTTTGTTTTAGTATTGCTCTGTTTTCGTTTTCGTTTTCTTCACCCCTGTCCCCTCGAGCTCCTCCCATCGACGTTCAACGTTCAACTTCAAGCAGTTTCAGTTCCATTCTTTATGCGTCTCTTCTCGTATTCTCCCCCTCCCCCATCCACCTTCCCCCTCGCTAGGACGATTCCTCCTTTCTATTCATCTCGTCATTCAGGTCGGTTGTCGCTCGCCATCGCTTTCTTTTTTGGCTGAGAGCTTTGAATGCGAACTGTATCGAGTTCCCCTCGCGCGACATCCGTCTTCATTGATCTCTTGTTCTTGCAAGTGGTTTCCAAGTTTTCAACGTTTTCTGTAGTATTAAAGTTCAGTTGTAGTGAATATCGTATACTGTATGCGTATAGTATACGTGTACATACGTCACATACCTAAATATATAGGATATGTTAATATGTTCGACGCTATCATTTTGGCAGCCGATTTTACTCAAAACTTCATCCCTGTGTTTGTGGTCCTTCGAGGATTTAGTACATGATCGACTAAGAAAAATATGGCCAACGCCGGGATCGAACCGACGACCTTGGCGTTATTAGCACCACGCTCTAACCAACTGAGCTAGTCGGCCGATGCTCCTGCTTTAGCCGGAGAGCCATTCTGAGATGAAATAATATTCTCGATTACTCCCTATTCTACCACACTGCGGCAGGAGGAGGAGGTCTTAAAGTGTTTCAAATTAGAAGAGCATCTTTATAGAGTTAACTGAAAGCATCAGTAGGAATAAATTTCATTAGGGAGTATGTTCTGAGTAGACCAGGCGTTCAGTATACACGTGTTGTAGTCCCGATTTGAATCTCGATCAAGAAAAAGTGTAAGTGGTGCTAAGCGCGCGATTCAGAATTGCTGCTACCGAGCTATTTTCAAGCTATCTATCCTCAGGCTTTCCTTCCTCTGCTTCCAAGCTCCGAGACTACACCCCCTTCTCGTTTTTTTTGTCTCTTGATTTTAAACTAGATTTTAAAGGAAGAATGCCTCCAGAAAGGATTCGATATAACGCAAAAGCTCGTCAATCTTCTGCGGGCGGTTCATCCCACAAGAAGAAAGGAAAGCGTAAACAAAAGGGAGAAGACGAGGATACTACAGTTGTAGGAGTTGGAGAGAGGTTTATTAGTGATCCAAATGCAGATATCATTGTGCCGAAATCGCAGGAACAGAAGGAGTTGGATAGAAAAGAGAAGCTGCGGCAGGAGGTATGTTCAATCTCACTCATAAAAATCCGTTGTTGCATCTAATTTTCGAATTTTATGTTATAGTTGCTATCTCAGCAAGAGTCGAAAGTAAATAGCAAGAAGAAGAAAAGATTAGAGAAGTACATAGTAAGTTACTTATTTTTTACTTTGATGTGTTTTGTTTACGATGATCTAACATCTTTATGTGTGGTGTAGGAGAAGAAATTAAAGCAGGAGGAACGTGTAGTATTGCTTGAGAAGCTTTCGTATGTAAAATCGCAGTTTATATTTATACATCTAAGTGAATTCAACTATTGTTCCCCAGAAAGACACAAGCATCGTTGCCGAGTGCCTTGGATCTCCAGTCTTCATCCACTCTCGGAACTGGTTATGCTAAAACGCACAAGGAAAGGATTGACAAGGAAGAGGATAAAACCCTTAGGAAAACAATAACAGGAGTGTCTACAGGGAAAGGGAAGAGAAAGCGTGGTGGACAGGCATATACCTCCGGAGCTACAGATAGTGAGGAAGAGGACTTCGATAAAGAGGAGGGAGTAAGGGTCAGTGAAGAATCGTATGATAACGTAGAAGAAACCCAGGAAGAGCTTGGGAAAACTAGGTCGAAACCAGTCGTCGTTGTTGATTCCGGGTTTTCGACTGTTGATCTCACTTTGCAACCTAACGTGACAAAGATTGAAGAGGCTGGTAGTGCTCTTCGTCGTAATGCAGATGGAAGTATAGCGGCGCCGCGAATATCCCAGCGGAAACCTAAAGGTACCAAAGTGAGTGTTGTTCAATTCGTTGAGTTCATTTATCATTGGGACCTGTCCTCTTTTTTAGACCATCTACTCGTCCTGGAAGGAAAGACGTCTCGCGAAACAGGCTGTTGTAGAGCCAGAGTCGGATTCATCGTTCGACAGTTCGGACTCAGAATACGATAGCAAGTCGGAACACGATAACGAGGAAACATCAGATGCAAACACCGACGAAGAAGATGGTGATAATGCAAGCTCTGAAGAACCTGAAGAAAGTATTGAATCCGAAGTTCCTGAACCACCAAAGCGGAGACGACTTGGATTCAAGGAATGGGCCATACAACAAGTCAGTGCAGCCAAAGGTTACATCGCACCTGTGACAAAGGACACAAACGAGACAGAAGTAACAAAATCTTTTGAAGCGCAACCTCCACCGAAGAAAAGGAAGTTGGATCCTTCAGTCCCTCCCGGAGAGATGCGCGGGCCCCTTGGAGCAGATTTGGTGCTACCACAGACCTCCCTTGCTAAACAGCTCAAACAATCTCAAGCCTCTACAAGGCGGAAGGTAGTAGAGGTCAAAAGACCTACAGATGTCGAGGAATCCAGAATGCTGCTTCCTATTGTTGCAGAGGAGCAACCTATCATGGAAGCTATCTTACTGAACAATGTTGTCATTATATGCGGTGAGACTGGTAGTGGAAAGACCACACAAGTCCCCCAATTTCTGTACGAAGCTGGCTTTGGGTCGTCTGGGAGTGGTGAGTTCAATTATTTCAGTGTCACTCTCAAAGACTAATGAAATCTGTCGTACAGACAACCCTGGCATGATTGGCGTTACACAACCTCGTCGTGTTGCGGCCATGTCAATGGCTTCTCGCGTTGCCCATGAGCTTTCTCTTACCTCATCGAAAGTGTCCTACCAAATTCGATATGACGCTACGGTTTCATCGGATACTTCTATCAAGTTCATGACTGATGGTGTGCTCTTACGAGAGCTAGCCACAGATTTCTTGCTCAAAAAATACTCAGTAATCATCATCGACGAGGCTCATGAAAGAAGTATGAATACGGATGTTTTGATCGGAGTTCTTAGCAGGGTGATCAAGCTCAGAGAACAGCTGTGGATTGAAGGCAAGGATGATATCAAGGTAAACTTTCCTTTAGCAGAAAATAGAACGATACCTCTGACACACCTGTTTTCCATGTTAGCCTCTCAGACTAATCATCATGTCTGCTACTCTTCGCGTCTCGGATTTTGCTGAAAATACCACCCTTTTCCCCTCCCCACCTCCGATCATCAATGTTCCCGCACGCCAACATCCAGTGACCGTCCACTTCAGTCGTCGTACGAATTCGGATTATGTGAATGAGGCCATTCGTAAGACTAGCAAGATTCACGCTCGATTACCACCCGGTGGTATTTTGATCTTTTTGACTGGTCAAAATGAAATCACCGGTGTCTGTAAGAAATTGGAGGCTAGGTATGGCCCGAAAGCGTTGGAGGATAGAAAACGTAAACGCAGAATGCAACAAGATCAACCTGGCAGATTCAAACAAGACGACCCGAAAGATGTGCCTGCTGCTACTGTGGCACCGGTGCAAGGTGCGTAATCAAGTGTGTACAAATTTGAGCTCATGTTTCTAATGTCGAATTATGGCATTTCAGCGGATGTTGAGGCAGAAGACCTTGATCTTGGGGTAACTGAGGATCAGGATCTCGCCCTTGATGTGGACGACGATGGTGCTGACGTTGAACTCGATCCGGAGGCTCTAGATAGCGAAGACGAACGTACCAACGAGGAGTTGGGTATCGATACTGAAGAAACAGATGGTGAGCGTGATGTTTATACACCCTACCATGACTAACTCCGCGGTAGTTCCAATGCATGTTGTCCCACTATATGCGCTTTTACCCAGTGACAAACAGATGCGTGTATTCCAACCTCCACCAGCAGGGTCTCGACTAGTTGTTGTGTCGACCAATGTTGCTGAAACATCTCTTACAATACCGAACATTCGATATGTTGTAGATTGCGGAAGAGCAAAAGAGGTAGGATACACGTTTTGATCCCACTGTCCTGTTTCTGACTTCATCTATCACAGAGGCGTTATGATGTTGCTAACGGTATCCAAGCTTTCCAAGTCAGCTGGATATCAAAAGCTTCTGCTGCTCAGCGTGCAGGTCGTGCAGGTAGAACAGGTCCTGGACATTGCTATCGCCTATATTCTTCGGCCCTCTATGAGAACTACTTCGAGCAATTCTCGCAACCTGAAATCCTTCGAATGCCTATTGAAGGAGTGGTCCTTCAAATGAAGAGCATGCATATCGATGCAGTTATCAATTTTCCTTTCCCTACGCCTCCTGATCGACTCAGCATGCGGAAAGCAGAATCAATCTTGACACACCTGGGTGCGCTGACAACATCTTTGAAGGGCATTGGCAACGGCGAGATCACAGATATTGGGAAAGCGATGTCGCTTTTCCCATTATCGCCACGATACTCCCGAATGCTCGTGAGTGGTCGTCAGCACGGATGTTTACCCTATGTCATCACGATGGTCTCGGCATTATCTGTTGGGGATCCGTTCCTTCGAGAGGAAGCATTAGAGAAAGAAAACGAAGAGGACTCAGACGAAGAAACCGAAGAACTCGGGCACCTTACCAGCGAAGCTGTGAAAGCGAAGGAGTTGAGAAAGTTGCGTCGTCGCAAGTTCTTCCAGTCTCAACAGGTTTGTCTATGGTTGTGTTCGTTAGGCTGTGACTGAAGAATATTTGACAGTTACATGCATCTCTGGGAAACAAATCTAGTGACGTATTACGAATCTTATCTGTAGTTGGTGCATATGAATTCGCTGGTGGTGGACACAAATTTTGCGACGAACATTTTGTTCGACCCAAGGTGACGCTCTCTCGCCCAAAGCGATGTTGACATATCTAACTGAATTGACTGGGTTTTAGGCCATGGAGGAAATACATAAACTTCGTGGTCAAATCAGTAACATCGTCCAAACGAACTTCCCCGAACTTGACACTGGATTTGTGGCGAACTTGAAACCGCCCACCCGTTTGCAGGTATGTTTTTAGGTCCTCATGAAAATATCCTACTTCGTTGTACTAACCTCAGAGTAGATCAAGATCTTACGTCAGTTACTCACCGCTGGATTCATCGACCAAGTGGCAGCAAGAAAAGATCGTGTCCAAAAAGATACAGCATCGGGGCAACAATTCACGACTTCAAGAGGGGTCCCATATCGAGCTGTTGGTATTGACGAAGATGTGTTTATTCATCCTTCCTCTGTCTTGGCGAACTCTTCCCCGCCAGAGTTCGTTGTCTTCCTCGAGGTCGTGAGGACTTCTCGAGTGTACATCAAAGGTACGGGCTAGCATGTATGTTCTGTTGATAGACATTAATTGAATATTGATTCTATAGGCGTTACTGCTATACATCCGGCGTGGTTGTCCACTCTCGGAAAGTCCCAGTGCACCTTCTCCAAACCATTGAAGAACAAGGAAGGTGTGGAGATGGTAATTCCCCACTTCGGACCAGGAGGATGGGAGTTACCGCCAATTAAATCTACGGATAGTAAGTAAGAATAGGTATTATGATACATGGATTATGTCTAGTAATGATAACGGTGATATGCATGCAAATCGACACGACGACAAAATGATGGGATATAAGTTAACAGAGTGAGATAATGCGTCCTAAAATGTGGAACATGAGACCGAGATTGATAGAAATGAGAGGATTCATGCTATAAGCGTCGTTTATTGCTCGCAGACCCTTCAGCCATGTCGGGGGCAGGACGCTAACGTGCAGTGTGAGCATATAAACAAGGATCAGTATGAGGATGGGGCGTACTCTTTTCGCTGGTATGAATAAGTTAGGACCTTGCTTTGGACGCTTCACTGGAGGCTTGGGTTTGGGCTTTACTTTTGGTTTTCCATCCTCCGTCTCGTCATCAGGTGCTGGACGTTTTCGAGGGAGAAGGGGAGCGGGTGGAAGAGGATTAGCTGAGGTGGATGAGGCACTAGATTCGTTTCGAGGAGTAATTGATGTTTCAATTTTAGATGTCGAGCCTAGTGATGCTTTGCGAGTCCCAAGTGCAACCAATCCCTGCGGAGCAGCAAGTCCGGAAGGCACAGACGGTGACCGCGCTGTGATGGTCTGTTTTGGAGGCTTTGGAACAGGCGTAAGAGGTTTCGACGATTGTGGAACCACAGGGCCACGAGACGATGCGGATGTGAAAAATTTAACATCCGTCTGGTTGAGCAGTCAAAAAAATGCGTCTTGACAAACTAAAAAAATGAACACTCACATCGATTAAACATCCTCTCTCCCTCGCATCCTGCACAATTTTCTTCCACGTCTCGTCACTACGTTCCAGCGTTGCTGCATGACCCAAAACAAAGACAGACGATTTTGCTCGAGTCAACGCAACGTTCATACGTCTGACATCTGAGTAAGGGGTGAGGGCAAAGTAATGATGAGGAGTCGGGAAAGAACCAACCTGCCAAGAATCCTACACTGGTGAGGCCAGGACCTGCACGAACACAAGACAATATGATTACGTCCTTCTCTTGACCCTGGAAACCATCGACGGTATTGAAGTCGACGGTGGCAAGGATATCCTGACCAAATTGACGTTCAAAAGCCCGACGAAGCTCTATCACTTGGGCTCTATACATAGTGACTATCCCAACCTTGAAATCAAAATCGAAAGAGTGAAATTCTTGCTTGAGTCGATTGTAAAGAGCAATTGCCACTTGAATCTCCGATCTATTGACAATGGAACGACTGGCGCCAGGCTCCTCTTGACCTCTAGAGACATTGTAGAACTTGTATGGGCCAAACTTAGGATGTGTATGCCAAGGCTTTTGCGTCTTCGTCAGCATGTCGGGACCATCAATCAATCGCCCTTCGTAGAAGAGATTGCTAGGGAGACGGCTGATATCAGGATGCATACGATACTGTATACTGTCGACTTTGTGAGCGATGAAGGGGAATCATTGGATAAGGTCATACCTCAAGAGATGAACAGCATCAGGGCGTTGCTTCTGTAACCGTACGAATAATGACTGATTATAGAAGTACTTGCTAGCCTAAATGGGACGTCAGGCAACACTCATACTTATGGAAGAATAATGCTTACTTCGAGGGAGATAACAGTTGGGGGAAGTTGCTGAGGATCTGATGAGAATAAGTGTCAAGATCACAAAAGAACATAGATTAGAACGTACCTCCAACCATGACGCAGCGGTTACAACGATATTTCAAAGGAATGAGAGAACTCAACTCGATGGCCTGTGCCGCCTCATCAATAACGACCATCTCAAAATCAAAAGCTTCTAAGAGTTCGTGCCCTGAACCGGATAGTGTAGTGCAGATGACGTCGGCTTCCACCAATGTTTGAGCCCGGAACTTGCGATAGACAGCATCCATGGTACGAGAATCTGACTTCTGCTTGTCTCTCAGTTTATCAAGCTGGTGAGTCAACGTAACCCTTTGCTTGTTAAGCCTCTTGACTTCGTCTTCCAGCGCGAGTGTTCTCGCAGAGTTGTCGTGAGTGTTGGTGATTTCCTCCAGCTTGTCTTTTCTGGATTTCTTCACTGATTCCAACTCTGCTCGAAGTAAAGCAATTTCATTGCTTCCCGTCTCCTTAGCGCGGTTGTTGTCGGGGTCAGTATTGATCTTCTGCTCGATGAGGTGATCGAGAGAAACATCTCGAACGCTAGTGTTGATGCTTTTCACAGCACCCACACGGACGACCTTGGGATGGACATCTCGCACGCCCGCACCAGAAACACCCTCCTTCAAACGAAAGGTAATTTCGTCGATAGCAGCATTACTTGGGGCACACAACAGAATCTTTTTCGGAGGTTCCCTATCGGCTGCGCTAGACACCTTGCCTGCATGTATGGCTGTAGCAGGTTTAGGCCGGCGCGACAAGAACATCTGGACCAATCCACAGATAGTTGATGTTTTACCAGTACCGGGAGGACTGAAGCGAAATTAATCAATATATTGAGTTTAAAGAGAGTAGTCAACAATGCGAACCCTTGAATTAAAGAAAATCCTTCTGTGGTCATTGCGCTTAGAATGGCCTTAGCTTGAGGTTCGTTCAGATTATAGGTCTTCATAGTTTGCTGTATTTCCTTTGAATCTGGCTGACTGGGGTTGTTCAATACAGAGCGCATGATAGTCTCACACATGTCGTAATATGGAATTGCCATGAGAGCTGCATACTCTCGATGAAGAGTTGTCAAACTAAAAAGACCATTTAACGACTTTGCTGACTGAATGTACGCATACATGAAGGACGTACCTGAACACTTTGCTAATTCGCCAGATAGTGTTGGTGAGTGGACCAGGTTGCTTCGGCTGTGATATAATCCGAATAGTCGTTTGCATGCCCTGTTGTGATACTCTGAAGTGCTGTGCTTTACCAAGGAAGCACGCAGTGCGCTCGGGGTTCCGAAGCAATACGATATCTGTGTCCGTAAGACTCCATTCCTTCTTGACACCCTCTTGGACAGTGAGATCGAGGTCTATCCAATCGTCTGTGAATTGTTTGCTGACCACACGGCATTCGTAAGTTTCGGTTGTTTCCTCTTTCGCCTGCTGAATTTGAGCCCAGCACTGCATCAGCAGTAAAGGTTCAAACACACGGCGGTAATGATTTGGGTCAGAAAATTTGTCGGGTACTCGAAGCAGATGTCCAGAAAGTCCGGGGGGTATGTTGCCAGTGTGGTCGTAGTTCCACGAAAGGATGGTACGATGTAAGAATGAAATATCGGGTTTCAACCTCATCCCCATACGTCGAGCATCATCTCTACGATTCAAGCGATCATACACCGAACTCTTTCCATTCATCGGCATATCCAGCATCTTGACCTGTCTCCGTTCGACTGGTTTCTTGACAACTTGAGTTTTCTGCAACTTCGCAAGCGAAGCCAAACCACCCTCTTCATCATCGGACTCATCACTAGATGAGTCAACGACCGATGCTTTTGTCGAAGGAGCTTCGGAAGGCGGTGCGGGGGAGGAACCACCCCTTGTCTTTGAGGGACCAGCAACGGGCATCGGTACCCTTGAAGACTTCGTGAATTTGGGTAATGATACAGTCGAGTCAAGCTTCTTCTGGTCATCGACGGTGAAGTAGGTTGATATGGATGGCTTATTGGCAGCCCGACGAGGTTGGGTGAGATCAACACGAGACTTCGACGTTTCAACCTTTGTCAACTGTTGAGGTTTCTTAGAAGGCTCGATCTTCCCCTTCAAAGTCTCTTCCTTCTTGCGGGCTCCAGTCTTGGTTGGCGCAGGCTTGTGTTCCACGATTTCCACTTCGTCGTCTTCATCCGTCCAAAAGCTGATCGTATCTTGCAATCTAGCGAGACGGTTTGAATCGAGTCGAGTCTGAGGACCATTAGGACGAGTCTTACGGGCATCGCCGATGTGTTTCTGAAGTTTCTGCAGCGCAGCTTCCGAAGGATCGATGCGTGTCTCCTTGAAATCACCCAAGAGTGATTGAAGCAATGCAAATGACTGGTGAAGTAACTCCTCGTCGGTGAGTCGTAACCAGCGGCATAATTCCAATAACACAGGTTGAAGGTCGTCAACCATCTTCTTTCCTATCCGAGAAAGTTTCCTGTTGCTCGACGACGATTGAGGGGAGAATGCCAACGAGGCGGCTTCGATGACCTTTCTTTGAGCAAGCAAGTCGCGCCCGAAAATAAGAGCATCTCGCATCCACAAGATCATCACCTCAATGTCAACGAGGTCGGCCCATCTTGGAGTCTTCTGAAAGATAAACGATAAAGCTCTTGTCATCAAATTCCACCATTTAGGAAGTTGAACTGAATGCCCAGGATCTCCGATCGACTTGAGAAAATCGTCCTTGAGCAACAGACCATCGGGACTGGAACACATCGCGTCGATGATATCGGTAAGACATAAAGCAAGTGATTTTGATACACTGCATGCCTCTGGAACAATTTGGGTGTACTTGGTAAATGTCTCCAGGAACTCAAACATTCCGTTCAGAGCATCATCAGGGCACGTGGAAAGGAGAGCTTTGAAACATTCTGACCGCGATTCAACGTCCAAGGCCAAGCCCACAACGGCTTGGGGAGGTTCTCGCATGGCATCAACAGGAGAGAACATGAGCTTCATGACATCCTTTGCAACACCAGATTGACGAAGAAGTTTCAGCATCGCAGTTGAATCGCTGAAGTCCAAAAATCTTGAGACTGAATCTTCGAAGCCTCGTCGAAAGACATCGAGTGCGTGATTAACAGTTGTCAAGACCTTCTTAGCTTGTTGCTGATTGGGTATCTTCGCAATAACGTTCTTGTATGCCTTCTCAGAGAGACTGTCCATATGCGAAATCTGTGAGAGAACGGAGAATACGATGGCGATACTGTCCGAGTCACTGGGATGAATGGTGTCGTATACGTTCTTCCACATTTGCTCGCGAATGGAGGGGAGAACAGAGGTGGTCGAGCTCTTCGCTAGACATGAGACGGCATGAGCAACATTTCGAATATCCCGTGTTAAACAATGCTTGACGAGTTTCCGTGTTGATGTCCTAGCTTCGCTCCATTCCTGTCCCATAAAAGCCTTTCCAAAGGCAACAGATACTATTATGCTTGTGTGGATATCAATAGCGTCAAAAACAGCTTTGGAATCCTGGGATGTTGATGACTCGTGTGTGCATTGGGAAAGTACAGCGGACAAAATCTACAAGGTTTATTTGGTCGAATCTTCATAATATCAGAAAAGAGAAACCATTACCTGGGATGCGACTTGTATGGCCAAGGGTCTCACAGCTTTAAACCGCTCGTGTTGCAGTTCTTCGCATAGAAATTGGATCATGGCTGGCAAGATGTCCTTGAAGGCGGGAAGGTCGCCGACTGATTTGAGGAGTGTTTGCATCCCTGTCACTGTCCAATTCTCTCGTCCGGATACTTCAATCTGTGCGTATGCAGAGTTATCCTTGATAGTATTGAATACGACCAAAGGATATTCCGAGCCTTCGCCAGCCCACACCTTCGGACCGATTCGTTGAAGCATTAGTATGAAGCTTCTGAGAACATCCAAAAAGTCTAGTTTCAGCAGAAAGAGAATCAATAGAATATCTCCTTCATGAAGCAAGTCTACACTCACGAGCCCCCGTGTCCGATAGATGGCCAATGATAGCATGGCGAATGTCAGGTTTAAACATGGCACTTGGTTGAAACCATTCATGGGGTACAAAGCGAAGGACACCACAGAACCCGGCCCACAGGATAGACGGGTCATCAGCGAAGGGAAAATTACCCATTCTAGAAGAGCTCTTCCTCGACTCCTCAGCAGCTCGAGAACCCATGATATTGCCAACAACAGACTCTAAAGCTTCGGAGTACATTGGAAGAAATTGTTCTGAACTCATTGGCGTGGACTTGTACTGTGCCAGTTGGTGCAATGCCCAATGTCGTACCTCTTGTTTGGATGCTAGCATCAGAACGAAAAGGCCAGCTGGAGGGACATCAGATGGCCAACCAGAAATCGTACTAGGCGGAGAGTAAGATTCTATGATGCGGATGATTCTAGGATCTTCTAGGATGCGAAGGTTTGCCAAGGCATGGTAGACAATGGCAGGGGACACCGCAGCTAACGTTTCGGTAAGGGGATGAGTGGGTTCAGGTAGTATTTTTGAGGATGCAAAACCTTCCAGAACCATGGAACATTCCCATTCGTTGAAACTTTGGTAGAAATTCTGCAGAACGCCGTCTGCGAATGCACCAAAATACCTGGCAAGATTGAATTTATATGTTTAGCATCAAAGAGAGTCATAGAACTTACGTGTATCTGGAAGAAACCTTCGCCTCCTGCAAACCCCGTACGCAATCAGGACAATTTGTAAGACAGTCCTTCAAGTGATCTCTCCAAACCAACACTCGCTTGCTATTGTAAGCATGTAGACGAATTAGAAATGTTGCAGCTTCTACGATGAGGGGATCTGCCTTTGAGCAAAACCAATGAGTGGTCTTCTCATCTACAGTGTCGTTTTTTATGAGAAACTTGTATAAGAGAGCTAAGATAGCTTCTGAGGTATCCTGCGTTCCGGCAGGTGTGTCGCGAAGACTGGCTAATTTGGCGCGGACCTCTTCAACATTGGAAGGTTGTGTAGACATCAACCAACCGCGACCCAGCTATATTATCGAGTTCTAAAGACAGCGTATCAGTGTATGAAAGACCGATGCCCCGGTCCCAGGAGTAAGAGTGAATGGTTCTGAATGATCCAAGATGACTGAGAATAATCGTTACAGAGCAAGTCGTAAGAAACGTCCCAAGACCAGACGACAGAGAAACAGATAGGCTGAAAGGGTATGAGAGGACGTTATGGGCGGATTGGTTGACGAGGGTAGAGAAGAGAAAGAGGTTCAAACCAAACAGAGCCGTGTTTGTGACGGGCGCTCAATCGACGCGTTCGCGAACTAATTGGCGTGGTTGTGACTCGTGACTTGTGTGACTTGACGAACTTGGACTTTCTCATTCACTATCATCACATCCGATCTCGGAAAACAACACAATGGATCCAGAAAATATGCAGTTGATAACCAGAATGTTGGAGCAGGACTCAGAATTGAGAGAAGTGAGTACCTCGAATCACGAGACTGGGTGACACTGACTGTCAAGAGGAGGATAGAAAATCAAAGATCAGGTTACAGAATTTGACAAAAAGACACGAACAATGTCGGGGCTGTTGAACAAGATACATTCAACGCCTTCAGCTGAATGTATGCCGCACAAGCATTGCTTGTCCTCTGATTAACAATCTATCGGGTCGGCAGTACCTCCTCTCCTGGACTCCGTTCGCCCTATCCTGGAAAGCTGCGGCGAAACAACAGCTGCGATTGCAGCACTCGTCCCCCCGAACCAATTTTGGCGTTGGAAGGAGATGTGGTCGAACTCCTTGCGCAGCGCTGTCTTTGCCGCAACTTTGATGGAGTACTTGCAGAAAGGTACTCTCATGACGTTGGGGCAAGTAAGCGATGTTCTAGGAAGTGAGTATGGGATTAAATCTGTGTGTAGCGTTTTACTCTATAATTTTCTGATTTTATCCAGTCAAGCCGGAATGGAGTGATAGGTTTGTGCTGACAGTAGAAGATTATCTTCATGGTCTCATTACGCTGGTAAATGAACTGGTACGCACACACTGAAGGGTTGATGCCTCACTATCAGTCCCCTATTCTCACCATCCATCAGTCGCGACTGGCAGTTAATTCTGTTACGCTTGGAAATTTCGAGGAGCCTCTTAGGATCTCGGTCTTCGTCAAAGACTTGTTCGCAGGCTTCGCGATGGTAAGTTTCATGCCTTAATCAAACGGAAGTGGATCTTATTTTTTTACACCAGCTGAATCTGAAGAACGACACGCTCCGACGAAGGTACGATTCCTTAAAGTACGACATAAAAAAGATTGAAGAAGGTAAAGTTGTCAGGAGTTATTAGTGGTATTCATGTTGCGCTCATCATTTCTCCTTGCAGTGGTTTACGACGTTTCTTTGCGTAAGCTAGCTCCCTCTGTAAGGGATAAAAAAGATGCTTCGTAGATAATCATGATTGTCCTTCTCCAACGTAAACTCTTGTAAACTAGAACATAGCACGGTCGAATGTACGCTCAGGAATTTTGTTGTCACGTTAGAAATTTGATTGGATGGGATCTGTGACGCGTGATGTGACTAGAAGGATCGAGAATCAATTCGATCAACCATATTCCTGTTTGGGTCACTAACAAACAAGTTCAACAACGCTGTCGCTTCTTGTATTCACAGCCTTATATCTAACCTACTAGGCCCTCATACCCACAAATATATGGCAAACAGAAGAAATGCACCGAAGTTGCCTCCATCGACGGAAGGTAGAGTGTTCCCTCTTCAAATGGTCTTCGGTTACAAAGAAATCATATTACTCATCATTCTTTTTACAGAGGTTGAATTTTGGACACATGCAGCCGCTTCGTTGTCCAAGTTGTCCACTTTACACACTAATCAGGAAACTTCAGATGCTATTGGTCGTGTCAACCGATTATTATCTGCTTGGCCCGCCGACGACACTGTTCCACCCGCTGAAGGGTTCGACAACGTAAAGAATGTATACAAGAAGCTTACTTCTGGTCTCAACGAGATAAAATCCGCCGCAGATAGAGATGCAAAGTGAATAATCTATTCAATACAATCCAATGCTCTCAGCTGATGATTTTTAGGGCAATCGACGACGTGATCGAGCGACTTGATATTTTAATAGCGCTGAGGAAAGCCTCCGAATCGATACCTCCAGGTGCTTAGTTCGCGTTAATTATACATTAATCGGTGGCTGACTATGTCCTATAGAGAAGCGAAAACGACCGCGGGGCCACTCTCCTGCAGTTGTTTCTACACCAGCCACTCCTGTGGTGAATTCAAAATCACGGGGGGTCTCAATCACATTACCCGCACGAGGTTCAGTAGGGCCACAAGTTCCTTTCTCACGGGAACCTAAAGCACGTCGGGAGGCATTGGCAAAGCAATTACCGCTGAAAGAAGGCAGAAAAGTTGCTTTTCATCAGCCTAAAAAAGATGGTGCTGATGGTGGCAGAGATGAGGAGTGGATTTTGGCCGTGGTGACAAAGTGTATAAATCAGGATAAGAATCGGTAGGTTACTTTCCCTGCGATTTGTTGTAACGCCACCGTCTGATTGTCTTCGTTGCCAGGTATGAAGTACAAGATCCTGAACCGCAAGAAGACGGACAACCTGGGGCGTAAGTATAGCGTTGAGTTTCTGTGGAATTTGTTTTTTTGACGAGCGATCTACTATGCAGATGTTATAACACGACGCTGCGGGCAATCATTCCCCTGCCTGATCCAAATGCACCACCAGATAGCGCTGAGCATCTGAGCGCATACCCAGAGTTTCCTACTGGCTCTGTGGTGATGGCGCTGTACCCGGATACAAGCTGTTTCTATCGAGCAGAAGTGATCGCAAGCCCTAGAGACATGGCACCTACCGGACGAGTAAGTCATTTCTTGTTTTTCTCTCTCTCTCCTTTCCTAGCGCAAACTCATTGGTCCCGGAACAGTCTGGATCCTCTAAACAGGCACCAATACCCATGTACAAGCTTAAGTTTGAAGACGACGATGACCAGGAACATTGCGTAACAGCTCAATGGGTAGTTGAGTGGCCAGGCTCATGACGCAAATGTATTTAGATATATATCTCTGTCCTCTCGTGTTGTATACTATTGTACGATGGCTTAATCACATTTCTATTTTTTTTCAAATGAAACCTGATGACGGTCTTTAATCGTGTATAATCCAACGGTCGCTGCTGCATGGAAACGTAGATATATCACACTTGATATCATATTACATGATAACACATCCACAGAGATACCTCGATTCAGATCACTCTCTTCATCCCCTGCAAAAGCGAGGTCGAGCAGTTGTTGAAGACGGTGTGGGATTTCAATATCAATGGTTTGAAAAATCTTACGCCGTCTACCATCACGAAAATATGTGAATACGAATGCCGCGGAAGTATGATTTCAAATCTTCAGCATGTGGAGAAGTACAGTAAACGAAAGGATATAGCTGCGATAGTATGGCATGCAGAAGGAATTCCTCGCGATCGTGTCCACACATACTTGTATTGCAATTGTATGATGCAAATGAATCGATACGATTTTTCAATAGCATAGATACTTGTTTTATCTAAATATGAGGAGACAGCTTTGGCTGGTATTCCTAAGGCTATTATGCATTTTTCGACAGAGGCGGGTACAGTATGTATGTAACCTGAACCTTTCGCTCAGTATGCGCGCTTTCTATATAGGGTGAATTTGAATGGCGATATCCAATATGGAATAGGTTCTGGTTTGCTCCCGACACTTCGAGGTGTTTCCCTCATATTTCTGTGATTTTCTGTTGTTCATCGTTTTCGTCATTCACCCCTATACCCTTAGTTTCTAGCTTGTTCTAGCACTCTTGAAGGGGGGGTCGGCGAACACTATAAAAGAAAGCAGACATGTCTTCGCCTGCTACCTCAGTAACATTGCATTCCATCAACGCAAGCTCTCATACCAAGTTCTCAACTTCCTCTCTACTTTAAAATGTCGATCGCCCGTCAATTCTTCCGTGAATTCAGACCATTCTTCCGTATGCTGGAAGAGCCCATAACTCGCTCTCCTGCATATGCACCTTGGCCTCGCCAAACTTCATTATTTGAAGACCCATTTTTTACTTCTCCGAACTCATTAAGACCCGCTGTTGATGTTACGGAGGACGGTAACAACTACGTTGTTGAAGCCGACCTCCCCGGTGTCAAGAAGGAGAATGTAGAGGTCCGTATTGGTGATGGTGGACGAAGCATTACAATCGAGGGCAAGGTTGTTAGCAGGTCACCCGAGCCACAGGCAAGCACAGAGGGTACTGATACAGCCAAGACAACACCTACCGCAGGTGAAAGTAAGTCATATCTGTCTTCGAAAAGATGGAAATATTGTACTGACTCTGAGATTTTAGCGTCTACTGCCGTTACTACTGCGCCTACTGGGAATCAACTTACTACCGAGCGATCCTTCGTTGGTAGCTCTACATTCACTCGTACCGTCTGGCTGCCGAGACCTATCGACAGCAGCAACGTTTCTGCAACATTGAATGACGGTGTTCTTACTGTAAAGGTGCCGAAGGCGGAGGACAAGGGCAGTGTGTCTATCCCTGTGCAGTAGATGCCGAGAGTTAGAACACTGCAGGCGTTCTATTATAAAATGGACTGTCTTGACTAGTGGAATGTATTTGTAAATATCGCAAATGTATTATACAAAGCCAATCTTGTATCTTCATCGTTACTGCTCTCATTTGTGTGGGTTTTGTTTGGCTGAATAGAATAATGAAGGAGAGGATGTGATGGTCTCACGGACCAGGAGACGCGCTTCGAAGGACTTGCGCTCGGGGAAGGGTAAACACCATGAAACTGCTGCAAAGTTTACACGTCCTTTTATCCACACCCTCATCTCCCCATTTTCTCCGTTCCCCTTTCCGTCCGCTCTTTCAACTTTCCTCCCTGCCACCACTAACTACCCACCGCCCATTACACTCCATATCGACCCTAACTCCTTGCAGAAAATTCGGACATGAATTATGCCACCATACAATCACACCAGACTATCCCGCCTGATGACGTTACGATGGATTCCTACGATTCTACGAATGAAGATGAAGAGGTCGACCAGTTAGACTCAGACTCAGAGAAGGAAGCCCCAGTACAAGAATCTATAGTATCCACAGGTAGAACGCGTCCGAAACCACTCAGCGAACGCGTTCCTGGCCGTTCATTGATACCGCATGGGAGACTAGAGAATATACTCGAACTCGAAAGTGCGTCCCTACCCTTTTCTACGTGATTACATCCTATGGTGCTCATTTATTCATTAGTGGAGAGTTCTCATGTATCAAAAGAAGCTGTCTTCCTATTGTCGATTGCCACAGTATGTGCTTGCTTTTCTCTCAATTACTAACAGCTTATTCAGTATCTTTAGGAAGAGTTCATTAAGAGATTAGCCTCTGCTTCTCAGCGACAAGCTAGCATCACCAAACGAGCCACTGTTACATACCGAGATGTTGGTAGGTCTCGAACCATTTATATACACACTCCTATTCTCATAGGTTTCCAGCTTCGGTTCCCCTTCAACATCAAGAATTCATGTTTCTTCAAGGTAGTTCTTTACCTCTCTGTAGAAAACTGCCTCCTTACATCCTCACAGATACTATTCCTGCTCCTATCCCGTTGTCAGAAGCTTTTCAACGTAGAGCAGTGAAAGAGAAGGAACCATTAGAAGATGACGCTACTACTGCCCCGCCCACTGCTCCTCCTACACCTGTGCCACCTCTTATTGCTACTCTATATCCTATACCCGTAGCGCCACCCGCCGTTTACCATCATCGTCATCTACTCCCCCCTCCCCAAAATCATGTTCCAGAGCCATCTACGAGTATCAGTGCGAATGGAAGCGCTAGTACAGGCGGTGGAAGAAAGCAGCGAAAAACTAAGCAGACAGTGTCTGCTAATGGAGAAAGTAGCAATACCAGTGAGGGACCACCGCGGAGACGTTCAGCAAGAAATTCACGAACGGCGGCTGAACCTCCAGTTGCCCAAGAGCACCCTCCACAGCAGCACATAAATGGTGACTATTCAGATAGTAATGGTCAGATATCATATTATCAAGCATCTACATCTCAACTGCAACAACCACAACAACCAAATCCAAGCCCTGATCAGTGGGTGACAGTTATGGGACCAGTTGCACCTTCCCCGCTGGATAGAATCCCCCCAGATGATAGATGGCCTCCTGCACATTTCACTGGCCCTGCCAGTGCATATTTGGAGAATCATCGGATTTTATACAGCGGCAGAGGTCCTGTTCCTCTTAACCCAGGACGGACGATTTACTCCAAGGACCCTCCTCCCAATCGATGATTCTCTCATCTAGTCGGCTTTCCTGTATCATTCGCTTTTTCGATGTTCGTGCATATTTTCGTCTCTTACAAGACGTGTTTTCGTTCTTCCCTCTATCTGGTATGGTTGTATAGTAGGTTATTCATAATGTTCTGAACCTGTCATGTTTCTGTTTGTTAACGTTCTCCAAATCAAATTCATTTTGATTATTTCTTTGGATCTAATCTTATCTACTTTACGAGTGCGATCTAGAGTTCTTATCTCCCACAGGTCACTCCTTCCGAATGTTGTTCCGCTTTCCCGCAAGCCACCACGAAGAATTCGTATGAATGATGGAGGCTTCATCTTGACTGCTGAGTATACCTCGTCCACCACAACC
The DNA here is from genome assembly GCA_022606235.1 of Abortiporus biennis. Classification (NCBI taxonomy): domain Eukaryota; kingdom Fungi; phylum Basidiomycota; class Agaricomycetes; order Polyporales; family Podoscyphaceae; genus Abortiporus; species Abortiporus biennis. Next base: position 439,709 of record JABYQP010000028.1, on the reverse strand, counting down.
AAAGTTACTTCACCGAACATGCCTGCTGCCAGTCCACTTCCTAAGTTAAGCGCTTTACCCATCATCGATATCACACCGTTTCTCCACCAAGATCATCACGGTCGTCTCTCGACTGCAGCTGCTATTCATGCAGCTTGTCTAGAATATGGATTTTTCTACCTTGACATCTCGAAATATGTGGATCCATCTGAGCCGGAAGAGCTGACCAGACTCGCAAGAGAGTTCTTTGCTTTGCCTCAGGAAGAGAAAGATAAGATTTCTCTGAAGAATGAGGATCATGCCAGAGGTGAGTTCCCACTTCCATGCTATCATATATGAATCCTAAGGCTTTCTTATGACTTTGCTAGGATACGCTAGACTTAAGGAGAATGTCACGAATGGAAAAGCGGATGCTCATGAAGCTATTGATTTCTATCGTCCTGTTGAGAAACCTGATAAGACGAAACCTATCTGGGGAGAAAACCAATGGCCTGACATTCCTGAATTTAGAGAGAAATATGAAGTCTGGATCGGGAAGATGAAGATGTTGGGTATTATCGTCATGGAAGCGTATGCATCTTCCCTCTCCTCGTAAAGCCGATCATTAACATCGATGTAGGATGGCTGCTGGGTTAGGTATGACACATGAAGAATGGGCTGACTTGCGCAGTCAAGTAGACGATAGTTTCTGGGTGATGCGAATTATAGGTATGATGCCATGTATTTTTATCTGGATTATCTTTGAACAATTCGTCATATAGGCTATCCTCCCCTTCCAAATGATCACGATGGTTTCTCATGTGGTTCTCACAAGTGCGAGCTACCTTTTCTATATTTTCAGAATGATGCTAACCAATTCTATTCGATTGAACAGGGATTACGGATGTCTCACGTATGTAGCTTTCAAACGAACGGATTGGGTGACATACATATAAATCCATACAGGTTACTTTACGCCGACCCGACCCCTGGAGCGTTGCAGGTATTCCTTAGGGACCCGGGTTTATTAGTGGATACTGACTTTGAAGCCCCCGCCGAAGAAGCAGTAGAAGAGGGCGTGTGGATCAACGCTGATCCTATCCCAGGATGTATTGTTTGCAACATTGGAGAAAGTCAGTCTCTCCAATCTCTTCGATGATTTTCTCCCCAGCTCATACTTGATGCTATTCATCTCAGTGTGGGAAATTTGGACGAACGGGTTATACAAGAGTACACTTCATCGTGTGGTTCACCGAGGATCAAACTACAGGTATTGCTTTACCACCTTCCCCCTTAAGATAAACATTAACTGACAAGGATTTTATTGTAGGGTCTCGTAAGTGTTCAATCATGCCGTTAAATTCTATATGTTCGCAGTGTCTAACTACGACTACACACAGAATACCTTTCTTCTTCGAACCTAACTTCGACGCTTTGGTCAAGCCGTTACCCGCAGCTCATCGTATACAAGATGGTGCACCAGATCCATTCCATAAGCATGCAAAACAGAAGGATTATGAGCCTGTCGTATATGGCGAATTTTTATTGAAGAAGGTCACAAATAACTTCGACACGGGAAAAGGCAAGTACGATTAGACGAAGAACTTTGGATGTAATTGTATAATGTGATGTAAAGGTTGTGCTAGAATGTACTTTAGGAAGGATATCATCTCTCAACGTCGTAGTGCTGAAACACGATATGTTTGTTTCATTGGTTTGTTTGTTTTCAATTTCGGCTGAATTTACTTTAAATCGATGCTTGACGAGGGCGTCTAAATCAAAGTCTATTTCGATGACTTTCTTGACTCAATTTTGGGCAACGCATCGATTCAATCCAGTTCTGATCAGTACTCCCCTCACAAAAGCTTTCCACCGAAGTGTTATCCGTAACATGTCCTCTCAGTCCGCAATTGCAAAACTTCAAGGCCCTCTAAAGGACTTGGTCGACGGGGCTGTCGCTGCTCAAGACTCTTCGTCCTCTTCAACTTCAGTATTCGGTAAATCTGAGAAAGATCAAACCGATGTTGCTGAATGGATTGAAAAGGTTGCTGGTGGAGATGTTACAAAGCCGGAGAATTTTAAGGTGAGTTTCTCTTTGAAATGACTCGGACATGGTTTATAACACTGTCCTCTTCATTTCAATAGGACTTAGAAACTCAGCTTACACCAAAAACCTACCTCGTAAACAATTATCTCACTGCCGCAGATTTTGCTCTATATGGGGCTCTTCATCCTACTTTCGTTCGTATATATCTCGTTACAAATATGGTTTTCAGAGGCATGTCTGACAATCTGTTTGAAACCATAGTCTCAACTCCAACCCGCTCAATACTACTCCCACCCTGCCCTCACACGATACTTTGATCACATTCAAACTCGTCCCTCTGTTCGCAAATCTGCAGATTCACTTGCACCAGCATTCTCACTAGTCACCTTTGATTTGGAGAATACACCAAAAATTGAACGTAAAGCAGATCCTCCTAAACAAAAGAAAGAGAAAGCTGCTGCCAAAGGACAGGATTCTCCGGCACCTTCCACACCCGCAGAAGCATCCAAGGAAGCCCCAGCTGCTGCGAAGAAGGAGAAGAAGGAGAAGAAAGAGAAGAAGCCTACTGAGTCTGGTGCTTCAACTCCGGGTGGTAAAGGCAAGGGTGGTGATAAGGCTGCGGCCGCTGCTGCTGATAGTGGAGAACCCGTTCCCTCTATGATTGACCTTCGCGTTGGAAAGATTCTTGATAGTGCGTATACAAGTTTGGAAGTTTTCGCTGCCAAATTTAACCTTTTGAATTCGTTCATAGTTAAGGTCCATCCTGATGCCGATGGCCTGTATATTGAGGTATGTATTTGATACTCTTTTTTGTACATATTTCTGACATTGACATTTTACTCATCACATTTTAGCAAATTGACTTTGGTGAAGAGTCAGGTCCAAGGACAGTTGTTTCCGGTCTCGTCAAATACATTCCTATTGATCAAATGCGAGATCAATATCTCGTTGGAGTTGTAAGTAGCACCTATTTCTACTCCATGTCATGTCCATCCCAAAGCTAATTGTATTACAGTGCAACTTGAAGCCTGCAAACATGCGTGGTGTCAAGAGCTTCGCCATGGTACTTTGTGTGAGTAGTATACATTTTACATGATCATCGCGGCCACATCTAAGATGGGTCATCTACAGGCCACACATAAGGATGGAAAGGATGCTGGTATTGAACTCGTGAGGCCACCTGAGGGTTCGAAGATCGGCGAGCGTATCTACTTCGAAGGCTCCGAATTTGAGAGTAAGTACTATATTTCTGTCTTGGCACCGACTTCATACGATATTCATTCATTTCCTTTTCATCTTAGATGCTACTCCATTGTCGCAATTGAACCCCAAGAAGAAAATTTTCGAGACAATTCAACCTGGTTAGTGAAGTTCATCAGAGATTTATGTGCAAAGTATCCATCTCATGTTTTTAATTCAGGTTTCACCACTTTGGAGACTAAGGAGGCTGCATGGGTAAACCCTGTCACCAAGAGCGTTCATAAAATTCGTACGAAAGATGGCGTTTGCATCGCACCTACTTACATTGGAGCTTCGTTGTCATAGATGTCGATATTGATTGACAGAATAGTTGAATATTATAGACTTGTAACATAGGCAAATGCTATCTTACCCTCCGTCTTAGTCCACAATCCCTCGGTATTTTGCGTTGACGAAAGAATTTGTACCGTGACCAATATTTCTCGTCCTCTGCGCCGCATACCATATACTCCCCGCAGAACAGGTAAGGTCACCATGAGGTAAAGACTGCTCGTTTCGCTGTCAACTCATCGAATCATTGTAGATAGGGACAAGCCTCCAGACCCAATACTTGGACTCCGGTATTGTTCTGCTTGTCTGCGGCACGGCATATCTTGAATAAGGTCAATCCAAATCACGCAGTTGCCATCTTAGCCAAGACATATATAAAAGCTTCAAGATCCAACCAGTTGCCCAAACCTACTACCCCAACTCACCGTCGACAACTGACAAACTCACTCGCAAGTGATATGGGAGGAAACGCATTCAATCTCTCGCATCCTAATGCTCAATTCCCCCGTCTTGATACGAATACTTATACCCGCCTCAAACAGGAAAACCTATCGGCTTTGCAAAAACTCTACGAGTTCGTTATCGTTCCTCATGAAGCTCCAGAGAAAGCTGACCATGGCGATGTTGATTATGTCGTCGTCAAGAAGCGTCAGGCCGATGTCTTAGATGATGTGGTTCACGCCGAAGACATCCAAGTCGCACTTGGTGCTACTTGGTTCATACCTTCTTTGGCAAAAAGCGGGTTTGGAACTAGTAATTTTGCTATTCCATGGCTTGTTGATGCGGAAGAAGGAAAGAGTACATCGGACTCCTCTGCGGCAGCGTCGTCACTAGATACTATCGAATATGGAAAATATTACCAGGTCGATGTTCATGTCTGTCCAGACAAGGATCATTTCGACAGGGTTGAATTTTTCAAATCTTATGGTGATCTGGGGATGATTGTGGGCTTAATTTGCAGAAGTATCGGACTGTCTTTCAGTTCCAACGGTCTAAGAGTACGTACCAATATTCATCTGCAGTCACAACAGGAAGAAAAAATAATCATTGAATCACAGTTTTCTGATCCATTGCCAACATATCCACAAATCACTTTCCATCTCTCCAAGGACTTTCCAGATATTCTGTCGTTTCTAGGTTTGTCTTTAGATAGATGGAAGCAAGGATTTGCAACTCAGAGTGATGTGTTTCAATGGGTCGCATCTTCTCCCTATTTCGATCCTCGACTACTTTCACGAGCAGATACAGCAAACAATGCTCGACGTAAAGCTCGTGATGCAAGACCGATGTATCAAAACTTCCTCAAATACGTCAGGAGCATTGCGGGGACGTCCAATAATGGCGATACTCAGGTACACGATCCTTCCTCTGTAAAAGAGAAAGGAAAACATAGAGAAAGGAAACAAGCCATTATGAGTAATGTTTTGACACGTTATGGGAAACGTGCACTTTACGATGCTTTGCTTCGAGTCGCATCTATCAAACAACACGTCAAGGACGTTTACACTGGTCGACTGGTTACGGAATGGACTGGAGTGCAGGGAACACCTGTTCGTTGGATCATGAATGAGGTGGAGAGGCGATTGGGAGAGAGGACAACACTTGAATCGGATAATATTCTGAAAAGCTTGAAACTTCTCTCTTCGGAGTCAATGGTTGAAGAGGACAGTGATTCCATCAAGCCTGTTCATCTACAATTGGAATCCTGGGAAGTGGCCTTGGATGATATGGACCGAGATGAAGTCAAGTCTTTGGTTGTAGAAGTTAAGGAGGAGATGGAGAAAGAGGGGAAGCTGTATTATGACTGGAAGGCTGCAAAGGAGAAGAAAGCGAGCATAGCCAAAGCTGCATCTACCAGTCCACCTTCCGAAGCTTGATAAATATTTTTCATCTCGCCTTGTATGATCTAAGCAATTGTTACTCGTGGTATGATTATAGTTTGCCTTTGTAGCTCGTTGGAAGTGTGTTCCAAAACCCATTTTTCAAAACTCCTCGTCCGGTCATATCCCACCATTGAAGGACAATGGTTATGAGGATGTCATACAGCTATGGTATATTGGTACTACGTGAGTAGAGAGTCTTGAGCATGAAAGACAAGTTGTACATACGGAACTGAATAGATGGTCCGCATATTCCACTAGAGCTAAATTATGTGTTCCAGGTGTGCGAGAACTCAGCGCTCGTGCGTGTATGACAGCATCGTATCTGAAAAATCGATAGTCAATTTATTGATTTTCCCGGAGGAGAAAAGAAAGCACCATACGGAGGAACGAGACAATCCGCTAGCCCATGTATCGTCAGTACATGTATGTGTGCGGGGAAATGGTCCCAGATAATGCCACGATCGAAAGCCTTGATATCCAACAAATCCTCCTTTTTTATTCTGAAGGAGGGAACGAGGTCAAGTCCTTCCGTCAGTATGACTGCTATTGAGATTCATTTATGTTCCTAACGTACTTGAAAGTCGTCGGCTTCCCTGCAACAGGATGCGTTACTTCGTACCACCCATGGACCATCGCAGCCTCCCGATTTGCGGTAGATTTTTCTGCCGTATACCGAAGCTAATCAGCGACCAACTCGACAGATAATCCGACAATCAGCTCACCATAAGACGGCTGCTTGATTTTATTTCACGGTTCGATCTCAAGTATATGCATGGGTAAGAAGACTCACCTCTGCGACCGGTCTGTATGAACCTCCAATGTTCACAAAGCCACTAATATCCCGAGAGTACTCCGAAGTACACAACCATCGAAGAGCACCAACAACAGCGCGGGAATGTGCAATTATTAAGACTGTATTATAACCGTATTGGTGCTTGAGGTAGTTAATCACCGTTTCTATGTCTTCCGCATCGTCTGCGAACCCGCTGACTCTCCAGGTGCCAGTGGATTCATGATTACCTCTGAAAGTATGGTTGTGAGAGGGACTCCTGGAGTAGGAATATAGTCAGTCTAAATTACCTGAAATCGAAGCGAAAGGAGTCTAGAGGGAGGCTTAGGGCAAGGGGTTTGATGAATAGGTTGTCTTTATGTCTGTAATTGACCTCAGGAGTGTGCATGAATGACATGTCAGGTAAATATATCTACCCCATCGAGCCATGCAGCAACTAGAACATTATTCGTGTGTAAATTAGCCAAAGTGGAGGTGGAAGAATGCTCACCAATGCCAATTTCCGATGAGTAGTGTTCTCTGTTGGTTGTAGTTGTTCCAAAATTCCTGTAAGAGAGACATCCTGGGAGTTGGGGGATTGTATCGTAATTTTTGCAGTCGTCCGGGGCGATTTTGGCATTGCAGAGTTGTACAATGATTTGTCGAATTTGGTAACATGAAGTAAAACGGTGACTGGGATTTAAAAGGGACCCGGGGTGGCCTGATATCAGAGCACAATTGCGCCGCAGGATATATAATATCAAGGGACACGATGAGATTTCGAAAGAACATGATGTTGCAATCTATCGGAAATGTCAAATCTTGGGATGTTTTTGTCAGCCCAACTGTTGGATTATCACCGCTGCACATCTCAGCGTCTGGTTTCGCTATTATTATAAAATGGGTATGGGATATGTTAGGACGGCGGATCAAAGAAAGAATAGTATGTGCACTGACCGGACTCGGATGAACTAGTACTTCAGTTATCTATATCCTCTGCGGCCATGGGGAAGTCTACTACGTAACAATCTCCGCCGAGGGTATGCATGGATTAGACTGTAACTCCAAATCCACAGTCATGAACAAATTTGTGAAGTCATTCTCCGTAGATGGCAATGAACTTATGAAGGTTCCTGTAATATCATATTTGTGTACCCAACTCTCTCATGTACTTAGTAAATGAATTGTTTGACAAGTACCGCCGGTAAGGCTGGTGGAGCTGATTGGACTGAAGGAATTTCGCCGTATTCCTGGGTTTTGATATGGAAAGGATACTTGGTTTGAATGAAAAAAGAATGTCATCGAGAGGGTTTGGAACGGAGTTAGTGGCTGTTAGTGGTCTACTTAACCGTTTTTGTGAAGAGAAGTATATTCAAATTCAAGTCACGCGGATTGAATTCAACATCGCGTCACGTGTTGTTCAAGTTTCAAGCTTTCAAATTCAAGTTAACTTAACGTTTAACTACACTGACCTCATTCTTTTCGTGTTATGTTTTCGCTTCTGCGGGCGAGAAGTCTACCATCCTCACGCCTATGTCATTCCTTTGTGAACGCATCCTTTTCTACCATATCACACCGACGATTTTGTCCCTCTCAACTCGACTATGTCGAAGATATCGAAGCTTATAAGCCCGGTGGTCTTCATCCAGTTGCCGTTGGCGACATTTTTTCCAATGGTCGATATCGTGTTTTACATAAGCTAGGATTTGGTGGTACCTCTACTATATGGCTTGCACGCGACCAACAGGCACCTCCCTCCGGAAAATTGATGACTTTAAAGGTCATGCGTGCTGAACAGTCCGCTGAAGCAAGGGACACAATCGCAGAGCTATCCATTCCTCAAAGGCTGCGCAAGATTCTGCAAGAAAATCACTGTACAGTCCTACCCCATATACAGAACATAGAAGACAGTTTTCTGCATCAAGGCCCGAACGGCACTCACCTGTGTCTTGTCTCTCAGCTTGCTGGACCCAGCGTGCGCTCTATGTTCGACTGTCCGGGAAGGGTATCAGAAAGTAGACGGCTTCGCAGTGACCTCGCAAGAAAAGTGGCTAGACAGGTGGCTTCAGCAGTCCAATTAATGCATTCAGCAGGTTACGTGCACGGAGGTTCATAAGTGCGCAATTTAATTTGATGCATCTTTGGGTTGAGTTACTTTCGCAGATCTCACAACATCGAACGTTCTCTTCCAATTCTCTGAAAGTGTTAAGCAATGGTCGGACGATCAACTATACTCACTCCTTGGGGAGCCCGAAACGGATATGATTGCCACTATTGATGGTTCTCCACCAGGATCTCATGCCCCTACAGAGATCATTGCACCTATCGATAATGCGTCTCTTTCACCCCTCCAAGAAGATATCACCATGATTGATTTTGGACAATCCTTCTCATTGGACAACCCCCCTGAAGGCTATATGCCAGCTACGACAATACATTATGCTTCTCCAGAAGCGCGATTTGAATCGAGGATAAGCCTTTCATCCGATATTTGGGCATTAGCATGCACAGTCTTTGAGATTCGTGCAGGATCTCCTCTTTTTGAACCGTTTTTAGGCTCTGAAGTTGACATCCTGAGGCAAACCGTTCAAATGCTTGGAAAGCTACCGGAGCCATGGTGGAACACGTTTGAAGAACGTCGGATGTGGTTTGAGGACAACGGAGACCCCAAACCCGCTGATGTTCAGAAACATGCAGGAGTATGGCTACCTGCCGTCAAATCGTCCATCCGAGAGGAATTGCGCAAAATTGGTACGCAGGATGAACCTGCTGAGGCTTATGAAGGACCCATGATTGAGAAGATAGGGACTCGCCTGGAAGAGGATGAGATTGAGCTTTTGGGTGATTTGTTAGAACAGATGCTCAAGTATTGTCGCGAGGATAGGATTACCATACAAGATGTGCTGAACCATCCGTGGTTCCGTAATTATGGGTGAAATGTCATGTTTATTTAGTCGTCAATCACCCATTTTTCAATCCATCCAATATTTCTCTTGTCCCTCAGCTGACTGAGCTTATGATTGCTCGCGGTGAGTCCGCATTGGTGATCTGCCAATGTCTTAGTTGGTTACCGTAACAAACGCATATCCTACGTTCTGACCAAAGTTGCATGAATAAAGGTAGGATGTTTCTACTCCCCCAAGGGCCAATATAAGTAGAGCAACTTAGATATGCGCCAAGATATATGGTATCTCACATTCCGGTATATACTACTTACTGGAATAAAGCCTTTCTCTGTGTTTCAAATCTAGGGTGATTTCAGAGCTTGCCTCTAACGCCTGTCTTCCACACTCCATTCTTCAAAGAGTCGTGTTCCCCTAAGTCCCACCATTCTAGGATGGTTGAAATAACCACATCATAGTACTATCGTGTCACGTAACCTGTTTCAGTATGGCAAGGAAAGATTTGGAGAGTAGAGATTGGAAACTTACGCCAATGAAATTATGATCAGCATCTTCTACAAAGGCAAGATTATGTGTCCCTGGAGTTCGTGTACTTAATGCTCGTGCGTGTATCGTCGCATCATACCTTCCACACCATTGTATTTTCAATATTAAAAAAAGGGAAGATAACTAGGCATTCACTCACGGAGGAACTACACGATCGCCCATGCCGTGTAAAGTCAAGACGTGTACATGCGAAGGGAATTTATCCCATATGAGCGATGTATCGAATGCGGAAAATTCTTCTAGGTGTTCTTTCGTGATTCTGTAGTAGGATACATTTCCAAGGAATTTTTTTCTCTGAGTATTTAGGTTGAAGAGAATATACGTGAAAATGCAGACATACGTGAAAGTGGTCGGCTTCCCCGCAATTGGACATGTCACTTTATAGAATCCTTGAGTACGGAGAGCTTCTCTGTCTGCCGTATCTTTGAAGCAGAGTGGGGTCAATGGAACGTTTTAAAGCTTGTGCTTATAAACATACCATATATACGCTATAAGAGGGGGACGGACGGTTCATTTTCATATCAAGCTCCAAACTCATTTTAGCATACCTCTAATCTGTAACGCCCAGCAACGTTAACAAAACCCTTGACATTCTTCGCGTCGGGTGACGTACAAAGCCATCTGAAAGAGGCTATTACACCTCTTGAATGCGCCACAAGAAGCGTTATCTTGTATCCGTATACTCGTTTCAGGTATTCGACCACAACATCGAGGTCTCGTACATCTTCAAGAAAAGCACCGGCTCGCCATGGACCTGGTGTTTCGTGATTTCCTCTGCGGTAAATTGCAGTAAGGGAGAAAGAACGGATAGTTGGTACAGGGAATGTGACAACTAACCTGAAATCAAACCGGAATGAATCTATAGGTAGTCGGAGGCCAAGTCGTTTCTGAAATAGATAATCTTTATGCCTACGTTGTTATAACTCTTTCAACTTTCTAAGAATACTTGAATGCGGGGAAGAGTAGATAGATACCCCATTGCACCATGTAAAATCTAATTGAGTTCAGAAGGTTAGTTCGCTAATGATTGCGAGAGAAGACATACCAAACCAATTTCCCTCCCTTCTGTAGATGTCGATGGCTCTACCTGCTCCAAAACACCGCATATTGGTACCTCTGGAACATCAGGATGAGGTACATATAATTTGGTAGTTTTCTTCGAGGTGACTTGAATGTGGTCTACAGACATGGGTTTCGCAGATAAAAAGGTCAATCAAAGTCAGGGAGAACGTAAATCAGAGATGGGTGTGGGAGGGGAAGTTGAACGTTGAGATTTAATGTCATTTCGCGAACCGCTGTTCTTCTGAAAGCCGAAAGGCGATAGCGAACATATCCCGTGGACGAAGAAAATCATGCGAGGCGTTTATTATGAACCTATCTAAACTCGGAGGCGAAGAATTTGGGCGAAGAGCTCAATGAAAGCTGTTTCTGAAGGAAGTCAAGGTGCCCGGAATCCCCGGATACCTTTTGATCCGAGGTGTTAACCTCCCAGAAATGGTAGCTTTGGCATAGAAATTCGTGGGAATCTTATGTGAATTTAGTGACGCAGGTGTAGTGTTTCAAACGTATTCGGTCTTGTTTGGAATTGCTACGCAGTGTTCGACCTGCACAACATGGAAGCTCTTTTCTTCAATGTACGTGCTCACCATTCTTTTGCTTTCGACTACTCTCAAGAATCAGCTGGTAGGTGTCGGGAGGGTTTCTCGAGGGGATCGTTCGAGGATACAAAGCGGGTCTACTCACTCAGAACCAATATGCTAACCTCACGCAATGCGAAACGATTGAAGGTAATGCTTTCTTTCACTTTCAGAACATATTGTTGATTGACCTTGAACGGAATAATGAACCTATGGAACTATAGATTTCCGAACTCAACTCTCATCCACCGACTACGGAAACTTCCTCGCAAATGAACCTCTTCCCATCTCAACCTCCACCATTGCAGACAAGGCTACCCAACTCCTCGTTGACCAATTCAACTTTTTGAAAAATAACGCGGTCGAACCTTTATCAAAGTTTCTGGACTACATCACGTACGTTTGTCTTACCTCGTCCATGAAACCATCACACTCACTCCATAGGTTTACACTGAATTATAGATACGCGTATATGATTGACAATGTCATACTTTTGATTACTGGAACGTTGCATGAGAGGGATACTCATGAATTGATCTCGAGGTGTCATCCTTTGGGTGTGTTTGATACTATGCCTGCGCTTTGCGTAGCGACCAACGTGGAGGAATTGTATCATACGGTGTTGGTTGAGACTCCTTTAGGTGAGTTTCTTTTTTTCTCACCTTCCTTCAGTATCTTCGTTCCACGGAGATGAGCAGTCAGTACAAAAGAAACGATTCAACAGAGTGGACATACTCTTTACGAGTAACTGCTCATCACTCTCGCACCCGAACCATTAATTTTGGAATATATTGCGAAGACACCTTCGCCATGAAGTCAGTTTGGTACAACGCGAGTGGACAGGAGGATTTACCTTTCTCAAGGTTTTCTAGTTATTTGGTTCTAATTGTATGATATTCTCATGTTATAGCCCCGTACTTCCGCGACTGCCTCTCTGCCTCCGATCTCGACGACCTCAATATCGAAATCATTCGAAACACTCTCTACAAATCCTACCTATCCGACTTTGATTCATTCATCGAAACCGAAATCGGTGGTCCAACATACGACATTATGCACAAAATCCTTTCTTTCGAGGCAGATCGTCGTACCATTAACATCACTATCAATTCTTTTGGTACCGAATTATCAAAAGAACAAAGAGCGAAACTGTTCCCTACAATTGGAAGATTGTTTCCTGAAGGGAATAATGCTTTGGCTAGAGCTGATGATTTTGATCAAGTCAGAGGTGCTTGTGAAGGTGTAATGGAATATAAATCCTTCTTTGACACTTCAGTTTCATCTGCTCCTCGAAGAGGTGGAGGGGATACGTCAAACAGTACTACCAACTTACTTTCAGATCTTGGACATGCCGGTGGATTCGAAGATGGAAGTGGTGGAGGTGTTGCAGGAGAATTGGAAGATAGGTTTTTCCTTCATGAAGTCCATTTAAACAAACAAGCGTTCTTGCAACAATTCCAGTATGCGGTTTTTTATGCTTATATCAAGTTGAAGGAACAGGAGATTAGAAGTTTAACTTGGATCGCGGAGTGTATCGCTCAAGAGGCTAGGGATAGGATACATGATTTTATTCCCACTTTCTGATTTATTTTTCTCGTTTTGTTAATACCTGGACTGTCTTTTATATATTGTGTTCGCTCATTCATCGATTCATCTCGGATGACTTTGTTATCCTTCTGTTGGTAAACGGAATAATATTGTTATTTCTTTTCAAGTCCATAGTAAGACTGACTACCAGGGTCATGCCTTCGGGGATGTCTAACGGTCTCAGGATACGTCGAGTAATCAAGCATCTTCTAATTAACGACGGAGAACCTCTTCATCCTCATTCGGCTTTTCCAACCGAGTATGTGGGTATAGAGAAAGTCACATTTTGCGATCGAATACGGTAGAAGCAACAATCGTTTGAAAAGTAGTTCGATAGATTGCACCGCTAAACATAATCCTACATTATACATCCACTTTGGGGTTTGCGACGGATTACTGCTAATACACGTCGAGATATTATCATTTACCATACGTAGGGGATAAGCCTATATTTGACTTTCTTCGAGTAGGAAGAGTATTCGACACCAGTTAGGGGGTCTTCTTCACGAATTCGTTCCTGCACAATGAGCATTGGATCAGTGAAGGCGCACATATAAAGAAATGCGTCCTGAGCAGACGAACCTCAATGGGTATCTTAGCAGCGAATGAGATAGCCGAAAGACCGAGACCAACGAGAGGGATGTAACTCCACCACATCCAGGCCCATGAGGCTTGAGCAAGGAGAATAGACCTATGATAAGATGGCCATATGTGAGTATATGCGATATTACAACGAGGAAAGTACTAACGCATATAATGGGTGACGAATGACAGAGTAAGGACCAGTCTCTACAGTCTTTGTCTTTTCCCGAACCTGATGGAAGACCAACGACGGACTAGTCAGCGACGTACTGAATATCAAAAGCTGGGAAAGAAGAACTTACCCCGGTGAAACAGAAGTTGTTGCCCAGATGCTTGAACGAATGATAGGCCAGACATATAGCGGCACCATTCACGACACAAGCCAATGTCTTGACGATAGCAATACCACCGAAACCCAAATCAAATGTAGGCAAAGCCCAATCGCTAAACCAGTCTGGCTGTTCCATCCTATTGAGAGCAGTCCCGATGATATAAACATGAGGGGGTCCCCAAGTGCCGAATAATTGAGCCTTGTTTACGAATCTGTGCCAAAGACATTTAGAAGAAGAAGTTGTAGCCGGCTTGGGATGTCCGCCTTCTGCGTTAGCTATTTTCAACGCTTTCTGTGTCATTCCGCATGCTAGGAAAAGACCCCCGAGAGTGGTCAAAAAGACGATGGATTCGACGCCTTGATCATGAGTCAAAGGGAGGTCGGAAAGACGATGAGGACAGCGAAGCCCTGCGAAATACATGGTTGGAAGTTGAAGAAAGCGAGTGACAACAAAGCCATCTTTTAAGCACTGAGTGTGGGGTAATAGGGGCAGTCTCGCCGTGTTCGAGGTTGTTTGGAAACCGTCGGAGGGGTACGAGGCTCAGTAGATGACGATGCTGTCTTCGGCGAGATTAGATTTTAGACTTTGTTTATCTTATCTATTTCTATATTTGGTAGTTACATCAAATTTATACTGAACGCCAATGTCCAGAATACTTCCATTTTGATCAGTCGCACCCTAGAGCAAGAAAATGAACTGATTCTCGTCAACACATATAACGAAAAATAGTGAAATATTATAATTCCAATATACATGAAAGCATATATCAGATGGCTTGGAAGAAATCTGGTAACTGCAAAGGAATGGAAAACCCAGAGAAAGCTCCTAAAATATTAGGATGCCAGAGAGCAGCCAGATACGAATGGAGCTTGCGCCGCCTGATTGAAAACTTGTCAGGTATCACAGATTGAGTGATGGACTTTCAGCTATCGAGTAACCACAACTCAATCCGGTACTAGTCGTGGTTCTGTCTGAATAACGAGAAAAGTTTCAGCCCGGCCCAATGACTGTTCTTGGTAATATACTGAGGATATTATAGAGCATCGTACGATGTTGTGACCATTGCAACAATCCTCGTAGCGAAAGGTTGTCTGATCTCGCTTCTGCAAAGCGTACCCGAACAGAGTTAGTACGAGCGCCAAACACAAATTTCATCTTGCTACCATTTGGATCCTTCCTTTACAAGCTCTCCACATTCAACACGCACACGCAAGCCCCCTCTCCTCTTAACCATCATCTCGGCAACGGGCTGCACATATCTCTGGCCGTAGTCAAAACATGTAATCTCCGGACGAAAGCTATCGCGGGTGGGTATATTTTCCCATGACGTCCGAGTCCGAGATATCCAGGGTTATTGACTAGAGGACTACAGCTTGAAACGAGCTTTTTTTTCTTCTTCCTTCGGCTCAACTTGGGATAACAGTTGCAGCTCGAAGGCCGAAACTCCAGATCAACCGTTTCGACCTTCCCGAGCCAATTCAGCGATCCCGTTCAGCCCTGCAGCATTCAAGTTGTGGCCTTATCTTCTTATCACGACGTTACCTCTCCTCCTCGACGGGATCTAACTGTGTTATTTGTAAGTTGAGGGGGTTTGGGTACCAGAGAGGAGCCAAGAGCGGCCCCGGGGTGCGATCGGAGGGGGTTGGTCGGCGAACAGTCAGGTATGATTACTCAAATAGGCAAGTGACAGAATCTTACACATCCTCGATGCGTTTCGTTTTTATTCAAGTCACCTCCTCCTTCACCTCCATCAACTCCACCTATCCCTTGACAACGCCCACAGCTCACAGACATGGCTCCCTCGACGAAAGATCATGAAACTATCCTTGCAAAGTTCAAGGAACAACTCTCTCAGGAAGGCCTACTGAATGAGAACGATTCGATGGGAACGGATGACCACACTCTCTTGTAAGTCGCTACTTATACATTTCTCCTCAAACATAAATAACTTTGGGGATAGACGGTTTTTGCGTGCGAGAAGTTTCAACATAAAACATGCCAAGACTATGTGGAAGAACTGTCTTCACTGGAGAGCTACAGTGGAGGGTGTAGGCATCGACGAACTCTATAGACAGATTGACCCTTGGGATGTAAGTTCCCTCTCTCTCGATTACCTCTCCGACCACTCACTCTTTCCCTCAGTACCCTGAACGAGAACATGTGTTCAACTGCTGGCCTTTATGGTTCCACAAAACCGATAAGGTGAGTTCTCACTTTCATTATTCCCTTCCAAGGCGTTTCTGATCAGGAACCTCCGATGTAGAAAGGCCGACCCTTGAACGTCCACTTCTTCGGTGGAATCAACATGCCCGAACTCTACAAGCACATTTCACCCGAACGACATTGGCAAACCGTTCTCGTCAATTGTGAATCGTTGACACGAGAAGTATTGCCCGCGTCGAAGAAAGACGGGAAGGAAGTCGATGGGACATTCGTCATCGTCGATCTGAAAGGATTCAGTTTATCGCAGTTCTGGCAAATGAAGAACCTGGCGAGGATGAGTTTCCAGATATCGCAGGACTACTTCCCTGAGACGTAAGTTCAGTCATCAGTTACCCGAATTCATCGGCTAACACTGTATGTGACATCACAGGATGGCCCAATTAGCGATTGTCAATGCTCCGACGTCTTTCACGACCATCTGGTCGTTCATCAAACCCTGGCTTGCCAAAGAAACTCAAGCTAAAGTCGATATTCTCGGTTCGGACTACCAAGAAGTCCTGCTAGACCTTGTAGATGCCGAGAACCTCCCTGCGTCTCTTGGAGGAAAGTGTACATGTGCAGAGTTTGGAGGATGCGAGAAGAGTAACGCGGGGCCGTGGAGTATAGGACGAGAAGAGAGAAGAGAGAGATGGTTGAAGGGAGAGGGAAGCATCGTGCCCACACCCGAAGAGATTCTTCAAGCTGAAGCTGGAGTGAAGTCTGGGCAGGAAGCGGCCGAAGAAGAGAATGAAGTCTTTGAGGATGCGGAAGACGTTTCTTCGTCAGAGGGTGAGGAAACAAAGTCGGAGTACACGCTCGTAAACCCAGCGAGTTCCTTGTCTCCATCTGGGTCGTTAACTCCAGTCGATGAAGTCCCTCATCCTCAATCCCCAAAGTTGGACCTAGTCAAAGAATATACTCTGGCAGATGCTACTCCGACCATCACCCCTCGCGAGAGCACGTTCGCGAAGAGCAGAGAGGCTCAAGGCCTTACCGTGACAACGCAACCAGTTGCCGTATGAGTGGACATCATTCACCCAACCATATACTCTCCTTCCGAACCGTCTGGCTTTCTTTGTTTAAACGTTTTTGTCGCTTTGGTTCTGTGTTATTATTTTGTCGCTTTGGTCTGCACGTTGTACGTATATAATGTTCTCTCTTGTCTCTACTGTATAATAGTAATTATTTGCATATGTATCCTTCGAACAACACAATGTCATTCTGCCTGTCAATTGGTTTTATCATACGAAGTTCTTGTCTGTACCGTCCAGTCCTAGGTCCAGCCGCATATAGTAGGTCCTACTTTATCTTGTGATCACAATGATGTTCAATGTTTCTTCACCTTCTCCCTCCATGCTCACGTTTTCTTACTACGAGGATATATCCTCAGTCTGGAAGAGAGTGCAAGCCGCAATGATTCAGAACAAAGGCTGCTGCTGCTAGTGAATTATTGTCTCTCTGCAAAATGAGGTAGTAGTTATTCGCGTGAAGAGCTTGATATTCTACCGAGGCCACACCTGTTCGACTGATCAAGGTGAGTGAACGTCTTCTAACTATCTGTCATATTTCTAACTTGATAGTCCGTAGATATGTATATGGAAATCCCTCGTAATATCGACCAATACTGTCAGCCAAAAATTCTCAATGACCATGTCAACCTCCGTCGGTGACAATGTAAACCATTGTCGTTCACAGTGGCTCCACCCTGACCTCTATCTTCCCCCAACCTCCCGATCCCTTTTGCTCTCTACTCCGATTCTTAGAGTGCTGGTCACGCTTTATTTAACAAACCCACAGATAATCTCAAGTTTGATTGGTCATTGGCTTTGATTTAGAACATACGATGTTGACCATCAATGCTGCAACTTTCACAACACTTTCGTTGTTTGCCGCAACTACTATCCAGACCGCTGGTGGAAATCCTGTTGAACGGGATGACAATCAAACACAGAACTTGAATGGGACGACGATCATGTTATTATCGAAACAGAGCACGCTTGCGAGTGATGGTGTTATTGACACCCCGAATGTTATCCAAGCTCTTGCTGTTACTTTATGGTGAGTCAAGCCAATTCATTGTACTTTGGTATCTTTTGTGTATATTGGTTTTACTTATTCTGTTCTATCTTATTTTTATTTTTAGGAAATATGCGCAGGGGTTCGAGGCATATGAAAGAAACACGGGACAAGCTCACCCTCTTTCCGAAACTTCACTTTTTCCGAGTACAACTCCTACTTCTACTGTCACACCTGATGGTGATGATCCACAACCTGTCGACGATGATCCCACCGACAATTCCAACTTTAATCCCTATGATACTTCTCCACCACCAAGTAGTAGTAGCAGTAATAACGATGGTTCTAATAGTAGTCGTCGTCGAAAGCGAGCCATAACAGGATCCGATCCTCTCAACGATGATCAAAATGGACGACTCTGGCAAGGTGTCATCACAGTAGGGATCCCACCGAAATCATTCTCGGTAGATTTTGATACAGGTTCGAGTGACTTGTTCCTTCCTGGACCGAGATGTTCGGTGAATTGTCAAGGACATCAGATATATAATCCTTCGTTGAGTACTTCGTCTGTGGATAGAAGAAAAGGGTTTTCGTTGAGTTATGGTGATGGGTCTATGGTTAGTGGGAGACAGTTTACTGATACGGTTACTGTGGCTGGTTTGACGGTGAGTACTTTGCATTCCATTTTCCCATTCATGTTTTGGAGCATGCGTGTGTTATGATATGCTTCATTGATGTTTTTCGAAAGTCAAAAGTTTCTTACCTGATTCGACTTTTCTTTTGGATAGGCAACCAAACAGGCATTAGGCGTAGCCGCGACGTATTCTTCTGGATTCGCTCGTGGAAGGTTCCCTCCAGATGGTATCTTAGGAATGGGATATCAAACTATCTCCCAATACAATACTCCACCGTTTTTTCAGACTTTGGTCTCTGAGAAGAAACCGACTCAACCAGTTTTTGCTTTCAAGTTGGCGACTTCGGGATCTGAGTTGTTTCTTGGAGGTGTTAATATGGATTTGTACACTGGTCCTATTACTTATACGACCGTCACTCATCAGGTGGGTCATTCGTTTCTTTTTGCTTCTTCGATAATAGGAAAGACAAGCATTCAATAATACTCAGTTGAGACTGGGACTTTGTTTCCTTTTTGCTTTCTCTTCCCTATTCCTCCCGTTTTTTTTGTCGGAATCCAAATATCCCGTTAGGGTGAACTGACTCGTCGTTGGAATTTTGCTTACTATCTTCATTTATTTTTATTTTTAGGCATATTGGCAAGTCACGATGAACTCAGTCACAGCCAACGGTAAACCATCAGTCGGAAGTATTCAAGCTGTCATTGACACAGGTACAACCTACATAATCGGCGACTCACTCAACGTTCAAAAATTCTACGCCTCAATTCCAGGATCCAAAGATGCTTCATCTATTATAGGTGAAGGATTTTATACTGTCCCTTGTGATTCTATTCCAGTCGTTCGAATGAGTTTTGGTGGGAGATCGTTTGTGGTTTCGAAAGATTTGTTTAATATTGGTCAGGTTGATGATGAATCGGAGGATTGTCTTGGTGGGATTGTAGGGTCTGGATTATCGTTTTGGGTCATTGGGGATGTGTTTTTGCAGAATGTTTATACTGTTTTTGATGTTGGGAGGAATAGGGTTGGATTTGCTTCGTTAGCTTGAACCACCGCGACACCGACCCTCCCAACTCCGAATTTCGAAGACGTTGGCTGCTTCTTGCTATCTTTTATGTTGTATTAATTACCTGTATATCGCCTCTTTTGCGAATCTTTGAGTTTAGTCGGTCCTGGAATTTGTTGTGCTTATCTCTCCTCGTGGGTGCTCATATGTCTCCAGAAGCTTCAATTCCTAGTAGCTGTGGGTCCTTGTCATATACACACAGCCGACTAGAAGCGAAATTCAAGAAGCCTGCACCGCCATCACGATTCTTGCAATGTTCCAATCGGGAAAACCAATCACACGTGACATTTCACAAAGAGTCACACTTATATGACGTCACGCGTTGTAAACTTTCCAAAATATAAAGAATCCGGTTTGATCGCAATTTTGCAAAAAAAAAGTTTCGAGTCCAAAAATGGAGTCGTAACCAACTTGAATGTTGGAAAAAAAGATCGTCAATCAAAAGTGAAAGTCACGCTAGGTATCCAAGCATCGCCAGCATCAACGACAACTTGTTTCGAGGGCTGGTATGGTGGCGATGTCAACCATGAAATGTTTAGATGACAACGCGATTCACTTCGTTGCGAGGGTATGGTACAATGGTAACAGTTGCTTTTATGTTTTGTATCTATGTTTCTACAAGTTGGGTTTTTTAAGAATACTACTTCGTCGTCGTCATCGTCGTGAAACTCGGGTGCAAAGAAATAACAAAACGTCGTGGGTATACGTGAGCCTCGTAGGTGGATGGAAAAGAATAAGAAGAATAAGAATAGAAAAGGGTATGCGGTCTCCGTCAATCCGTGAAAAACGTATGCTAAGAAAGTCATGAAGGTGAAGGGTAGGGGCAAGTGGAAGGAATAAGGGGTAAGGGGGCAGGGGTGGAAGAATAAGAACTTTTGTCGTACAAGGAAGTAAACATAATGAGTAATAGAGTAAAACGTCGCAGTCCGTCGTCTGAATGTCCGTGATTAAGAAATCCTACTGATACACTGGTAACCATCTTTGGGGTTTGTTGATTATGAAGGGATGATGCTGTATGAAGTTTCATGACTCGTCATGATGCTGATGTGTGGGAGGGAGAGGGGCTAATTATGGAAATCTATGCTGTTGTCGTGGGGAGGGCGTCGAGGGATCGTCAAGATTGAAATGAGGACAATGGCGGCGGTGTGAATGAAGCGGCGCGTTGACGGACGGCGCTCATGAGAGACGGAATTGAATATAGTACTGTCCCGCCTTTTCACCTGACCGAAGTCCTGCAAAAATACGATCTCCGAGGAAGTCGACCCTCTTAATTCCCTTTGCCTGCTCCTGTCTCATCTCCTGTTCATCTTTAGCAAGGCGGCAACGAGCCCAGAATGCATCCTCAATCCTCTTCTTCAACCCTGGTCGTTCTGCACAAGCTGCCTGCATTTCCGTTGTCTTGACGGGAGTGCGAAGGCTGCGATAAATAGCATATAGTACGTCTAATACGGTGATGAATGGTTTGGGGTTGGACCTGGTTGGCTCCACTGCTTTGATTTGAATGACCCATGGCAATAGGTCAGACTTGATGGTCATTTCAGGTACAGTAGGGACGGTTGCTGCTTCATGTAAAAGGTGCTCGGAGAAACCATACTGAGATCCAAGTTGCATATTGTATGCGTGAATGGAGTCGGGTTTGAACGTGACATCCCACTTGAATGGAGCAGTTGGTGCAGAGACATGTAGTGATGCATGAAGCAATTGGTGCAGAGATTGCTGACCTTTGGGAATTTGACCGGCAGGGAGTGAGAGTGGTGAGGGTGTGCGAGCGTGAGTTCGACGGGGACCAACTGTGGGAGAGGCAGAGAGGTATGGGGAAGAGACGGATTCAGGAGAGGCATGGAACTTGGGGGAGTTCTCGGGAGTGGTGATAGTTGATTCAGTCGTTCCGGACGAGATTGAGTACGACGGAGAGGGGGTGCGAGAGACGGGGTCGACCGCGAAACGGACGTGCTTCTGTGCGGACATGGTGGTGGTTGGGGGAGAAGAGTTGGAAGCTGTTGTCTGGAGAGCGAGGAGCGTATAAGTAGTAGAGCAGTGGATGGGGCAAATGTGACGGGGTTGTTTGACGGAACCGGCGGAGAGGGATTGGCAGGGTATTTTATAGAAGGGAAATCTACAGAGAATGCTCGGTCTCTAATTGGCAGAGCGCTTGCAACGTCGATACCTGGAAACACAAACGCTGGTGCACAGCAGAGCCATTCTTGGGAGACGTACCTAGAGAATAACATATGGGAGAGAATAATTGCTGTGAGCTGGTTACCTGGAGTCAGTTGCAACATGACTCCGGTTGGCCCTCTCTCCTCCCTGCCACAAATCCTAATACACACATGCTTCGCGGACAACCAAATGCCCACGACACCCCCTAACCAGCTTTCCTTGAACAGAACCCAGAGGCCAAGTGGCAGCAGACAACAAGACTTTACGGAAATTCGCAGTCGACAGCGTCTCTGACGTTCCAACCACAGCCCTCCTCAATACAATCACTTGGAAATCATCAATCACAATCATCTCACTAGGCGCTCCTCCCCCTTCTCGCGGCACCGCTACCAACCTTCACGGCGGGCATACCGACACTAAGCATCGCGCCCCGAGGCACGACCAGTCCATTCTCATTTCGCTGCAATGCCTTCGCCAAAATGTCATTCCAGAAAACATAGTGGACGTCATTCGCAATCTCAACTACATAGATTACTCCTTGCATTTACGAGTCACACGATCAGAGAAATACACCTCTTTTCTCTCTCTCTCGGACCTACAAAACTTGCTGCTTGTAGATTCTATTCTTTGGATTAGCCCGGATCAACTCTTCGACCAGCCTACACCTACACGCAACCTTCACGGTCTCAGAGCGGCCACTTTTCTAGGGCGCTTCTTCTCTTCAAAGCGTCAAAAATCTTGTCCAGTTGGACATATGTACTGCAAATCAGTGCAACCTTCACGGTCTATCTCCTACCAGACTACGACAAGAATAACATTTGTATTGTGGGGTCAATCTCCCAGGCGCTCCTGGGGCGCTCGCTAATTTGTGAATCGTTATGGAGATCCGTGCAATGCTTGCTATTGATTGCAGTACGTGTTCTCTTCATCTATAACCCCGTCAGCTACTTGCTGTTCGGATTTCATCCACGTCTGCGATACCGACCTTCTAACGCTCGATTATTCTTAGAGTTCTGTCGGTTTTTTCTAACCGTGAGCTTGGAGTCAATCTTGAGCTCGAGACCTCTCTTCGTGGAGGGTAACTCAGACTCCGCCGTACTGGAATGGCTAAGGCTCCGAGATGTCTTGCAAGTCCGCAACATTTGATGGAATTTCCGATTTCTGTCTTCCGAATGACTCGGTGTAGGTCATTCGCCTATAACTAGCAGGAAGCCCTTTATTTCAAGTTTGACAGGCGATACCGAGAACCGTATCAATTCCTGCCTTTCCAGTCGAACAATGTGAACTCTCTCCATATCTCTATAATGTTCTATGTGCCTCGCACGATCTGTGCTAGCACTAGGACCAAGGAGCCGCCTTTGCTGGTACGGCATTCTGCAGTATACCACTTCTCACCTTCTCTCAGCGGACATTTAGGCTTCCCGCGATAGGTTCAATATGAAGGTGCGTCGGTAGTTTCCTGCAATATGGGGATGACCATTGGAACCGCAGTTTTATCCATTCTCTCCGACAAGTCCCTCTACTGAACCAAATCAGTCGGCTAGAAGTCCTCTGCTCGTCTACTCCGTTTGATATTGCGTACTGCGACATAATCTCAGTATACATCGGAGATGGGTAGATAAGAAGAAAGCAGAGAAGACTCATTCACGTTCTAATGCTATTACAACACGGTTGGAATTGGAATAAAACTGTCATGCAGAGATACCCTGTTTTCCGCGAACAGACGCTCACTATACTTGACTTTTGACGCGCTGGCTGGAGATCTTTTTGATTTCTCTGCTCAGGCCTGTCAGACTTATGAGTCTGTGCTGCGGGGTAACTTGCATTCATCACGTCGGGATCGTACGACGCGCGCATCCATTCTTCGCATCCATAATCCATCCTTGTGTTTTTTTTTTCGTTCTTGATACCTTACATCATTGACCGCTGACTCCGCAGTATACTTTGCAGATTAATTATTGTTTGGAACCCGAGCGTTGAGCTTTGAAGCTTGAAGACTTGGAAACTTGGAAACCGACTTTGCAGAGAAACAATCAAGTAATTTTTTGTTCAAGTTTGCTTTGTTTTTTTGATGGCTTAGCGGAGTTGAGGTGTCATTGTTTATCGCCAACCATTCCCCAAGTTGGTTGCTCGTTCTCGGGCAAGGTTGTCCTCAGCGCATTGCTCTTGGTTACTAACGAGCTTGTATGATTGTTGGTTGATTGTTGATTATTGGTTTTAGTGCAGGAGTCTTCGCGGGCCACTTTGTCCTATCAAACAAGTTATGCCGATCCTTCGGCAATTGAGGGCGAGGACCAAAAAGCGCGCAAGGCCATTCATTGCATCCTAGGTAAGTCACGATACCTTTGTAAGTTTTCGCCTGGCGGTGCTTTGACGTTGTTCTAGCTTCCCTACCCTGCCTTAAGTTCACTGGTTCAACTCTTCGCAGGGTCTTTGATATCATCGTCAAGTGGGGCAAAGCGGTTCACGTTGCATTCAATAATCACACTTCTGCTCTACGTCAGCCTCCGATGTCCACTGTCTGTTCCACTCTTTTACTTGGAATAGAAGAACAAGAAAGGTCATAGACCCTTTGACTTTTCTTCTGGAATCTAGAGTGCGGTGTAGAGTTGAAACCGACTTCATAGAAGATACATAACACTAGTATTGTGGAATTCCGACTGAACACAAAACCTTGAATGGACTCCGGAGAACGTAGGGACATTTGGTCACCCGAGCTGTATTCGAACGGTTGTCTACATATGGCTTCTACGAATTATATACTAATAATGATAATGATGACAACATAAGATCGTACGTCTGCCACTGATGCCAGCATGTAGCCGCGGCATGTTCTTTCGATTACATTCATATGTTAAGTTTCTGGCTTTGATATGCATAGAAATCGGCGATTGGTGGGTATGCACTGATTGGACATAAAATACCATTGATTTGGTATCAGGGTCTTAGGAACATGTTACTGTTCAAGTCAAGACATGGCTACAAGGTTTCCGAGTCGTGTACTATACTGATAACTTTTCTTAGATTTATATTTGTCAGAAAAATTAGGCTTGGACCGCAGAGCCCTATTGATTGAGTTTAATGGGCCCAGTTTAGATTGTGCTCTGATGGAGATTCAAAAGAGTGTGTTGTTGCTTTTTGAGTGGGACACGTCGTTATTTGTGATCCAGCCACAGTGCACTTGTCATCGTTTCGCTGTTCTTGAATGTTCGAGTGGTTACGATGATGTTCTATTCTTTCCTCACATGATTGAATACTGATGCTGAAGAGGTACATGCCTGTGCATGTGTAGGTCACTTATCGCGTTCTACTAGCTATCATTTCTTTAGAAGACCGTTTTATATCATGTATTGACTTGATTGCCAAACGGAACAGGGATGGTTTGCATCCTGATGTGTGTTTCATATGATAATGATAGTGAAATAGTAATATCATTCTCTAGGGAAATTAATCTGGTCTATTCAAACCTTTGCAGGCATAGCAATTCATGTACATCGCCGGTAGACTTAGAATGTGCCACCTCCCAAACGGGGAACCTCGAAGATCGAATGGGAATCCGTGCGAATCGTGATAAGTGTGAAGGAAAGGCACTCTCCGGGGTCCCTTTTCGCGGACAGACCCCGGAACCCGAATATTCCCAGACCTCCAAGCTCTTTCGAGTTGTTTGACAGCGTCGACCAGGTTCAGACTTTTGTTTCCCTCACCCGCAAAGTCTGAAGCCATGCTCCTCCGACCGGGAGCATCCACTCAGCCTTTGCGTGCAGCATTGCGCTCATTCTCAACAACCTTACCCAAATCCGCAGGACAAGTTTCGAACATTGGGAAACAACCCATTCCTATTCCTCCAACTGTCTCATTAACTCCCTCTACTACTTCTACGCCAAATGCTCCCATTACACTTTCGGTGAAAGGACCTTTGGGAGAAGCTACTGTTCCTCTTCAACCATTCGTCAAACTCGACTTGACTAAACCTGAAACCCTCACTGTATCCGTGGAAGACCCTTCCGTCAAAGCTCAGCGGTCAATGTGGGGAACTACTAGGTCGTTAATTAATAACGCTGTCGTTGGTATCTCAACCGGTTTCACTACACCGTTGTATTTGGTCGGGGTTGGATATCGTGCTGCGTTGGAAGAGGATCCAAGGGGAAAGACAGCGGGGAATTCTGGACAGAGATTGAACATGAAACTTGGGTTCAGTCATCCTGTTTATCAACCTATTCCGGCGCATATCAAAGCGGAGGTTGTTTCGCCTACGAAAATTATCCTAAGCTGTACGGACAAGCATGAATTGGGATTGTTTGCTGCGAAGGTGAGGAGGTGGAGACCACCGGAACCTTACAAGGGAAAGGTATGTTTAGTTTTTTCATATGTTGTTTGTTTTCTTGCTCAACATTTTTGCTTGGGTAGGGTATTATTGTTGGAAATGAACGCGTGAGGATTAGGGCTGTCAAGAAGAAGTAGAGGTAGAGAACTCTTTGGCTATTGTGATAGTCATATAATGACGTCTTGTTTTCTATCGATATATATCATTCTAATGCTTTCTCTTTCACGGCTATGACATGCGTATCCAACATTGAACACTCGCAACCCGCATTCCAATCCCGAACCACGACATTTCCCCGTCCGGTGAGATAGCTCCGGTATGTCCTTCCAACGTTGTAAGATACTTGCGATTTGGTCGACTCTCAACTTATGCTTCCGCTCGCATTCTCACAATTTTGGTTTTCTTTACTTAATCAATGATTGTTAGTGGTAGCGATCCGTAAATGTAACAATGTAAAAGGTTTATGGGCGTCTTGTTCACTCAGTGTTTCACCAAACTCCTCAACTTATCCTCAACTCCTCATGCATCATAAGCCTCTCCAGTCTCCTCAACCGCATCATCACTCATTGAAGCCATTTTCTTATTGGGGTTCAGGCAATGCATCGAACTAATGCAACACTGATATTTGTAGCGCGAGCTGTCGTATCAGCGTTGTTCATCTAACCATTAATGTTTTAATGTCCACCATCGAGACTCGGAACGTAGCTTCAAACCCTGGTTGAACCTGTACTATCAAAGCACCTGGCAATTGCTACAGAATTGTGCAAACAGTGAGTACCTTCGAAGATGGTATCTATCATCGTAGTTGATACCATTGTTTGCAGTCGACCTTCTGGACTAAGTCAACGGAATGGAGGAAAAACGCGCCTTTTCGCAACTGAACGAGGTATGTCAATATCATTCTGTGAATATACTCAAGTATGAGCTGAGTTCGAGTTCCAATTCGGGAATAGATACCTGGTGGGGGATACTCAATCAACAAACCCGGAGCTGCATTCAACGCACCTTTTCGTCATGATGAAT
This sequence comes from Abortiporus biennis, assembly GCA_022606235.1. NCBI lineage: Eukaryota > Fungi > Basidiomycota > Agaricomycetes > Polyporales > Podoscyphaceae > Abortiporus > Abortiporus biennis. The sequence goes on along the minus strand of JABYQP010000028.1, from coordinate 412,512 downwards.
CTCATCACGATGCTGTCGAGGCATGGTCATCCCTGACGAACACTTTCAAATCATTTGATGAAAGAATGGTGTTGGAATGGAAAGAAGATATCGACGCACTCCTTGTCTTTGTAAGTTTCGTCCATACACTCAACATGTATCGAGTTCACGTGTTTGACAGGCTGGGTTATTCTCTGCTGTCGTTACAGCTTTCGTAACTGAGGCGTATCAGATGTTGCAGCCAGATCCTATGATGACTTCCGTTCAACTCCTGGCCAACATATCACTGCAGTTGAACAATGTCAGCAGTAACCTTATTCAACCTGATATCGACTCAAACTTCACCGCCCCGAAATCTGCTATTCGAATCAACACACTTTGGTTCACTAGCCTTGTATTCAGCCTCATATCTGCTCTCCTCGGTATCTTGGCAAAACAATGGTTACGGAGGTATATCAGCCATACATCTTCTGCTCCACGTGAAGCTATACAGATTCGCCAACATCGATACAACGGTCTCATCAAATGGAGGATGATTGAGATTGTAGGGTGGCTCCCTGTGTTGCTGGAGATCGCTGTAGTCCTATTCTTCGTGGGCCTCATCGAGTTCCTTTGGCAACTTGATCGTATTGTTGCTAGTATCGTTACCAGCTTCATAGGTCTTTCACTTCTGTTCTTCGCCATCACGACCATCGCTCCAGCGTTCTCTACCAATTGTCCTTTCAAATCACCTCAAGCGTTTGGATTTTGTACTATCCTGTGGACGATTTTTGGACATAACCGACTTCTTGAAAGGGATTTCCGATTCTGGAGAACTTTTGATAAGATGGCGGGGGATGATCATCTACCTGAGACGTGGAGAGAAAGGGAGATAGCTGCTGTAAAGGAAACTGGGTCGGTGTTGGAGGTATCTGCTTTGGCGTGGCTCAGTCATACGTATTCTGGAGACGACGTTTTGGATCAAATGGTACCATGCATATCGGAGCTCAAGAATCGTAGAGCTGTTCGGCTTATCGCTCATTTCATTGCTACAAACGCTCAGGCAACTTTCATGGAACTGTTGGCGGACTTACCTCACGATAGACCGATATCACTTCCACTTCCTCCTCGATGCCGAGCCAGGTTCGAGAAAGCTGCTGAAATTGGAGGTCCGAAGAGCGTTCATCGGATTATCAATGCGTTTGCGGATGTTTTACCGACTGTGCTTTGGATAGATGGTGGTCATGATCACCTAACACCCGTGCAGATTTTGAACATTCTGCATGTTGTGTTGCTGTGTTCTGACAAGGAGTTGAATCCTCTGTTTGGAGGAGAAGCATTGAACGAACAAGTTTATAATCGGCTAACTGGGTTTCTTCTTGATCGTATACATAGGTCGAATGCTGCATTGGGTGCTGCTGATGAGGCAAGACAACTTCTTATACATTTAGGGACTTATGGATGTCATAAAGATTATACACCTCAACGTATGTTCAGCACATTTTTTTTTCGTTTTTCACGATGATACGATGAAACTCTTTTTTATTTATCAGGAAATGCTATCCAATGCGCATTGGATGCGTACGCCTCCAACGATCTACCTCTTTTTATTTCCACATCATGTGCAGCTTTACCCCCATTAGTCGGGAAATCTCTTCCCGAAGGTACTCAAATATCTGACGACTTGTACAGTTTGGTGGCCGCAATGGGAGAATTTGTCAACATGTCCGCGAAACGAAAGGAAGTTCTACCGTACCTGGTACAAAGACACTGGGTCGATTGGATACTATCGATCAGTCCACAACAGCTTAAAGCAGCGAGGATACAGAAGCTGCTCAAGGCGTTGGTTGATGCTTTGGAATTCAATTTTATGCCGACTTGTGAGCCGTTGAATGTTCATCGGTTGAGGATTTTGTTGTTGGAGTACTAGAGATTGTTGTAAAGAGCTGACGGAGAGGAATGTAGACTATGACTTCTCCGGAATGGTTGTTCGTACGTAGCTCAGTACTAGTAGTGTTTATGGATGTAATTTATAGACAATTGCTGTTTATGTTCTTTACGAACAAGCAATTGCAAGCATACATTATATTCTCGAACTATGTATTAGTCTAATTGGCTCCAGGATATTCAGCGAACACGGCGTCGGATCATGTAGTACATACCTTGTTTTCCTTCCGGTCCTTGTCGATTAGTGGTTAGATCATCACGTTGTGGTTACCCTGCAATTCCGTGAAGACGGAGGCTCGAATCCTCCCTGGGACACTTTTTTCATTCATGACACAAACGATCCGGAGATTGATTGACTATTAGGTCGTATATCTTCTATATGACGATTGGAGTTTTCTTAGTGTATGACGTTCAATAATTGCCGAAGCTCTAAAAGTTTACCATTGGTCACAAGCATCAAGGAGCCAAATATTAGGCGCCTGTCACTGCTTGCCTTCTACTTACCAACTGGCTGGTCGACGCGTTTTCTCGTTTGGACTTTGCGGGTCATAATAGGTACGACTGTTAGGAGAGCGGGCAGCAGTGGCTCTACCAGAAATGCGACGACCTTTTCCAGGTCCCAAATCTGCCTTGACGGTGAGCAACCTCCGCCAATGGTTCCCTCTATATATTCCTCATTTGCTCCCTGGTCTTCTGTAGGCTTCATTCTGCATACTCTGGGCCGTCAGCCAACATGGATCAATAAGCTATCAATATGACGACGAGACCTCTGTCTCAACTTTTGCTTCCCGCCACGCTTTTGTTGAGCTACTCAAGCTGCTCGCAGGTCTTGCCTACTTTCTCTTCACAAGGAAAGGCCAACATAGACCTATAGTAGATCCTGAACCAGCTCTACCAACAAGCACCATTCCGAAGCCTTTTTTAGTTCCCAAATCACTTACTTCTGCGCTCCTATTGGTAACCAGCTTCTTAAGTGCATACTCTACTTACGCCGTGAGTTCATATCCAAATTCACATTCCTCAATTTGACTTACCACCCCTACTCTCCAGTTGTTCGCTTCATCACGCCTAACAGACGTCTTCTCTGTCTATTTTGCCATATCTTCTTCTACCTTGTTCATCTTACTATCCTCTCTATTGCTCCCGTTATCGACCTTTCACCCTTTCCAGTGGCAAGCGGTGTTGATACAGGTTCGTTCTATGTATCTATAACCACACGGTATCATCTGATTTATACTGCTTTCAGGTTTCAGGTTTCTTCGTTTTCCAGGTAGGACCCGAATTCTCCTGATTTTGTTGCGCATTCTCTCAACTTATCCATGACATCACTTGTTCCTAGGCGGTAGTCATCCCCAAATCTCTCTCTCCCAACATCTACCCTCTTCTTCTCGCTCTCGCTTTCTCAACTGCATCGTCGTATATCATCATCGCATATGTACGTCTATAATTCCGCCCCCTCACCTGGTTGTTCACGATTGAAATATTCATACCTCACAGATTTATTCTCGACCACATACCTTCTCCTTCCCGCTTCTCAATATCCTATTTTTCTTGTTTACTCTCCTCGTTCATCTCATCATCCTTTCCACCCAAAAACCGATTCATCACGTCTACAATGATCATATCAAATCCCAATCCCCAATAGATTTTGCTCAATGCTTAGTCCAAGCCATTCTCGATGTTCTGTCACTGGCAGTTATTTATTGTAAGTGTATCTCCCTGCTATACCAAAAACCTCCTCTGAATTTTTGTAGATCACGATGCGACGACTCTCGGAGTTTTGATATCTCTAGCCACCACCGTGTATTTATTATCAATAGCGCTTCACTCTGGGATTTACACTCTTGGATTCTTGACGGGATGTGCACTTGTTATAATCGGCTCAGTAAGTTTCTTCTGGACAACGAGTCCAAGAAATGAAGAAAACGAAAAGAGCCATCATCATTATCTGGTTCGTTGTATTTGCTGTTTTGACTCACGTTCTTGAGACTTATTTGAAAATAATACAATTTGATTCACAGCGTCGTACAGGTGTAATTTCACAACTCATTTCCCTTTCCATCCTTACGGCTATCACGATATATCTTCTCATCAAAACTCCCTACAACCTCCTCTTCTCTCCCTCTCCTCCCCGCTCCCAATACCAATTATCCAACTTGACGGGTCAAATCCCTCCTCCTCTGATCAACAAAAACGATCCCCTTCAATTACTGCTTTCTTCTCAAGAAACATGTTCTCGTAAACCCTTACAGTCATGGAGTTTTAAACCGGAAAAGAATAGGACATACCATCACTTTGATGATGTACTCGCTATCGTTTTCTTCAGTCATGCTAGGTATGATGTCAATTTGGATTATTGGAAGGAAACGTATCAGGAGTTCTTCCCCAATGTGAGTTCAGTCACAAGTAATATACAGTCTCAAATGTCTTGTCACTATTTTTGGTGATTGGTTTCATGTATACTCAACGCTTCATTCTGTTAAATCTAGGTGGTATTCATAGGCCCAGGAAACCGAGAGGATGTCGGATTCAACCATTCTTACGATGTTTTAGTAGATACCTATGAATCCTCTGAAACTCTTGTAGATCAATACAGCTATAAGATGGCAGGAAGGGTGGGTACCTTCCAATTATTTATAATCTTGCATCTTACTCAGAAAACGAGATAGATGGCCCATCACATGCTCTACACAGCTCTCCTTCAAAATCCCTGTTATAAAGGGTATTTATGGGTCCCGTTCGATACTTTTTTGAATATCCCTCGCCTTCAATTATTCGATCAAAGCCTTGTTTGGTATCATTCACCTTTCGCAGAGTATGTGGAGAACAAAGCTTTAGGAACTAGCAGGAGTACCAGTTCAGGTGTAGTGAGTGGACAGGGAGGAATAAGTGAGGAGGTCAAGGAAGGTGAAGACCATGGGTTGGGAAAATTAAAGGAAGGGATGGGTAGAGGCGGAGTGGAAGTCACCAGTTCAGATCTTCCACAAGGTCATGGTGATGGAAATTCGACGATTGAAGCAGAGTATCAGAGAAAGGAGAAGGAAAAGATGTGGCATCCACCTGCTGCTAAACTTTCGCCTGATCCTACTTCAGTCGAATTGACGAAGAACTGGAGAGGGTGGGGAATTGATTGGTGGTGGGGGTAAGTTCCAATATTTCCCTTCCTTCTATTATCTCATCGTACTTACTCATGTCGCTCCTTCAGTTCGCCTACCGTAGGATTATCAGTCTGTTATCCAGCATATAAATCGCTCTCTCCGACATTCCAACAAAACCTGGCACGTCGGACAACCATCAATGGTACCACTCGGTTCATTGGTGGATCATCGGACACACTATATCTTCCTTCAAAACACTACGAAGGGTTTTTAGAGGTGTTAGGGACGTTTCTAGAGACCGATTGCTTTTTAGAAATTGCACTTCCTACGAGTCTCCATTGTGTACTGGAGGAAGATGAAAAGGTTTTATGGGTTGATCATGTGCGTATCTATTCCTTTCTCTTATCCGAATCTATAAATTTACTGTTCCCCTGTTTTCTAAACAGTGGTGGATATGGGAAAACCCACTGAATAGTACATTCGTCCGAAACAAATGGAAAGAATCTTACGAAGTTGATACTTTTCATACTTTCCATTGGGGAGACCGCAATGGACCCGATGGGATTTGGAAAGGAAACCCTGAAAATATCAAGGATGTGAGGAAGTTGTTGAGAGAGAGTGCCAAGAGGCAAGAGATTGCCGATTGGGTTTGGTGAGGAGCGTCGTTCATTTACACTCTGTTTCCCTGCATGCCGTGAAGGTTTAATATGGAATTTGGACAATCGGGACGACTCAGTCGATGAGTGTGTTCTTTGTTGTTATAGTTATAAGAAACGGACTTTAACCATGAACATTCAAGCTACACTTCGCATTCTTTGGGTTACTATTAGATAAGTATAGCTAGTCATAGTAACACCTCCACTATATTTTGTATAATATCCAAGGTATTACTAGTTCATTTCTGATATCGCTTCCGAGGATACTCAGCTTAAAGTTATACAATTGTTTATTAGTGAGGAGGATAATGCCATCAAACGTTGAGTATACACGTGGTGATGGACACTTGTAGCCGCTCGCAGCAGTAAGAACAACTTGAATGTCAACCACAATGTTTCTTCCTAGAGCCTGCCACAGAATCTACCACACGAGTATGCACTTCGTACCTTGCGAGTCACTTTATGCCCTTCATAACTATGAGAAGTGATGGTGAAAGGGTGTGCAGGAAGCAATGGGTCCGTTCGGACTTCGGAAACTGTGCAGGAAGTATGTTGAGTGGTTTTCTGCCAACGCTCACGACGGGATAAGGGACCTATCACGAATATTTTGGCTATGGTTTTGAGTAGGGACTTGACTTCTCCTCTTCCCGTGTCAGCCGCTATGGTCAACCACACAAGCAGCCTCCCCGTCTGCTTTAAAACGGGGGCATTTCCGCCTTTTCTTCCTCTTCGTACGCTGTCTCCCTACGCTATTCATCGCTTTCCTCAAGTCTTCAACAGCTTTCCAGTATCCAAGTTTTCTCGCTCTCAAGTCTAGCACATATTCAAGATGGGCCTACTTTCAGCAATCAAACGTCGCTCATTGACGTTCAAGCAAGAAGTTCCCCAAGATTCGGTATGCTGCCACCCGTGATCACCGTCTTATCCTCCGTCAATGCTAATGATGTGCTCTTTGCTAGTTTATCATACAGTCTCAGCAGCTTCCTCAAGAAAACAACAATAACCACAGTAACGATACGTGCTCTGCTTTTATCCAAGCTGTAAGTATGATTATGGCTTCTTGTTCTACACTACGGAGGCTGACCGTGATTTCCCCAGGCTATGGTCTCTTCAAATGAAGATGCGGAGTTGCAACTCATCCGTGACTTTCATGAAGCGGCACTTCAAGCGACAATGTCTGATGTCGAACGACCTCGCAGTATTATTATTTCGCTTTCTGATCTTAGTGTGAGTTTCTTTTTCTGTGAATTCACTCGACCGTTTTGATTCACGCTCTTTGTTAGCCTCTCAAACTTAATACTAGTCATAATATTAATCAAGAATTTGGAAATGTCAACGATGATTTCCAAACATACGCCAACACATTGGCTCACCCCGAGGACGAAGGCTCGAGTCTACTATGGCGACAAGCTTCATTTCAAGTCACCAAGATCAATTCCCCTCCGAGTCCTACTTCCCCTCAAGATCTTCAACTGGTTATCAGATCAAACCGCACCATCTCCGTTGTCAAGTCTTCCGGAGATAACGATATCTTTAACGCAGGACGTGGGTTGGGTCTTGTCTGGCAGCGAGGTTCCATTCAGCGATTGAACCGTCGTCGAAGTCAAATTCAGGCTTCGCACGGAACCTCGCTCCAACTCGCTTTCCGTCCCGAGCTTAGTGTCATGAAGAGGTCCTCTTCCTCCCATGCTTCCAACTTCCAGGTTGCCGTTCGTCCTCAGCTCAAGATCGCAGTCTGGCAAGAAACTCCAACTGGTGCCGTCCGACAAGTTTCTCAACCAAAGGCTCTCCAGCTCTTAGCACCTCCAAGTCTCAGTCCTTCGTCTCGTACAGCTTCATCATCATGCCCATCGAGATTGTTCATTCAACCTGCTCCACCGTCGTCTATCACCTCCACTGCGTTCTCTGCACCTGTCACTCCTCTTCGCTCTAAGAACACCTCCATCGAAAGCAATCCCCTCATTCTGAAACTGGGTGACTTCACAGTCATCAAGCAGTTAGGTTCTGGTGCTTTCGGGACGGTGTTCCATGCTCGTCATAATCTTACGGGCATAGGAGGTGCTTTGAAAGTCATTCCAAAGATGCCTGGCGATGATCCTTTCGGTGAAGAGAAGAAGTCTGGATACAGCACCGGGCTTCTCAGGGATCATGCGCATATGACACAGGGAGATAAGACTGCAGCCATTTCATCTTCTTCCATTGGTGAGACGAAGGCATTGAAGAAGGTCGCAGGTATAGATGGTGCATTGAATATTCTCGCATCCTTCCATGATACGAGGAACTTCTACAACTTCACTGTAAGTCAACTACTTCTCTGTATTTCTCCACAAAGTCTCACTTTTCTTCGTCGCAGATCCTGTATCCCGGCGGTGACTTCCATTCTCTCTTGAAGAGATTCAAGGGGCCTTTATCTGCTAAGGCCACACAATTCTACATCGCAGATCTTGTAAGCACTCTATATTGACTTACATCGTGAGGGCTCAGCCGCTGACACACTGTTAACAGCTTTTGTCCATCAAGAAGATCCATGATGCTCGTATGGTTCATCGCGACATCAAACCGGCCAACATCCTCGTTGACAAGGATGGTCATCTCGTCCTTGCCGATTTTGGTCTCGCAAAGATTTTTGATGACTCTTCACCTCTCGTGAAAGTTGATACTTGGGTGCAAGGTCAACTGGTGGAAACTATGGAACGCGAGGATCTATTCTTTTCCACGGCCGGTACTCCTGGTTTTATGCCACCCGAACTACTTCTCGGGCAAGGTGCTTCCTACGGAGCCGACATTTTCGCCCTCGGTGTTCTCGTTTTCATCATGATCATTGGCAGAGTATGTCTACATCCCTAGATCTTATTTATGCTGTCTGGATTACTTACCTTCTACTCAACAGGGCCCTTGGGATCGTTACCTTCGTCAGCACCATTTTAATATTTTGGAGGTCGTCGCACATAGATACCCTCGGATCGATGATGAAGAATTGGAGAAGTTCAATATCCCTGAAAGTTTACGTGACTTTGTTTCTGTCGTACGTCATGATCTACTACCGTGTTTGAAATTCTGTTCCAGATATACTAACGATTGACGATAGGCACTGGATAAGAACCCTAAGCATCGTGCTAATGTTCAGCAACTCATGGATCATCCATTCTTCGATGACTTGTACGTTCTTTCCATATATCATATTCTATATTGCATCTCACCCTTATCTATACTAGTGACTGGAACAAGCATGCAAGTCGACTGACCAAAGCCCCATGGGCTCCTTCCTTGGTCAAACTCGACGCTGCTAATGACCAGTCAAGTACATTCATTGCCAGTCATCTCCATATCCGAGCGGGGGAGCAATTCGACGGAACTTCGTTGATTGACCGCTTCCCTGAATTCACATATATCTCTCCTACCTTCAGCAGTGCTCTTGAATCTGCCTCATCCCAATCATCACTCCGTTCTTCGCCACTGAGGATAAATTCCACTCTAATCAATAATTCCTCCTCTCCAGCAACTTCCTTAACACCCGGTTTCCGTTCTCGCCTGTTCGCGTCATTTTCTTCTCGCTCACGATTCCCTTCTCGTCTCCCTTCTCCATCCTTCAAGATGATTCAAGTTCCCGCGTCACCACCCACTAGCGAGGAAGATCGACCAACTCCTCTTTTAGATATTTCGCCACCGTCTGTTTCAAGAAAGTCGAGGATCAGATTATGGGCTGCGGACGTATGGACCAAGCTAAAGCATCGCCGTATTGAGCAAGTCCACTGCAAGCAATCTGGGGAACGTTTACTTTTGGATTAACAGTTGGATGCCTGTCGAATCATGATTCCCTTTTGGGATCTTGACATACGACAACTTCCTTCTGCCACTTCTTGTTGTACCTCTTTTTCTTTTTCTATCTTTATTCCTATACTTCTATTCTATCTGTGCATCCATCATTCCCTCATTCCATCCTGCGATACCTTCCGATCTCCCCCCTCCCCCATTACTCTTCCCAACCGAATAAACACACATAGCATTTCATGTAGTACTGTACTTTCCACACATCCATCTTATTTATACTGCAATAACTTATCTTTGTATCGTTACCATCCCAAATATATCACATATCCACAGAGAAAATATTGTATCATTTACAGGCTCACCCAGGATTACTAGACCTAGAGAACTTGAGTCAGAGAAACTTACAGAAACGGTGGCTGGGTAGACTGGCAAAATTGAGATATTACGATTATTCACGTGATCGTGAATAATACAATCAGAAATCTCAGGCTCCTCCTGCTGCCTGCCTGCAAACAATCGTCATGGGCGATGGTCATTACCCGTCTTCTCCTTGTTACCAAACTTGTTACCTAAATCTTTTGACACTGGCCTTGGACTAGTACTATGCGCCAGAGCGCAGATGTGGGGCGTTGCGGTTCGCCAGTTGACATAATGTGACCGGTAGTGCATAGTTTCCACTGGCCTTGAGAATCCTCGCTTTCCTTCAAATCCAAGTCTCTCATGGTGTCAACATGCACTTCAAGTCTCAGTACCCTCTAGTTCATTCTCTCCCAGAGCAGAACATCCACGAACTGTTCTTCTGGATGTTCTTTTCTAATTTGGGATAAGATAGACACTCTGACTATGTTTAACGAATAGATGCTATATCTGGGAAGAAGCGGAGGAGGAAGGACTTCAATGAGTGTGCATGAGACCTCGTACAGTTTTCGGTTCACCCATGGCACAGGGTGGGCCAGAATTGAGTACAGAAGTCGGAGATGTAATAGGCATCTGTTGGTTGAATTCTATGGTACTTACCCTTGTTGCTCGCTCTTTTCCGCCCTCTATCTAACCACTCTTTGTAGGAACTCACAACTTCGCAGCAGGTTGCTCTATGCATAACTGTTCCTGCTGTGATTTCTGTGATTTCTGCATCCTTTGAACTCAAAGGTTTGTTGAAATCAACCCGAGTCACATGGTTATTGTTAGTTTTCCAAAGCTACTGAAGCTGCCAAATATGTTCAGCATCGATACATCTTGGAGAAGTATCATGCAGCAAAGGACACTGTTGAAGATCTTATGAATATAGAATTTACACCAGACTCATTAGTGTCCCCATTCGACATGCCACAGCGAGTACTATCGCGTATTTGGTTTCGTCTAGCGGAACGAGTGGTATACCGAAAGGTTAGCTTCTCCTACAGTTCAAACTTTTAATACCCCTGAGCAATTTTTTACATAGTTGCTATGCTAACGCATGGTTCCTTACGGCACGCTCATCTCGGACGAGTAGGGAGCCAGGATGATCAGAAATTTCTTAGAAGTAAGTGTCTTAGCCTGCATTGCATGTCTGTTAGACTTACACGATCTAGCTACCTTCTACTGAGTTAACTGTTATTTGTGACATTGTTGCTTTTACATCGTGCTGCCAATATATTCTTGCAGGGTTTCTCCAGTTCGCTCAAATCATTGACCGTTGTTATCATTCCTAGATGGTATCCTATCACAGCCATTCTTGTCAGTTAGAAGTAAGCCCTTACATCGCCTCACGTGTTGCTCCCGCTGATTGTTTTCTTTCAGGTATACGGCGAACTCGCTAGTAGTGTGAGATTTTTATGACACTACAACTTGTCAGCTGCGGCGAGTTTGAAAATGTTGAAAAGAGTTTCTCCGAATGGTGGCTTATGATGGGGCACACACCTCGCCTGTTGTTTCCTAGAAATCAGCACACATTTTTCAAGGACGCACATTTCTGAGAAGGTATCTATCTATTTACCTTACTTCTTCATTCTTGCACTCGCTGAACCCTCTCGCGAAAGACTACGGGATGGCGGAATGTGTAAGCTAGACATCTTAATTACTCGACAGAATCCGAACGGCTATTGTTTAGGTGTCAAAAATCACCACTACTCCAATTCACGGAACTTTGCAAGGCGTCCGTCGAGGCACCACTAGACTCTTGCGGCGTCCTCCGTCCCGGATTTGAGGCTAAAACTCTATGCGAAGATGGTCATCACCCTGATGGTGGTGAAGCGGGTGATTTGTACCTCTCAAATTCGCAACTCACTCTCGGGTATTACAGAGACGACAAAGCCACTCGAGAGGCTTTCGTCAATGGCTGGCTCCAGACCGGTGATAGATTCCGAGCAAATGAAAATGCGGTATTGTAGTGAGTTTCTTCCAACTCATCTTCGAAATTTCTTTTCGGGAGAAGAAGACAAGCTAACCTGGATTGCACCAGCTTCGTTGAACGCTCTAAGAACACTTTGAAAGTGTCCGCACGCAAGTATCATCTACCGAGATCGAAGATGTTCTATTAGCGCATCCGGAAGGACTAGTCGCTGACGCTTCCGTACCAGGGACGTGCCAGGGATTGCTCGCGAATTGGGAGACGACAAAGTCCGATGAGCTTGGATCGTACTAAGTGATGAAGATTGGACAACTTAGCAGTGATCTGACAATTAGATTCGTGGGTGAGACAGAGCCTTAGTCAGTATAAGTGGCTTAGGGGCGGCTCTGAGGTCATTGACGAGGGTATGTCTTTTTGTCTATCCGTTTCCTTTCTATGCGAGATCTTCGTCCATCTGAGTTTCATCTTGTATGAAACACGGAACACTTTTGTTCATTTTGCTCATGATATCCTTCCAGATCCCGAAAAACCGCTACCGGAAAGACACTTCGGAGATTGCTTCAAGATAAGTTCGAACGGCGGCAACAAGAGAGCAAGCCGAGGTTCAAGTGATTGTCAAAGAACTATCGATACTCTTCAATTGAAATGAAGAGAGTTGCAGCCTGTTCAACACGAGGTTTCTATATGTTTCATGACGTTTGGGTTCCTTTGCAAACGTGTATTTTACCCACAATTGAGCTTATCGACATTATTTAGCATTCGCGTTCTTTTTATACATTGAAGATCCTTTCTTGAGGTACCATCCTTCTTCAAGTCATCCGCCGGGCCGTCCACGCCCAAAGCAGTAGGTCTCTATTGTGTACATCTGCTGAGTGCAATTATAGGTGGCAAAGCAAGCTTTCGGCGGTTCCAGTTACTCGCCCATCCTAACCGCCTTTGTTACAAATAGCACACCGGAGTGAAACAAGGTAAGTTCCTTCCTTCAGCATCTGCTTGGTATTCCACTAATTTGCTGATTTTCATGTGGTCCATCACTCCGTAGTGGCGGTCACTGGCTTAAGCTAGTACTCTGTCGTTGGCCACTTCGGGTTTCAGTCAAGTCCTAAAGTTCGATCCTTGGTCGGAACTCTCAATATACGTTTGTTTCAAGCCCATCTACCCACGGCAAAATTGTTCGACAGTACTAAAGTTATCTTACTGTATGGCATCGAAGCGCGAAACTCGACCTCCTGACGAATCAAATCGAAGTTCTGCTACGTTGCTGCACTTGGGCTGGGGCCCGTCTCTAACCTTAGTCTGGTAGACCATGCTGCGGTGCCGTAAATAAGATTAAGACATCGTACCTCAATAAAGCAGTTAGTTGCACCTCTTTCCTTGAAGAATCATGAGATCGTGTTCTAACCGTGCGCCTCTCCGTCGTCACAGCAGGAGACTCCCTAATCCGGGAGTGATATATTGTCGCCCCTTCGAATCCGAATCCTTTTTAAAGGGGTTCGGAAAGACGAGCAGAGACAACTTGACTATCTACGATTGAACTGATACCATGTATCTCAAGTCGCTCTACCCTCCTCTCCCTCCAACCCCATCAGAATGCAATTATCACAACCTTTGCTTCAACTCACAAACAACTCAAGCTGACTATACCCTACACGTTGACGGGGTCACTGGTCAAAGCCGTACGAAGAGCGAGTTTTATGAACGTATACGAGATGGTGCTACCGCTTTGGGTGCACCAACTACTGAAGGAGGTCTAGGCTTGAATGGTCAAGATGACGTTGTCGCAATCTTCAGCGTAAACTGCCTGGTATACACCCTTGCTCAGCAAAGAAGCTCTTCTACTCACTCCCCCTTCTTCTTTTGTAGGATTATATCGCGTTGGTTCATTCGCTTCTAATCATCACAACCCCCTTCGCTCTTATCTCCGCGTACTCAACCCACCACGAGCTTGTTCATTCCATTGGGATTGTCAAGCCTACGGTACTCTTTGTTCACGGCAGTCTCTTAACTGCGGCATTGCGAGCCGCCAAGGAACTTCATATTCCAGAATCTAGAATCTTCTTACTCGAGGGAACCTCCCCATATCCGAAACTCAGCTTTAATGACCTTGTCAACAGCGTCCAGAAGAGGGCTATTCCGAGAGTCGCAGTGAGACCTGCAACGAAGGACACTTTGGCTTACCTCGTGTTTTCCAGCGGGACAACTGGCCTTCCAAAAGCGTTGATGGTGTCGCACGGGAATCTATGGTTCACTATTATGTCCGCGACGGTCCATGTGCAGGAGGAAATGAAAGGTTTACCAATAGTGAGTTTCACGTCATTTAATTTACGAACAGAATATTATGCTTCAATTGCTAACTTGAACGAATCCATCAATAGACAAAGTCACGTGCTTCACAGATGGTGGTTCTGGCTGCCTTGCCTTTTCACCATTCATATGGGCTTCATATGTTCTGTCTCCGTGGGTTCGCTTTCCCATCAACCTTCGTGGTGCTGCCTAGATGGGACGACGACCTCGTCCTGAGGTCCATACCGAAGTGAGTAAGCGGAGATCGCCACGGAGGCAATCGGTGTTAACATAACTTCCTCTGATCCAGGTTCGGCATAACTCTGTTTGCTTCAGTGCCATCCATTGTACACAGACTGGTAACCAACGGGAAATTGGAGCGAGCAAATCTGAAAACCGTCGACACAGTGTTATGTGGAGCTGCTCATCTCCCCGAAGAACTTGTCCAGAAGATCTCCGAAATATTTAGGCTACAACAACCGTTGAACAGAGGTACGTCAACGTTTGAAAATCGCTACCTGTTGCATCAATAACACGTGTATTTTATCTTCTGCAGGTTACGGTTTGTCGGAATGTGTGAGTTTTTGTTACGTTCAAGTTTTCTGGCTAATATTAATCGACATCTCGTCCTAGACCTTAACGGTATGCTTGAGGCCGAGACCTGGATTGTTTGGAATGTATCCTGGTCGGAATACAGTTGGTATCCTGACACCAGGCGTGGAAGCGAAGATTCTTCGCGATGATGGAAGGATTGCTACCGTGAATGAACCTGGTGAATTATGGGTTCGAGGCGGTAATGTGGTGTTGGGCTACTATCGCAACGACAGGGCAACAAAGGAGGCCTTTGTTGATGGTTGGGTTCGCACTGGAGATAAGTTTAGAGTTGACGAAGATGGTTTCTTTTAGTAAGCCGAAGATTTCTTTCCCAGTTCAAATTCGACTATACTGATAAACTATTTGTAGCTTTGTCGATCGTGTGAAAGACACTTTGAAAATATCTGGAGTTCAAGTATCACCTACAGAGATAGAGGACCTTATGCGCGGCCACAATGCGAACCTCATTTCTGATGTCTGTGTCGCGGGGGTATCCGGAGGGAGGACTTCGGACGAGAAAATTCCAAGAGCTTGGATTGTGCTGAGCGAAGAAGGCAAGAAGTTTGGCGTTGACAACACAGTCTCTGTACTGGGCCAATGGGTAAAGCATAACTTGAGTTCATACAAATGGTTGAGGGGTGGCTTCGAGATTGTGAATGAGGTATGACCTGACGTTTCACCATGTCATGAACAGTATACTGACTGCATCCATGATAGATACCCAAATCCCCTACCGGAAAGGTTCTCAGACGAATATTACAGGACCATTATGAGCAACAAATTCGAAGACATCAAGCAAGATTGTGATCATATATTATATGAGGCCTTGAACATTCCCATGTATATCCAAACTTGATTATATCTGTATTTTAAGTATACTCGTAGATTGTATGTGTTTAAGCATCGTTTGTACCATTGTAATTTTGTACGTTTAGTCTTTGATTTTCTGCACCATTTTACTGTTTCGACCTTTCGTTCCTACATATGGTGCTTATTTTATAAAGATATTACCAACCAGACCAAAATGAATAAGACCTTCGAAATCGTCGGAGCAAGACATGATTCAATTGAATATAATATAAAGATTTGGCTGGGCACAGTGTGACCTCCACCTCTTTCTCCCCACCACATGCACAACCCACTGGCGCCGGCAGCCGCCGAGATAACCTGAACTATCTGTAGCGCCACAGTATTGGCGTTTGGTAGCCTCATGGTTTGTTTAACGCGACATCTCTATTTTTTTTCTAATCAACTCATTTTATCATATAGTACCGCGTAAAGTGAGCGGTGGATGGTTCATGCTCTAAAAACCAAAGTATATAAAGTCGCAGTCCGCCACTTTCCCTAGGACGGTGAGAGCCTCTTGAAACGAACACTGGCAGCCGGAGAATTGGTGAGTTAGGCGAGTTTACAGGTTTCGACCGGCTAACGCTGTCTACTGAACTTCATGGAAGATCATAGTGACCTTGCGACACTATTTGTAAACGCATCGTGAACCATCGAATGTATCGAGTGGAAGTTAATCCGTTCTTTTCCCGCTTTATGCTGCATGCAAACGGAAACACGGGTTAACTTTTTTGAACGAAGGTGTTTGCGATTCGGAGGTGCTAATCAGTGCAATTACTAGGTGCATTGGAAGGCCAAAACACAGACTACTGCTTCAACGGCAATGGTGCTTTCAGCCTGGAATAGGATGGCGGTGCACTGCGGATTGCCTATCATTAATATGGTAAGTGTTTCCGAAGAAATTTGACTGAGGATCTGCCTTTGACAATAATCCTCAAGCTTGTCTCTCCGGCCACCTTCATCATTGCGGGCCCCGTCTACTACTAGTGTTTGATCATCCCCCGCTACAACGTCTCTCGTATTTGATCATTGGTGCATATCATCAACGACTGAAGCCACAGGTGCGCTGATGACCACAACCAGTCTCCTGAATATCGCAATCTATACAGTACACCAACGGTAGAATTTCCGACGAACATGACACCTTCGATCTCCTTCAGAAATTATTGTATCCCATCCTTAGCCACCTACGCAATTCTAAGCCAGCACTTTTGTGATGCTCAATTGTCTCTGGGTTCGACCTACTTATTTGACAACATCATTTCTGGCGTCGCGCCGCTCCCCACAGATCATCTCGGTATTTCTACATTCTTGCCGTCAGCGGAGGAAAACTCAGAAATACGTGACGGTTGAAAAAACATCCTTTTCGTCTGCATCTCAGGGTTTAAACGGGACTCAAAAATTCGTGCTTAGAAATTTTGGAATTGGTCGAGTTTGCAGAGACTTTTACCTTGCGACTAGAGACATGACGGAAAACTGAGATTAAATTCAGTTCTTTTCCGAGTGCCCGCCAGAGATTCGGAATCTACAACGCCTTCCTCGACAAACCAAGGAGGCACTTTCGGGAGAGGCCCAGTCATGTCACGGTAGAGGCTCTTGGTTAAACGAACCCGCCGCCAACTTGACTTTATCATCATCTTTGGGGCGGGGCTTGTGTATCTGCTGTTTTTTTTGACTGTAGTAGATTCGCAGAAAAACAAAAACCTGTTGCGATGGACACACTGGGAATTGAACCCAGCACCCCCTGCATGCTAAGCAGATGTGATAACCAACTACACCATGTGCCCTTGGGCATACCACCAAAGTGTTAGGTAAATATACTTGTGTCCCTTTCGACCGAGGAAGAAAGTGGCCTCCCTCCAAACCCTGATCGATCAATCATCTTGTACTTCAAGACCATCTCTTCCCGACCCCTTATACATCTTGGTCGACTACAGACTAAATGCACAGACTAAGCGACATAGGTAAAGATTAGCTGATTACTTGTCCCATCCTATAATACTTACTATCAAATCTGTGAAGTATATGGTGGAACATGGCACCTTCTATTAAAACACTCCCTGAGAACTTGTTATATTCTGTGCTGGGCTATCTGCATGGCATGATTTCTACCATAACAAAATTTTCCACCATCTTGAAAGCTTGGGTAAGGCCTACTAGATCTTACATCTTCAAGGACATCACCGTTCAATGTGTTGCTCCTCTCACCAATGATCAACACACTTTTTTCACATTCCTCCCATTCATGGAGAAACACCCTGAGATATGTGTTCATGTACAGACATTATGCCTATTTCTGAAACTATCTTCCCTTGGCCACACTGGACATCACATCATACCCTCGTCTGTAACAGCTCTCATATCTTTGTACTGTTATAACCTGAGCGAAGACCCCAACATCCCTGACAACCCCGATTGGTTTCCGGGCCAGAAACCATACTCTTGGCATCACGAGGATACTCAACACTGTAAGCGTGTGTCTCTACCTGTAGTACTTATGTTTCTATCATGTTCAGCTATGTAATCCCCAGTCAATCGGCCATTCGGACTCTGCACGATAGTCATGCTGGTTTCACATTGTAGACACTGCATCGGACTACTGGTAGAATACCCTGACCATGTATATAAGCTAGACTAGAATGACTGAATGTTCCTCAGTTGTAAATCACATTAGTATTACGCCCTTCTACTCTTTGCTCCGATTCTCCAATTTCCTGATTTCCTTTCCTTTCCCTTTTCACTTGTGTTTGGCTCAACCCATTATCCATTCTGATACAGAGATATCCTTCTACATTCTTGCCTTCTCCTCCAACCCCGACTCTGACTCTCCGCTGTTCATGGCTTGTTCTGAAATTAGAACCAGAGATCTAGTGAGGGTACAGTTTTCTGCGAACTGAGGCCAAGGTTCTCTGATCCCAACTTAGTCCATTTCCCAATACCGACTGAGTACCTTTCGGATGCCGTACTTAACAGTATTTACAACTCCCTCTCACTTCTTCTCATCCTCAGTTTATGCCTTCTAAGATCAATGACCCACTAGCCAAAACTCCCGAGTCTATCTCCACTCTTTGCAAAGGCTCAGGTTCTCAACATCCACCTGATGCCCGAAGTTCCAAAGCTCCCGCTCCTGCTCCTGCCTCTGCTGCCGCTTCCACTCTGACAACTGCTGACACTCAAATGGCTGCTCAAGTGGTTGCGACACCAACTGCTTCTATCTCTGCAAGCTCACTGAACTAAGGCAATCTCCCAAGCAGAGGAGGAGCCCCTGGCAATCCTGGAGATTCTAACAACCTAAACAGAGGTGGCAGAGGAGGTCCCAATCCTTCATTCAACCCCACCGGTCCTCAACCTTCTGATAGTATTTCCTCTGGTCCTGATCCTCTCACCGCTGTGATCATGGCTTTTACTAATGCTCTTAAAACCATGAGTTGTCCTCAATGAAGGAAGAAAATTCCAGATCCCAACCCCTTCGATGCTTCCAGCCCCGACAAACTTGAAACTTTCATTTTCTAGTGCCAGCTTCATTTCCACAACTGCCCCTCCAACTTTCCTGATGGAGAGTCTAAGGTACTTTTTGCCCTGACTTACCTTTCAGGTACAGCCCTAGTCTGGTTTGAACCTCAAATGTTCACTGGTAATGACCCTGACTGGGTTACCGACTGGAACGAGTTTGAAGGTGAACTCCACAAACAATTCGGTCTTATCGATCCCACCTCTGAAGCTGCTCATCGACTTGACAATCTCCTGATGAAGAAGAACCAACACATTTATAACTATAATGTTTCCTTCAATAAGCTCACTGCTAAAGTTGACTGGGATGATCACGCATTATGCTACCGATACTACAATGGTCTTGCCTCTCGCATCAAGGATATAATGATCGCTATCGGGAAGTCCTGCACCCTGGCTGCCATGAAAGCTTTAGCAAACAGCCTTGATGCTCATTACTGGAAATGCGACTATGAAAAGAAACATAAAGAGAAGCCTTCGACTCTGGCTACCCCTAATACTAGGTCAGATAAGAAGCCCACTCCGAGCAACTCTTACAACACTGCCACTTCTAGCTCTACCCCCCCATCGAACAATAAGCAATCGAAGCCTGCCACCTCATCCACTCCTTCCACTGTCAGCTCCAATGGCAAGCTCACGCCCAAGGAACACAAACGTCACTTCGACAATAACCTCTGTATGTTCTGCAGTGGTTCTGGTTATATCGCCAAGAATTGTCCAAAGCCCTCTTCATCCACCACCAAGGTTTGCACTTCAAAGCAAGAACCTAAAGTGAGAAATTAGAGGGTAGTCCTCAGATCTCTGTGTGGCCTGAGGACTGTGCTGACTCTGACCGAGCCCTGACAGAGTATAAATTAAGCGCGTCTGCACATTCCGATATCCCTTCTTCCTCTGATGCTTTATACATACCTGTTCAATATGTCAATGCATCGGACTTCCCAATGGACCCATTTCTTTACTTAGTTGATTCTGGATCATCGTATTGTTACATAGATCCCACGTATATCAATCATGAAAAAATCAATACATTCGTTATTTCCCGCATTCCCCTCTGACTGTTTGATGGATCAATCAACTCGTACATCACTGAAGCAGTGGAACTCAAAATCTGCTTCACTTCTGGCGAGATCCTCCCGCAGCTTTTTTATGTCACTCCGCTAGATTCTTCGTGCTCCACTGTTTTAGGATACAGCTAGCTCACCCGATACAATCTGAGTATTGACTAGATATTGGGCTGCATCTCTTTCTGTTCATCTGTGTCACTAACCTTACTCTTGACGTCATCTGCTCCTTTGGAAAACCTTCCAGCTGAGCTTTCGCCAGATCTGACCCAGAATCATCTGACTCTGACACCTCCAACCATGCTGCCAACTATATCTTTCATCAATGCTATTGCATTTATGAGAGCTTCCAAGCTGCCTGGCTCTGTGGCATTTAGATTCATACTATTTGATAAATCTGCCGCTGCATCCGATTCCACTCCCGATCTGCCACTCAATCTTTTCCACATTTTCAAGGAATATCATGAGTATGCCGATGTATTCAGTAAGGTGAAAGCAAGCACGCTGCCACCACACTGACTGTACGATCTACACATAGACCTCGAGGAAGGTGCAGAACCACCTGTTAAGGTTCAAGCTTAACGTGACTTGTTCATAACTGTGACTATGGACTTCGATTAGGTAATCTTGATGACTAAGGCTTGATTGCAAATCAAGACTTAGAATTGAACTGAGACTTAAGCACTCAGAAGACTGTGGGAATTCTTAAGCAAGTCTATTGCTAAGATCGAGAGTATACAAGAGGTCGAAGTTAAGGAATCAACCTTTGCTAAAGTATAGATTTATATACAACTGCCCCAGCCTGATAAGTGTGAGAGTATCATCTAGAGATGAGGAGTAAGCTTGGAGAAAGAAAGGAGAAATTATGAAGAAACCTTAGAGAAACATTGGAGACAATAGTACATGTAAAAAGAAGGAGAAACCTAGGAGAAACCTAGGAGAAACTAGTATAATACAATGTTGTCATTGTGCGGGAAGTTCTCTGATGCTAATAGTCTGTAATAACTCCATATTATGTAAGAAAAGAGAAAGAAAAGATATGTACACCCTATTGTAACACCACCATCTGGTGCCATGTACTTCCTATCCCTGCTTGAACTTTTCACCCTCCGAGAATTCATTGGAACCAATGTCAACTTAGGATTCATCCACCTGACTAACTCTCCGCATGATGCTACCATCCTTTTTGTCAAGAAAAAAGATGGTTCGCTATGGCTCTGTGTTGACTACCGAGGTCTCAACAAACTCACTAAGAAGGACTGCTACTCTCTTCCACTCCTCTCTGATTTTCTCAATGTACCCTGAAAAGCTAGCATCTATATAAAGATTGACCTCTGGCATGCCTACCATTTAGTATGAGTGACTGAAGGTGATGAGTAGAAGACCACTTTTCATACCCGCTATAGTTCCTTTGAGTGGCAAGTCATTCCCGAAGGTTTAACTAACACTCCCACTGTATTCCAACGATTCATGAATGAAATATTTGCGGATATACTCGATATTAGTGTTATAGTTTATCTGGATGACATTTTAATTTACTCTGACAATACGGGCGATCACAAGAAACACATCAAAGAAGTACTCTAATGACTCCGAAAACATGGTCTTTATACCAAACCCAAGAAATGTGAGTTCTACTCTGACACCATAGAGTACCTTGGATACATTCTCTCTCCAGAAGGACTGTGAATATCAGAAGATAAAGTCAAGATTATTTTAGACTGGCCTGAACCCTGAAACATCAAGAATATCTAGTCTTTCTTAGGATTTGCAAACTTCTACCATCGTTTCATTCATCATTACTCCAATATCATCATCCTGCTTACCCGACTCACCCAAAAGGGAACTACTTGGAATTTTGACATGAAATGTAAGGAAGCCTTTGAGGACCTAAAAACTGCCTTCAAATCGGCCCCAGTACTTACTCATTGGATTTCCGATTGTCTAATTATTCTCAAAACCGATGCCTCTGACTACTGTTATAACCCTGAACGAACCCCGACGGAGAACCCGACCATTCCCGACCCGACATCAGTCCGACCTTCCGTTCTTGGCGAACACGAGGATACTTACCTCCTGGAGAATGCACGCTTCCCACTCGTAGATACTTATGTTTCCAGCATGTTCGCTTATGTTGTTTCCCGACTCATCGGCCATCTGTACTTAGCATGTTTCCCTCGTTGTAGACACAGCATTGGCCCTGTCGGGATTTACTCTGGACATGTATTTAAGTTCTAGATAGTCGACTGTAGTACGGCAGTCGTATATCTCGTTATATATTATTACATCAAGTACTCGTATCCATGTACTTCTGTATCTGAATATAGCCTACGACCCTCCGCTCCTTACCCCGACCGGTCCAACCCCGACTCTTCCACTTCTGTTCAATCCGACTTCCCGACTCAAGTTATTCTCAGCTTCCTCCCTCGCTCTCACCTTCTCCTCCGCCTTCCATCCCGACATCCCCGACCCCGACTCAGAGTCTTCCAACAAGAAGGATACTTTCCGTAAATAAGGAACCAAGAGGTTAGTGGGGGCACAGCTCCCCGCGAGCTGAGGCCAAGGTTCCTCCGACTCCGACTTAGCCGACATTCCGCCCGACTAAGTGAAGTAAAGTCTACGTACTTAACACAGTCCTGTGTTACCTGCATGCATACCAAACTGCAATGTCACTGACCCTACAGAACCCTCCAGCAACTCCTGGTACCAATCCGACCATGGGACTCCATCTCCATGGATTTCATTGAGTAACTTCCTGACTCATCCAGCTATGATACAATTCTAGTTATTATTGATCGTCTCTCTAGACAAGGGATATTTATTCCAACCCATACTACCTGCACATCGGAACAGTTGGCAGAACTCTTTGTTATCCATGTCTTCTCCAAACATGGAGTTTCTAACCATGTCACATGTGACTGGGGTTCTGAATTTGTTTTCTAATTCTTTCGATCTGTAGGAGAAGCCCTAGACATGTGCATACATTTTACCTCCAGTTATCATCCCGAAGACAATGGACAAACCGAATACATAAATCAGATGTTGGAACAATACCTCCACATCTATTGTAACTACAATCAGGACAACTGGTCTTCACTTCTTCTACTCGCCGAATTCACCTACAATAATGCCCCAAGTGTAACTACAGGTCTATCTCCATTCTTTGCGAACAAAGGTTATCATCCTGACATTACTGTTCATCCCAAATGCAACCTTGCCTCCTCCAAAGCCCGACAAATGGTGGTAGACTTAGACTCTCTACATGAGCACCTTTGAGAAAACATGCTGGAAGCTTAGAAGAGGTACCAAGGTCCCGCTGATACCTGACAAGTACCCCTGCCAGATTTTAACATTGGCCAAGAAGTATTCATTAAAGCAAAATATTTCTACACCATCTGACCATCCAAGAAGTTATCCGACAAGTTCGCTGGCCTATTTCCGATCATCACCTAAGCCGGTCCTCAATTCTTTACTCTGAAACTTCCTGATACTATGCGAGCTGTTCATCCTATGTTCCATGCCTCTATGCTCAAACCGTCTCACCCTTCAACTATTCCGGGAAGAGTTCAAGAGCCTCTCCCACCCAAGGAAGTTGATGATAACCCTGAGTATGAGATCACAGAAATCCTTTAATCAAGAATTGATAAATGATACCACTGCAAGCTTCTATACTTAGTCAAGTGGCTAGGTTATGAAGGAACAGCCAAAAAAACTGACTGGATTTCCACCAATGAACTAGAACATGCACAAGAAGCTGTGTCAGAATTCCACATCAAATATTCCAATCAGCCCAGTCCCTTGCCACTGTAAAACTCAACATTCTGACTTCCTATTTCTAGTAGTGTACCTTTTTAGTCAAGTAGATAATTTGTTCCTTGTATCACCCCTTCCGCCACTCCGATTCCAATTTGTTGTTACCTTGATTTCTATCCCTTCTCGGTTCCTCTTTTCAATTTCCTCTGTCTACTCATCAATCCTTTAAAAAATAAAAAATAAAAATAAAAATAAAAATAATTAACCATATCTATATTAATACTGTCTTTATTCTGCCTCATCCTCCCCATCACCCATGTCTCTCCTCCTTCTTTCTTCCATCTGCTTCTCTGCCTCCTTCTTCGCACTCCTCTGCCTTTCCTGCCTCACTCGCTGTTCCTCCACTTCCTCCCGCCTTCAATCCCGCTTCTCCTTCCTCGCTGTCATCCCCTCCATCTCCCTCAGTATCAACTCCAGCTGATCCACCGTATGAATATGGAACCTCCACCAGTGCCCATTCTCCATTTGAATATTCTGAGCTATCATTCTCAACAATAGCTCTGACATCGACATCCTCTCTATTGGCAGCAAGGGGGTCCACTCCTTCACCAACAGCTCCAGTGCTGCCCCCACTCCCACTGATGTTCCCATCTGCTGCATTACCGGGGCTGACTGCTCCACTCACACTCGCTTCTCCATTGGCACCCCACTGGGCTTCGGCCACTTGTACTTCTTCTTGTAGACATTGCATCTCCTACAAGACTTCCTGCTCCTAGAAAGAAAAATGACCAGTCAGTGGCTACTAAGTAATTGAATAAGAAGAACTTACCCTACCGAGACACACTCCTCATTATCCTGAACACACTGACCACAACAATCAGCCCCAAAGTGCTCTGTCAGCACCACGGGCTTCTCGGCTTGTACCCTCTTCTTTTCTCTACTCTCCTTCGATATAAACCATACTCTTGGCACCATGAGGATACTCAACGCTGTAAGTGTGCATCTCCACCTGTAGTACTTATGTTTTCATCATGTTCAGCTATGTAATCCCCAGTCAATCAGCCATTTAGACTCCGCATGATAGTTACACTGGTTCCACATTGTAGACACTGCATCGGACTACCAGTAGAATACCCCAACCATGTATATAAGTTAGACTAGAATGACTGAATATTCCTCAGTCATAAATCACATTAGTATTACACCCTTCTGCTCTTTGCTCTAATTCTCCAATTTTCCGATTTCCTTTCCCTTCCCTTTTCACTTGTGTTTGGCTCGACCCATTATCCGTTCCGACACAGAGGTATCCTTCTACATTCTTGCCTTCTTCTCTGACCCCGACTCCAACTCTCTGCTGTTCACAGCTTGTTCTGAAATTAGAACCAGAGATCTAGTGAGGGTACAGTTCCCTGCGAACTGAGACCAAGGTTCTCTGATCCCGACTTAGTCCATTTCCCGATGCCAACTGAGTACCTTTCAGGTGCCATACTTAACATGTTTCTCCAATACAATTACCTGAATAAACAGCCCTGCAGTACATTTCATATTCTTCTCTCATAATCGATGTGACTTGTGGCTTAGAATACTTGCTTTTTTTTTTAACCAGATGCAAACTTTTTCTTGATTCATGCCATTCTTGAACTACACATATTGATTTCTAGTGCTTCATAACTGTGACACACTGTCTCCTGGGTTCTAGACTGCTAGCCTTCAGACTGCCATCATCTTCAATCTAGGTTTTTTGTTTTCCCTTCAACAGTTCAAACTTGGTTTTGATTTATTTGCTAGCAGGTTTTGTCTCACCTCTAGTATCTACCACAGTACATTGAAAATACAAAGCTCCATATACAATATACAATAACTGGCTCTTTGAAAGCCTTCCTACTGTCTGGTACATGGTATACTTGAACAGTGTCTTGTTCATAGAGTAAGTATCAGCTACCCACAACCAGAAACAGGCCACCATTAATATTGTGTTTTGTTACTACTTGAGTTCTCATTCAATATTTTCCAGGACCACAATACCAAAACATAATTCAACCTACAATGCCACATGATGACTTTGAGATTGTAATATACTATGGGAAAAACAAAGAATCATGGTCTATGATAATACTGGACTGACTAGTACTATGAATGTGAACTTGAAAATTTAAAAAAATCACCCAATCCAAAGCAAGAATGGACACACTGGGAATTGAACCCAGCACCCCCTGCATGCTAAGCAGATGTGATAACCAACTACACCATGTGCCCTTGACATCGACAATTTGTATACTAAAGAATGTTGAGTACACACGTGTTCTCATAACCGCTGAAGTTGTCCATCATGTTTTTCATACGAAAGTGCGATCCTTGAATGAAACTCGTCTATTCAAAACACATGAAAAGCATAGCAGTCGTACTAGTCTAACATGATGAAATCAAACACAACAACTTGTATACAAAACTTTTGATGATATGATGGGTAGGTAGTAAAAAAAAAATCTAGCTCATTCGAAGTCGTTACATATATCCTCTAAACTCCCTTCCTAAATTCCATTTTCATATAGCATATAGAAAACAACGGCGACGATGGGAAACCAAGAAGGCGAGGAAGAAATGATAGCAGTGATGATGATGATGACGGGGGAAAATGGCAATGGATGAATGGCGGTAGATATTCAAGGTGTTACAGGACGAGACTCAGAATCAGGTCTGGATGACCTGTAGATAGCTTCCCTTCTTCCACGAACACCTTGTCGTAAACGTTCAAGAACAGGAACAGTTTGTTCCCATGAGATACAAGCATCTATTAATACAAAAAATAGACAGAGGATTGATTAGCGTTCCGTCTGAAGGATAATTCTTGGGAGGAAGAGGTGAGAAGTAGGACGGAGACTGACCGGTGACAGATTGACCATATTTCAAACCTGCAGGGCCTGAAGGTGGGATGTCTTGACGACCTTCGATGATGTTGGATTCAATCATAACACCCATAATCATCGGTCCGGTGTCTTCACTCTCGAGTTGATGTGCCTATCGAAGGGTGAGGTATGAGACTTATGGACTATGGTTCGGAGTGTATGTGAGAACGAGTAAGGATGTTTCACTTACAATATCTTCTGCAACCTCGATCTGCTTCTTGTGTTGTTTGGAGCTGTTACCGTGACTGCAATCAATCTAGAATAAGATGAGAAATGTTGAACGGTGACCTAGGTAGAAGAAGAAAAAAGGGTTTACCATGATCTTCGCTGGGAACCCTGCCTTCATCAATTTCTGTCCACAGTCACGAACATATTCTGCAGAGTAGTTGGGGCCGCTAGAGCCACCACGAAGAATAACGTGAACATCCGGGTTTCCCTGAATAAGTCGAAAGAATGTATTGCGTCAGAGACACGTTCGTGAACTGTATTACAAAGATCACACGTACCTCAGTCTCGACGATACTGCTCAGGCCAGTCTTGCCAACGGACAAGAAGACATGAGGACGACTAGCAGCTCTGCAAGCATCGATGGCGATGCCGACAGTTCCATCAGTCGAATTTTTGAATCCAGTAGGCATAGAAAGAGCTGAAGTCAACTCTCTGTGGACTTGAGATTCTGTAGTTCTTGCACCAATGGCGCCCCAAGATACAAGATCTGCGGTATATTGCGGGGTAATGGTATCGAGGAATTCACATCCTGATGGGAGACCTAATTTTGCAACATCCAAAAGAAGGGTACGTGCGATACGAAGACCTTTGTTGATTTGGAAGGAGCCGTTCATGTCCGGGTCGTTAATGAGACCTTTCCAACCAACGGTTGTTCGAGGCTTTTCGAAATAGACTCGCATGATGATATGTAAGTCGTCTTTTGCTGATTCTGCGTAGTCCCGGAGTTTCTTGGCGTATTCCATGGCTGATTCGACATTGTGAACTGAGCAGGGACTGAAGAAGAACAGAGTAAGGGTTCAGTATTAGTGGGTAGAGAGTAACTGGTATAGAACTCACCCAACGATCACAAGAAGTCGGTCATCGTTGTTACGGAGGATGGCTTCGGTTGCACGACGACCTTCAATGACTGTTTGTGCAGCAGCCAAGGTGCTAGAGAATGGTGAGCACGAGCATAGGTTTGGCATAGAGTAAGCACTCACAGAGGTAAGTCCTCTTGGAGGATGGCAGGAGGAATAAGTGGTCTGGTAGCCTTTACGCGGCTGTCCTCGAGCTTGCTGATAGCTTCTTTGAAGGTGAGTGCCATTTCGGTGTAGTTGGTCACTGCTTTGAGACGGGGGAAGAAGTTGGATGCAGACCAAGGTGAGGTATGGAAGGGTATTTAAAGGTTTTTGGCACGCACTTTTTTGTGATTGAGCAAAAATAGCCAAGAGCGGTCAATCAAAAGTAGATTTCAAGAACGTGTTCTTGGTTTTTTGGGAGTTTTGGTAAAAGGAGCGAGGAGGAGGAGGATGAGAGTGTAAACCTCCGAAGTCAATCGCCGGAAATTTAGCAGTGAACCGAGTCAAAGTCACCGGTCAATTTAGCTGTAGCCGTCCCAAAGAGGAAGGTCGGCGCTTAGTTTGAGATAGCCGGCGTCTGAGTGTTTTCACTCGCTGGCGTCAGACGCTCTCCGGTTGCAAGTTCTTAACGAGGTCTGCAAGGTTCCTGTGCTGGCTCTGTCTTTTCTCACTACCTTCTGTCAACTCCCTGCATTTCAAAAGCTAGAACAATGGATTTCTCCTCTCTCAACCCCGCCGAGCAGGCGCACATGACAAAGATCATCGAGAAGAAGCAGGTCAGTCTCTCCTTGCTGGCTACAGCTGGTCAATCCTCAACCTCGGGCTCATCTCGGTTTTCTATCAACGTGTCTTAGATGCAAGACTTTATGAGAATGTACTCCAATATCGTCGAACGCTGCTTCACATCATGTTGCAATGATTTCACCAGCAAGACCCTGTCATCAAAAGAGGTTCGTGTTTGCACTCGCGTCTTTTCCTATCTTTCGCGCAAAAGTGTCGACCGCTCATATAAAACTATAGGAGGGATGCGTCTCCAACTGCACTGATAAGTGGCTGAAGCACTCGGAACGAGTTGGTGCTCGATTTGCAGAACAAAACGCCGGCAAGTGTTCATTCTTCTCGCGACTCGAGATTCTTATGCCTTTCACTTGTTCTGACATCGCTTTCTTTCTCTTTCTCTATCTTTCCGACACCGATCGGATTGTGTAGAAGCCATGAACGCTGCCAGCAAGTAAATCTCAGCTCGTCTTGTCGATACCGTATCCCCGTTACTCCTTGTATACGCTTATAATATCGTACGCACGCTCGCGTATCCTAATCCATCGACAGGGGGACTTTCGTTTGCCCGTGTGTATGTTCTTTCGAAATGAACGACAGTTTGAAATCATCTGCGACAAGACAACGACAGACTGTGTGTACGCTAGATTGCGCTAATCTTGAGATTGGTATAGGTGAGCAAGATTTCCGCCATATTCTTTGATCCAATACTAGACACTAATGTACACTTTGTTCTGCTTGATAGATTGTCCCATGAATGTCCAACTGAGATGAGAGTTATCATCAACGCGTAAATCCACATTCTCAGTCCTTCATGTGCTAATCTGTGGCTGCCTCGATCCCTGCCTCTTTCACTAGTTGTTCCTCGGTGGATGCGACAACCGGTGCAGGTGCAGGGGTGGCAGCTGTAACGGTAGTGGACGGACTTGGAGCTTCGGTTACTGCTTTGTCTTCCGCAGCCAACTTGCCAAGCCAGTTGTCAACGAACCTAGAGTGTGAACTGTAGTTGAGCGTTGCGTCAAGAGAATCGCTACGGATATCCGGACTGTGAGAACAGGAGAAGACTATCATTTGATGATTCAACGTACCGAACCACACCCTTCGAGTCGATGATAAACGTAGTTCGAGCGTCGGTGAGTCCGAACAGTGCCTTACCAATGGAATATGCCTTTCGAGCTTCTCCCTTTTCATCACTCAAGATTGGATACTGCAAACGCTCTGATTCAACGTGTCTTCATAAGTGGTTTTAGATCGCACTCACAGTCAACTTTTGACTCTCTACAAACTGCTTCTGCTTTTGGACTGGATCACCGCTCACACCCACGACTTGGACATTGGTTGTGGAGTATACTCCCTTCTCTACAAAGGCGCGCCGTCCCGTTATACTTAGCATTAGTGCGGGATTGTGTCATTTTGAAGAATCACAAACCGGCGATGTTGTCTCTGAACGAGCATGCTTCCTTTGTACATCCGTATGTACCTGTGATGTTTTCTCGTTATCCAACCGCTAGCTCCTATGTATTACGAGACTTCTCTTACCAGCCTTTGGATAGAAGAACAACGCTATCGGTGTACCCGAGCCTGGTTTGAGTGTGAATGGTTGTCCATTGGCGTCGGGAAGGGTGAGTTCAGGAGCTTGTTTGCCAACGAGAGGGTGAGGCATGGTGGAGGGATAGAACAGAATCGTGTTGTGATGGACACGCGAATATATATGCAGCGTTCAGTCCTGCCTCGTCTCTCCCAGGCCGTTCACCGTGCCAGGCTCGATTCAATCCTTTATCCTCTCTTCCTCCATTCATTCACCTTGTTTGTGTCTCATCCTTCCATCATACATAATGCATAACCAGAGCAACTTCGCAATATGTTCACTACAACTTGTAGATTATCCCCGGAATGCCCGGTATATGTCTGCTGCCGAAATTGGGCCTGATCCCAAATCAACCATTCCTCTTCACTCGTCCACAACAAGTTCTTCCGCTCTTCTCCTTCTTACACATCGAATCCTGCAGCCGAACCGATTTGAAACTATACAAAAGTAACATGGGCGGTCTTCACAAAGCGCTGCCGTGGAAAATAGCTCAGAAAACGACTGTAATTCTAGCAGGTATCGCAGGAGAGATCTTGGGTGTTTCGGTGACAATAGAGAACTGAATGGAATGGTTCGCAGCTGGTTATAAATATTCCTTAAAGCTAACGTTCAGGGGACTAACATAAGTTCACCAGCTTTACTGCGAACACTGATTGACCATCATGTGTCCTACGGTCACACACACGCATCCTCCTG
Source organism: Abortiporus biennis (assembly GCA_022606235.1). Taxonomy (NCBI): domain Eukaryota; kingdom Fungi; phylum Basidiomycota; class Agaricomycetes; order Polyporales; family Podoscyphaceae; genus Abortiporus; species Abortiporus biennis. The sequence goes on along the minus strand of JABYQP010000028.1, from coordinate 381,672 downwards.
ATATCCTCTCCGGCAAACAGACGTCCCTCTTCCATCCACCCCAACCCGTTCACGTCAACTCCCATTCTTGTTCTTTAACAGCTTCAAACTTCGGAGCTCGGTCTTTCTCCTCTTACTTTCATCTCTCATCTTCTCTGCTTGCTTTTCCTGGATAATATGCATATCAAGTCTCTCTTCCCACCAATTCCACCTACACCGGACAAGAATCTCTATCATCTTCTCTTCGAGCATCCAGAGCAACTTGCGTTACCTGATACGTATACGATTCATATAGATGCCTTGACTGGTAAATCTAGAACAAGAAGGGAATTCAATGAACGAGTTAGGGACGCAGCTACCGCCCTTGCTGCACCGGTATCGGAAGGCGGGCTCGGATTGAGTGGGGATAAGGGTGACATTGTTGGCATATTCAGTATGAATTGTATGGTGAGCTAATTATCCATCCCTAAAACCTACAATATTTGAGCATTTTCAATATCAATCACTCTGGACTTATCCCCTTTTTTTCGTGCACTTGTATGATGTGTGCTGAGACCCTATTCAACATCTCTTACCGGATTCATCAGTTAGACCATAAAGCGGGAGACTAATCACCATTCTTTTCTTTTCAAATATAGGACTATGTCACACTTGCGAATACTTTATTGGCAATAACTACACCCTACGCTCTGATTTCTGCTTTTTCGACTCCATTTGAGCTGGTTCATGCGCTCAAGACGTCTAAAGCAACATGTTTGTTCGTTCATCCTTCCCTTCTCTCGAAGGCACGAATCGCAGCACGAGAAGTCGGATTACCACAAGAGAGAATATTCATCTTGGAGGGAACAGTTGAAGGGAGTGGGACTAAGAATCTTGAAGATTTGATTGCGACCGTGAAGAGTAGAAATGTGAAGAGACAAGATATCAGACCTGCGAAGAAAGATACTTTGGCTTACCTAGTCTTCTCCAGCGGGACAAGTGGACTACCGAAAGGTGTGTTGTTTGAACCTCATTTTAGCTTCATGTCATTGATAGTAACCCGATTTTCAGCTGTTATGATATCTCATGGAAATGTTTGGGCTATGATTCATATCCAGGTCGTGGTTATGGTTGAAGAGAGAAAGCAACAGCGGGTACGTCTCCTTCTGGTTTCTTCTTAATCGTGTGATACACTTCGCATGCTCAATGTTTTCTCAATACAGGTACCGCCTTCAGCTGAACCGTCCATTGCGTTAGCTTTCCTTCCATTTTATCATTCCTACGGTTTCCAAACATTCTGCATCCGAGGTTTACTTGGTTTAACTACTATTGTTATATTCCCTCGATGGGACCTCAAAGGAATTTTGAGATCTATTCCAAGGTGAGTGAAAGTTCTTTTGCTATCGTCAACAATTACAAAGACTGAACAAATTCTCGCCCGTGAAAAAATAGGTTCAAAATCAATATCCTCTTTTTAATCCCATCTGCTCTTCATCAAATGGCAAACTCTGCTGAATTTAGTAATGCAGATCTTAGTTCTGTAACAGTAGTGAGCAGTGGTGCTGCGTATCTCCCACCTCAACTGGCAGAAAGAGTTGTGAAGAAAATTCCTCAGATCTCAAGTGTTTCAGAGGGCTATGGTTTATCTGAATGTGTACGTTCTTTCACTCTCACCTCTACAACTCCGCCCATTGATTTTTTTTGTTCATTTATTGACTTCCGAACTTTTGTTCAATAGACACTCTCTGCACTGCGTAAACCTTCTCCAGGTCTTTATGGCCTAACACCTATCAGAGGATCAACTGGTATACTTCTACCCGGATTAGAAGCTAAGATTTTAAGAGATGATCTGACACATTGCGATGTTGATGAACCTGGAGAACTTTGGTTGAAAGGTGATAATGTTGCTTTGGGATATTTTGGGAATGAGCAAGCTACGAAGGATACTTTCTTTGAAGGAGGTTGGTTGAGAACTGGGGATAAGTTTAGAGTTGATAAAACGGGAACTTTTTTGTGAGTTTTTGTGGTTTTGCACTTCTCTCATGATCATGTTTTGTGTTTGTTTGTTTGTTTTGACTAGAATCGAAAGCGCTGATGATCTTTCTTGTTTCTTTTTTTTTCTTTCTTTTTTGACTGTTTTGTAGCTTTGTAGATCGAGCCAAAGACACGTTAAAAGTCTCTGGAACTCAAGTCTCACCCACCGAAATCGAACAAGTCTTGCGTCAACATCCTAAAAAACTAGTTGAAGATGTATGCGTTGCTGGAGTTGCAGGTCATGGAAGGACTAGTGATGAAAAAGTTCCTAGAGCTTGGGTTGTTCTTAGTGAACAGGCTAGGAAATTGTTCAAAGAGAATAATCAACAAGAGGTGCTGAATGAGCTTGAGGATTGGACGAAGAAGAACTTGAGTTCGTATAAGTGGTTGAGAGGTGGGTTGGAAGTTATTGATGAGGTACGTTTCCTTTCGTAATTCAATTGCGCTGATGATGACTTATGAATCCTCCCTCCATCGTTTTTTTTTTTGAATTGTAGATTCCAAAAAATCCAACTGGAAAAGTTCTTCGACGAGTTTTACAAGAACGATACGAGATTTCACTCAAGAAGTCTAAAGCGCATCTATGATTTATCATTGTGCTTTGCTCTACGTCACTCATCACGACAGTCGACGAGCAGGACGACCATTACGTAGAATTATCTTGTTACTCCACGTTTTTCGGACGATGTATGTTTTGATCTTACGGATTCGAATTTCTCGAGTCATGTTGTAATTTTACATACTTTTCTTGCAATTGCACAGTTCAGCAAATCACTATGTTTATCTAACGTGTAATATTCGTGCGAGATCGCAATGGCGAGGTTGAAGTGAACGAAGATGGTGATTTGTACGTACAGGTACATATGAGGAGAGGGTAACGATACAATGGGTATGATTAGTGAAGGATATATGCATGTAGATGAGTGATGTGTGTCAAGATATGGGGAATACAAGGGAACATGGTCAATGCGGAACCTGATGAATGTACACAACTAACTCCGAATAGAGAAAATAGAAAAAGGAAAAAAGGAGACCAGAAAAGCTAGCAAGAAGGTGACAACAGAAACCCGTCGTATGTCAAGGAAAACCTTGATTCGACAGTCATTCCTATTGTTTGATCCAAACTAAAGTCAAAACTAATAGTCATCCCGACAGACGAGCAGTGCACTGTGTTCGACGATGTTTCAACTTTGTCCAAACGTCAATTGCCCATACTTTGATCTTCGACATTCTTGAGATAGACGAGGATCGGGAGAGGGTTGGTGATCTAGTATCCTCAAAGGGGGTAACGGGAGATGATGTTGGGACTTCTTGAACCTTCTTAATTAGAGATTGAATGCGAGGTCGGGAACAAGAGAAACCACGACGAGGGGGGATGGAGTCTGAAGGAGATGGGGATTGAGAGGGAGATGAGGAAGAGGATGGAGAGGGGTAGGGAGATGAGGAAGGGGACGAAGGAGACGGGGTTGGAGACAAGGATGGGGACGGGAAAGGGGATGGGTTAACGAGGGAAGAAGTCACACTCGAGGGAGACCGGGAGGAAGTACTGGTGGTAGTTGAAGCGACTGAAGGGGTTGGAGGAGGTTTTTTAAGGGCGTCGATGAATGTAGGTGAGAGATAGGTATACTCTGGGAAACGATCCATCAATGAAGATCTATCGAATTGTTCTCCTCCTCGGATGATAGGTGGGGGAGTGCTTGCCCTTGATGCTTTCGACTGGCTTTCAACAGTGTCGAGGTTGACCATAGGTGGAACCCAAGGGGCCCTGGTCAGTCGACTTTCATGCTGAGTCCAATCACTGTTGAGAGATATCATTAGATGATGAAGGAGGTGGAGAGTATATTGAATAAAGGAGAACGTACAAGTCATCAAAGAAAGGGTGATCCATAAGCTGTTGTGTGCTGGGTCTGAGCTTTGGATCTTTCTCCAATGCCTGTGATATCAGCGACAGGTTAGTATCCTGACTGATACAAAACTGAGGTGATGAACAACGTACCGCGAACACGAAGTCACAAAGTGTCTTAGAGATACCAAACTCTCCCATCTCTGCATCCTCTAAACTTGGATGTCTATTAACAACGACGTCCATGACGTCAAACTGATGCTGCTTGAGGAAACAAGTCCAGGGGTCCTACAGAAAAGAACGTAATGTTAACGGAAATATCAAGGATGTATATAAGGAATGAACGTACTCTGCCAGTGAGCATGATGAAAACGAGGACACCGAGAGCGAAGATATCGGCGCCGTACGATGCGCCGTTTCCAAGGATGGTTTCGGGAGGAATAAAGCCTGGTGTGCCAGACACGGAACAAGTGATGTCTTTCCCTTTAGTCTCGGTGATGAGTTGACCATTGACCGAAGTAACGATGGTCTTTGAAGGCGCAGTGTTAGAACCATTGAAGATTCGGGCAAGACCGAAGTCAGCAAGGACGAGATGGCCATCCTTGTCAACGAGGATATTGCCTGGTTTGATATCACGATGTACCATGTGGGTATCATGGATCTTCTTGATTGACTGAAGCTATTTCAAAGAAGTGCTGTCAATGAAAATTGCCCCGATGAAAGAAAAAGAAAAATCGGCTTACGAGATCTGCGACGTAAAATTGGACGTCCTGAGATGACATAGGTCCACATCTCTTAATCAAGGAACTAAGGTCCCCGCCAGGACAGAAATTCTGAGGATGAATGATATATCATGAGCAAGAATTGGAACAGAAATGGATGTCAACTTACAGTGAAATTATAGAAATTGCGGGTGTCGTGGAAAGATGCAAGCAGGTTCAAAGTACCTCTGAAGTCTGCGACTTTCTTCAACGCCTTGGTTTCGTCCAAAGACGAAGTGGAAACAGCTGCGGTCTTGTCTCCTTGAGTCAGGTATGCGCGTTCTCTAAGGAGTCTTGTGCTGTATTCAGGTGCCTTCGAATCACTGGTAGGATCGGCCCCGAGCATCTTGGGAATAACCTTCAGAGCACCTTCCATGCCGGTGATGTTGTGACGAGCATGGAAGACCGTTCCAAATCCGCCAGACCCCAATCACTTGATGATGGTAAAGTCGCCCAGTTTCAGAGCAAGAGGGTTAGCTTCACTGAAAAATGTGGGACATGGGATTGCAGGAGTGATGGGGAGAGAGGGTGCAGTGGAGGTAAATGAAGATGGAGTGGAGCATTCAATGAACAATCTCGACGGGGGATAGGACGAGGTTGTACCAGAAGAAAGGCAAGGACTGGCAGATGCGAGCAGCTGACGAGCCTTTGGTTGAACAACTCGTCGAATAGCACCGTTTGGGGCTTCATGCCAAACGGCGAGTTTAAGTTGAGGACGGATGATAACCTCATTTGAGGGCGAGGATTTCTTGGTTACACTCAGCTCGGGACGAAGAGCGAGTTGAAGTGAAGTTCCATGTGAAGCCTGAATCTGACGACGGTTCGATTTCTTAATTGAACCTCGCTCCCAGACGAGACCCAACCCACGCCCTTTCTTGATAGGTCTGCGGATAGAAACACTGCGGTCTGACCTAACAACAATTTGGAGATCTTGAGGGGATGCAGAATGAGCGGGAACAGGGACGGGAGCGGGCTTTATGTCTTGTCGGCAAGGCCGTTGCCAGAGTTGGATAGAGCCTTCATCTTCACGATAGACTAAGAGATCGATGTCGGGGTATGCTTCGAAGTTGTCATTGACACTGACAACTTGTGGACTGTGATGAACTTGAGGAGACTGAAAGCACTTGTCGGTGACTCACTCATTGAAACAAGATGAAAACGAAGACTCACAGTAGAATTGAAAATTGAGTTTATGATACTACGTGGTCGTTCAACGTCAGACATTGTGGCCTGAAGTGCGGCCTCGTGGAAGTCCTGGATGAGCTTGGCTTCCGCGAGCTCGATTGAAGCGACCGAAGTCTGAGTAATGGTATCAGCCCTGCAAAGCACACATAGGGTGGCAACGATACTTACAGCTTGACTAAGAGAAGAATAGAAAAACGTATCGGTGTTATTGTTATTGTTATTTTCTTGAGGGGAAGCTTGGGACTGAACGATAACCTGTCATCCGAATAGTCAGCTGAGTATCAAAGAGGGTCAAGCAAGATGATGACGATCAACATACCGAATCTTGGGAAACCTCTTGCTCGAACGTCAATGACCGACGTTTGAAGGCTGAGAGTATGTTATAACCCATCTTGAGAATTCTGAAGAACGAGATAACTTGAAGACTGGAAGGCGTAAGAACTTGAGAACTTGAGAGCGAGTTACTTGCTGAGAGCGATGAACGTTGTGAACAAGTACAAAGAGAAAGAGATAGGGAGAAATTCCCCCGTTTTAAAGTGGACGAGGCTAACCATGGAGGCTGACATGGTGGGGGGACCAATCGGCGGGAAGTCAAATTCCTAGTCAAAATCAGTAGCCAGTACGAGTGGTGGGTTCAATTGAGGTTGAGTAGAGGTTGGTATTAATGGAGAAGTTAGATTCTGGAAAGTATGGAGGATTATATGCAAGAGGGTATGGTATCGATAGTGGGGAACTTGAACGCCCACAAAGATGCGACATTACTGGATAATTGGTGGTTTCCAAATTTGTGGCTTCCAACCATCTTTGAGCATAATCTGAACGATACGCAAAATGTTCCTGCAATCATCTATTCCTGAATGATGTCTTCCCTCCAAATCGAGCTTCAGCCTCTTCAACATCCCAGCCATTCCCAGCTGGTGGCTGAGCTTGTAGTGCTTTCTGAATTCTTCCTTGATATTGATATACTTGCGGTAGGGTGCAACAAGCTTTCCAGCTGCGTCAAGACCATGTTCATCTTGGATGAGAAGTAGCTGTTTCGGTAGCATTGTTGCGAGATCCCATTTACCGCATGTTAAGAAAACCTGAGAGTCAGGATCATCAAGAAGTCCACTGGATTTCATGAAGTCTTGGAAACGTTTCCAGACGTGAGGAAATGTATCTGCTTTATCAACGACTTCCTAACGAACGAAGGGATATGAGATCGGTTCCTTCGAAAATTAGAAAAGATACTCACTTGAGTAATCCCTGTTAGTTCAGTACAAAATGGGGTCAACGTGGGATGGTCAACCGGGCGGACATATTCATGAAATGTAGCATCCACTTTGTCGTCTTTGATGTTATAGACCAATGTGGGGAACTCGATGATTTCGTTATGAGAGACTGCATCACCACATGTAGCTTCGAAATCTAGGACAAGGAGATATTTAAGAGGCGGGGATGATGAAGCTACTGGTATATTGCTCATAGTAGTCATGACAATATTGGGAAAATGGAAAAGAGAACGAGACTTCTTCAACGAGGTGTGACTGGAGGTCAACGAACGGGATTTTGTGGTATGTGCAAGTTGCCTAAGTATGAGTTGAGGTTGAAGTCGCGACGCTACTAGTCCTAGCATTGTTGGTGGTGTTTGTACGGATTTGTATGACGGGCACTAGGCTAGTCCCACTTTGACCTCAAATGCCCCGTGAGGATATCTCAATACAGCTCCGCGAATCTTCGTATTTTAAGGAATAAAAGTTGTATTACAGCTGTTTGCATAACGATAGGCCCCTTCATCATTTTACACTTACAGTCGGTTAGGTTCGGTGTTTGGATCGACTCAGATCTGGCGGAGTCTCGTCACAGGATGTCACTAGGGCAGACAATAGGATTCTTGCCAACTCCCTTGTCACTCCTCATCACACAAGTTCACCTGACCTTGTTCCGATGATGGCTCGAACCAGATCTTTGTTCGATTCAAACACCGAACCTGTGCGACACATTTTCCAAGGGGCCTATCGTTCTGCAAACAGCTGTAAAACGACGGGAGGAGAATATTATCCTGTACGACAGCTCCGATTAATCAACACAAAATTGAAAAGGCATAACTTTAGAATCAAAAGAAAAGGTGGACGTAATCGTGGGCTACAACAATCCTAAAACAAGGTCTTTTTGAACCAATTGACAGTCTGTTCTAAAGCTCCATTATACGCCTCCACAATCTTAGGAAGACCTAAATTTGGTCTCGTAGCGAATCCATGAACAGTACCTGTTACAGATATTTGAATACCAGGTAAGATCGACATCACACACAGATTCGGAGTGAGAAACTTGCCCTTATAATCCTTGAATTCATAATCAATATAATCAGGTTTCTCTTTTCTTGCTGCGAATATGGCTTCAGCGTTATTACGTTTGGCAGTTCCGAAGGACATATCCTCTGTAACAATGCAATTCAGCATATAATCAAACACCGCACGGACATATGTACACGAACCTTCTGCGCACTCCCATGACGCAGGAACCTAGAGATATGAATCTTCACTAAGTAATGATCACCCGGATTGAGAGCTTTAGCATACCTTGATAGCTTTGATCTGCGCATTGGAGATGTTACCAGGGTGAGCGACAACGATACTGTTGACCAGACTTGGATCCGAGCCTAAACCAACAGCAACAGCACCGCCGAAGCAATAACTTCAATTTTATGAACGAGTCGTCAGTGGGACGCAAGTAAATCCCAAAGCAGAGAACTCACCCGACGGCGCCGAGTTTCTCGTACTTTTTGGTTTCTTTGATCTTTTCTATAAACTAGAATTTGGATTTGACTGTCAGAAGCTCATGGATGCCATTGATGGAGGAAGGAAAGTGTATGGTTGAGGACTGACAGATTTTGTACGGCCAATAACTACGGATGGTCTGTGTATATAGAATAGATATATACGAGGAATAACCAATCCAAAAATGAATCGGATCCAGGACCAGTAGGACATTCCTATTCCTGCTCTGTCTGGAATCAAAGGCTCCAATTCTTCTGGTTTCATGATATATTTTCCTGAGACGCATATAGTGTAAGTTTGTGATTATCGATTCAAGTTGGTGCAAGGAAAGTATAACTTACCTTCAAACATATCAGGAACCCAAACATCACACCCAACCCTCTTTGAAATCTCATCAGCCATGATTTTACAGTTCTTCAAAGGTAATCCAAAGACGTCCGTCAGGAATACCACAGCAACTTTAGGTTTGTTGTCGTCTGAGGAGGAGGGGCCTTCGTGAAAGTATGCTCCATCGACCATCGAACCTTCCGGCTCGCCAGGTAGAATATATCCTTGAGTACAATGTTCACAACTCATGATAGTCTAGGAAAGAGGGGGGGGGAATGAAGGAACTGGGGAGTCATGCATGTTGTGAGGCTTTATGAGAATCGAATAAAATATTAAGTGAGTGTATTGATACGGTGGGATTCGTAGGGTCTCCATGGGCATACGCGTTTGCTCGGCTTTCCGGAAGATGGATTCACTTGCAGTGCTAGTACTGTACATATTCAAGACCAGATATTCGGCCGGAACGCAAGTCCCTAAAACAATTCAGTTTATTGATCGTGTATACTCTCAACAGACAGTTCGTACCTGATATCTTGAAAGGAGAGTTGGAGTTGATTTGAAGGATAAGTTGGCGATTTTCATGGCGGCTTGTGACTGGAACTTTCCGAACAATTCAAATGTAATCAAAATCGACTTCAAATTCACTTCAAATTTGCAGAGGGTACGATTTCGGACTTGGAGGTTTGACATCCAATCCTTCCATTGACGAATAAGCGTACCAAGAAAACATCCTAAGACACAATGAGGGTATCTGTACCATCAAAAAACAGTACCATGACATGAACGAAACATAACCGTACAAATCAAAGCAAGGTTTTTTTAAACCAATTGACAGTCTGCTCCAAAGCACCATTATACGCTTCCACAATCTCAGGAAGACCTAAATTCGGCCTTGCAGCAAATCCATGGAAAGTACCTGTTCATATAATGGACATGCGTAGAGTGAATAATCAGTTAAGATTCTCAAGGAGGGAGGAAGGACTTGCCTTTGTAGTCTTTGAATTCATAATCAATATAATCTGGTTTATCTTTCCTTGCTGCGAATATGGCTTCTGCATTGTTACGTTGAGGTGTTTTGAAGGACATGTCCTCTGTGAAAAGCGAAGAAATCATCAGCATATATCCACATATCCATTATGAACCATGAACGAACCTTCAGCGCACTCCCATGATGCAGGAACCTGCACGGTTACAAAAAGTAAGAAAACGAGATTTCTTTCGAATCGGAATATTGAGAATCGGACCATACCTTGATATCTTTGATTTGTGCGTCGGAGATATGGCCTGGGTGAGCAATGACAATGCTATCGACCACAGTTGGATCTGAACCTATGCGAACAGCGATAGCACCTCCAAAGCAATAACTATAGATGACCATAAGTTTCCAGTATGCTTTAGCATTTCTCGAATTACGACATACCCGACGGCACCAACTTTCTCATATTTCTTTGTTTCCCTGATCTTCTTGATAAACTAGTGGTACGATTGTTAGTAAATCGAATAACTTGCAATAGCCTGAGAAGGCTTTATAATGGGAGAGTTGTAGACTTACAGACTTGGCACGAGCATCAACAACAGAAGGTCTGTTTGCATAGAATAGGTGTATACGAGGAAGAGCCAATAGTGCAAATCGTAGGTATGACAAGAATGAAATTCCAACTCCTGCTCTGTCTGGGAATAAAGGTTCCATTTCTTCTGCTTTTACTATGTATTTTCCTGTACGAGGAAAAATCCACAAATAGATCAAATGAGTTCAATATGCCGAAAACAAGGATTAGAAGTGGGGTTGGTTGTGTGAATTTTACCTTCGAAAACATCGGGAATCCAAACATCACATCCAACCTTTTTAGATATCTCGTCTGCTATGAGCTTGGAATTCTTTAACGGCAGTCCGAAGATATCTGTTAGGAGTACGATTGCGACTTTAGGCTTGCTGCTATCGGTGTCGTCAGAGGTATTGATGGTGGAGGAGGGGCCTTCGTGAAAGTATGCTCCGTCGACCATCGAACCTTCCGGTTCACCAGGTAGAACAAATCCTTGAGTGCATTGTTCACAACTCATATTAAGTGCTGAGACGAGAATGAGAACTGGACAACAGCAGTGAGCACCGAAGATGAAAGGTGGTGTGAAAGCGTTAGTGGTTGGCAATTGCAAAGGAATTCGTTAAGGAAGGTGGGAAGATATACGGACTCGGATACGCTAAAAGTTTGAGCTAAATGTAGAATGGAGAAAATGTCCGCAGGTCCATGAGTAAGATATGTACTTACTTTATATGTTTCAATTTTCTCGTCTATTTATCTGAATCATGGTGTCTGTGAATCGTATCTTCGGTTTCTGGAAGTAAGCAATTCTTCGTTTGTGGTACCGGGAAACATACGATCCATGGTGCAGTATGTAGCCTGAGAGTACATTGGGTCAAGCTCTAGAGGTTTGTAACGGACAGAAATCGGCCCGTAAGTCATCTCGTACGACAAATATACCGAGAGCGTTCAATAGATTGGCGGTGAAGAGGAAGAAGGTTTGATTCGTTTGAATCTGATGTATCTCAAGTATACGGCAACTTGATATTCAAAATCGACTTCAAAGTCAAGGTACGAGACTTCGTAGACTCCAGCGGAAAGAATATTAACCATGATACAGTACTGTACAACAACGGGTATTGGGTATCTATGGTCCCAGCCAGTAGCCTATGTCTGTATATTCAAGAAAAAGCAGCGATGTAAGAAGAGTATGAAATAAATAAAGATGAGATAATATAAAACAGCCCTCCTCCTCCTGACCCTCAGTATACTTTCAGTTCTACCTCTGCCTACAACCCGGCTACGAGTATCAGAACCATAGCCAAGCCTTCTCAAGTAACCGCGTATCATCATATTCAATCCTATATTCTGCATCCTCCTCGTCCGCTCTATCAACTTCAACGTTTCCCTTGTTCGTGTGCATAGGAAAAGCAGTATCTTGGGACCTTGCATAACACCCACAATGGCAATGGCATTGTGGCTGAGTTGTGATAGGGGACTGTGTAAGCGTAGGTGAAAGAGTGCCATAGTATGAAACCGATGATTGTCGAGACGGAGGGAGGGAGTATTGCGAACGATAATCATTCCCATTTCCTTGTAACAATCCGTGCCATGAACGTGGACGATGCGTTGACTTCCCCAGAACTCTCGTAGGCGACGACGTTGATGATGTCGAAGCAATAGGTAACATAGGAGGACTCATTCTTCCTCTTCCTCCTCTCCCCAAGTCAACAGATGAATGTGAACATCGTGATTGAGTAGATCCCGACCCTAGTTCTGGTTCGGGAATCGGGGGAAGAACGAATGATTGTGATTGAGGTGGACTTGAAACTGGATATCGTTGTCTAGGAGGACTCGTTTGTTGTTTCTGGTGATACGGCATTCCAAACGTTCCTTGGGCGAATGAAAGACTTCCCCTAGGTGAACTTGGAGGACTCAATAAATATCCTCCCACTCCTCCAGAACTCCCATACCCTTGTCCATGTCCGTGCCAACTTCTTCTCCTAACCTCTGCTTCCCTCCTTTCATTGGGTACATGGGAAACCGTCGAATTATGGCCCATCATGGAAGGAAGTGTAGGAGTTGATGGAGTCTTTTCACTTTCCAAAGTATTTATACGATGTTGAAGGGTTCTACATGTATCTGCCATATGTGAAAGTAAGGTCCGGTAAGATTCTAAATCAGATTCGAGTTGTTTGACTTTGGTCTGCACTGATAGACTCGTCGAATTCTTCGAATCTATTGATTCTTCCGGGTTGGTTTCTACTGAATCCGTGTTTTGGGAAGGGGGAGGAAGAAGAGGGCCGGGTACGATGGTTAATGGGTTTGGTAAATCGTGAGCGGGCATTGTTGAGTCGTTAGAAAAGGTGGAGTCTGAATCGAAAGGACTTAGGTCAGGAGGTGGTGGAGGGGAAACGAAAAGCAGAAACAATGTTATGGTAATGGCTTTATAAACCTGTTGAATTAAGAATGAGCGGTATAGGTCCTGATGGGTATGTTGGGAGGCTGGACAAGTATTCAATGAATGACAACTATTGCTGACAGCGGGAGGGTGTCGCTGGGAAATATTGGAATCCAGGCTACGGAAATTGCGTCAGAGAATTATAGGAGAACCTGCGACTCCTCGTCGAGTGGTGTAAAAGAATGTGAAAGTGGAAAGGAGCGACAAGAGGTTAGCAATACCAGTTGCTGGTCCCAGAGTATATAGAGCGGATTAGAAGAGAAAGTAGTCTGATGATACTTTTGTTTTTTGAAGTGTGTCCGTGAGCTCGAGCATGATGAAAGCCTCGGTGAAGCAAGAATCTGTATCCGAACCTCATTTGATGGTCGTCGACACATGCCTACCTGTTCAACTGGTTCCCGGCCATCCTTCACTTCTTGGAATAGTGTTTTGGCACAATCAACAGCATGAAGAGAAATAGTCTGGGAGGGTGCAGATGGTATTAAGTCGTTGAGGTGAACGGTTGAGGTGAAGAAGGTATAAATCTTACATTGCTCGGTTGTTTCAATACATTGACAACACCTTACTTGATTGATAAGTCTGTCAGTGGCGATACCTCGATACCCAAAATTTATGTTCAGACAAGTTTGGTTCTGTGGAATTGCAGAAGCGATGTTTTACATAGAAGTAAGTACAATAATAAGAAACCAACCAGAACAGACAGGCAATTTTCATGACAAGCCAAAAAAGCATTCCACCAACTATCCATCCAACATGCCGTTCAAGATAAACTAACAACAATAACACAGAAACAAAGACCTAGATAAATACCGAAAAGAAAACCTGGGGTAACATGAAGCAGAGCGAAAGTGGAAAATATAGAAAGCAAAGATAATTTGATGGATATCAAGAAATAACTGGAGCGTTGATTGGCAGAGACAATGTCTCATAGAAGAGAAGCATCTATTCTCTTTTATTTCTTGCCGTAGTCGGTCTCAGTGTCAACGGTGATCTTCACTCCCTCGTCGATGACTGGTGTATCGGTGACACCATCGACATCAACAGTAGCTGGGAAGACGCCCTTATTATCAGCGCCGCTCTTGTCGTACTCGTTCTCCCAGTTAGGACGCTCCTTGCCTTCAAGAGGTACTGCGAAAGTAGCAGGTTGTGATTGTTGTTGAAGGGAGAGAATTTGAGGGTTGGAGGTAACACCAACGGGGCCACCGACACGGTTGGCGGAAAGCACATGGGTCGTACCACCGGATCTGGATGGGTGGCTGGTAGAGCTGACAGCGAAGGAACCACCATGTGCAAGGGTGCCACGGACGTTGAGAATGATGCGAAGAGTCATGGAGGTGGTCAAGACAGCCGCCATACTGGTGACAATGGTCTTTACGGGATCTTCAATACCGGTAGGCTTGATAATAAACCAGAACAACATGTTGACCATGTTGACGAACCAGATAGCCTGTTCGGTATCATTTTAGTATGTAGAATTCAAATCATCCAGAACTCTCAGCACTTACGCCGTAGAGGTTGAGACCATCACGAAGCATGAGTTTCCATTTGGTGATAGGCTTCACCTGGAGGGACTTGAAGGACTTGATAAGGGCCAGAACGAGGGAAGCGGTATAGACGAGAGTAATAGAAAGCCAATAGATTCCGACCCAGTTATGTTTGGGGCTTGCAATACAGCCCTGACCGACATCAAGAGGTGTAGCTATCGAGCCAATTTTAGCACTTTCTAATACAATTTCAAAAGTAGAAGGATGGACGTACAGCGGAAGAAACCGCAACAGATGGCAGTTATGACAATTTGCGCGGCGAGAAGAGAGCCCATGCCATAGAGGACGGTTCTATTCTTTTCGTAGATGGCGTGAATACGGACGACGTGGACGAAGGAGCACATGGCCATGAGAATGGCGGTACATATGGGTTCGAACAAGAAAAAGTGTGAACATGTCTAGTAGTAAATACGAGGTTAACGACCCAAAAGAATTCGAGGGTATAGATTATACTCACTGCCTGCGACCATTTGGTATCAAAGAAAGCGACACCTGGAGAGATCGTTGGTTTCTGGAAATTGGTGAGAAAAAAATGAGAAGAACTGACCGACGATGGTGAACTCGATGGGCATGTAGAAACGAAGGACGTGGAAAATGATCTTCAAGATAGGCCATTCTTTGGTCCTGAAGAGTCTCCAAGCTCTTGGGGACAACACTAAAGTGTCCCAGGCGGCTACCGTCAGCGTACACACAAAGAAGTATTTGTGCGCTGATAAATGTGGTGGTAAATTGAGAGACGGGGGAAGGAGCTGGGATGGATCTGACATGGCTGCCTGAGCTAGATGTGGGTGAAGAAAGGAGGGACGGCCGGGAAAAGAGAGGGAGAGATGGATATAAGAGCTGTGGGATGGGAGAGACCGTCAACTGTTCGTCAATTGCTTGATCTTCCTTTTGATCCACAGGTTTCATAGCTTTGGCACATTAGGCGCTCGGTCCTCAAACAGCCTCCGAGTCCGACAGTGAGCGGATGACCATATTCGTTAACAGAGCGGTCGACAAATATTGTCCTAGCCTGGTCTTTAGCAAAATTACATCGAAAACACGATATATCCTCCTCGATTTTTGAGTCTACAAGTTGGAAAATCAGTCAAAGTGAGCGTGTGGAATGAATAGACTTCAGTCAACCAGTCTCCAATGTACTTCTCAATCACAAACAAGGTGATGGACTTTTCTAAACTAGCTGATCTCTCTCACTCTTTCTGTACCCTTTCTGTACCCGGGATTCATGCAATGAGGATAACGATATGATTGTCAGACATTGCTTTCCAGCTCGGGCAACATTGACATCTCAGTCGACTTGTTGACGGAAATCTATTGACACCGCTCATCTCAACAGCAACCGTTAGATACAATTAGATGTATGATCCCTAAAATCCAGAGAGCCAAGGGTTTTCCTGAGATCAATCCTATCAGTCTGTCCTAGGATCTTGTGAACAAATTCAATCTTATCCACCTCTTCCTGATGTCAAACGCACTGTCTAACCTGAGGACGCGAACTTACAGGAGCATAAGCCGCCCTGGGTATGCGGAAAACTGGAAACACTGAACCCTTGATAGTAATATTGGAGAATGGAATGTTAGTCTTGATAAAATCCCGTTGCGGGAGCCAGTTGATGTTGAGTACTGAGTAGTTGGTCGTTTAGCGAATGCAAGGTGCCAAATCCATCGGCAAGGCACAAGGCACTAGCCGTTATGACCGGATGCGAATATTAATGTTATTGCATGGTACGGACAACGGCGGGAGGTCAACATTCTACACAGCCCCACTCACCTAAGCTCTCCATATTCGACGAGATCTCACTCCAGTGTATCAAGAAATGCTCTTCGGATAATAAGAATAGAGCAAGAGTGGTTTCTAAAATCACATAGCTACATTGGCAGACTACATGTCTGTGAAAAAGAAGTTGATATAATCATGAGCTCTGAAAATACAAGGATCATCAAATGGCAACAGCGAACTTACAATACATCTCAAATGACTGCATCTGAATTGGGGCGACATACATATAACACACATGATGATGAACATCGAAACTATATTTGAACTTCCTCCTCATCTTCGTCTCCAGACACTTCTGCGTTCTCTTGTCCGGCTTTTGCCATGAGTTGGGCAAGATCGTGTTCTTCGGTTTCTGAAACTGCTTTAGGCTGTGAAATTTTGGTAATGAGAATAAGATAACGGGAATATCAACAGGGTATTATACCTTCATCTTAACGGTCAATGAACCACCCTGTGTTTCAATCGTGCTTTGGATGGATTCGATAGCGCGCTCCAGTCGGTCAACGGCGGCGTACTAGTCTCGGTATGATCAGTCAGATATCCACATAGGTAAGTGAAAACAGTACCTTGTCTGTCGCGTTCGTGCTCAAGACGTACAATGGAGGAGCGACGAGTTTCGCCTTGATCGGGACCGCTTCGGTGCTCTGTAGTTCCCCAGATTTAAGAGCTTTCTTGATAGCGTCGATACCGGCAGGTGTATAGCAAGTCAACTCAATATCGGCACGGAGTTTGATAGGTTGGGGAGTTAATCGACGAGCAATGGTTTGCATCAAAATGTTGGAAACTCCGGAGGGGATTGGCTCGGTGAGTGAGGAGAATACGACATCTGGTTCTCTGTAGAACACAACGATTCATTAGTCTGCTATTTTTGAAGGAGATGAGGATGAGGTCATATTTGATTACGCACGTCAGAGCGAGTTTGAAAGCGTCGTAAGTATGACCATACTTCTTTCCTAAGGGCCAAGCAATCTTCTCATACAGCTGTTCCAACCTTTCTTCTTCATTGGAAGTACCAGCAGCAGCACCGGCTTCGTCGACATGTTCATCATCATGAGCATCTTTCTTCGCTTGTCTGCGATGCCTTTTAGCTTCCTTTTCGTGCTCTTCTTGCGCTGCATCCTTAGCGATATCTTCATTTGTCGCATCCAATGAGGGGATTTTAGAAGCAACATGTCTCATGATGGATGCAACGGTTTTGGATTTCATGTAGCGTTCTTCACATTTTACAATATCCTCTGGAGAGACCCGACGTTTTGAGAGATCGATGTAGCCTAAATTAACGGAAAATTTGGTTGGTAAGAAAAGCAAGGTGAGCAGAAAGAGATAGAAGAAAATGATGATAAGTGCGCACCCTTCTCCTTGTCCACCCTCAGCACAACGACTACTTCATTCCTGCCGACACGGATAAGTTTCTGAATGGATCGAATACGTCTTCTTGATAACTCGGAAAGTAGAATCATTCCTTCGATGTTATCGTATTCCAACTAGGCAATGTTCACATATAAAGAAAAAAATCATTTTAAAAGGCACGCATATCAGTCAGTCAAGGTACGAAAATGAAAGAAGAAAAATGGACTGAACATACAAGCTTAACATAAGCACCCATCTCAGCGATCTGACGAACTTGAACCATGACAAGTTCGTCAACTTCTGGGTAACGTTGTTCGTAGTACCGCATTTTTGAGTATGTTTATCGTTTAAATCCTCCTGTAGATATGCGTGAGTGAGCACAACGGACTGTAGATTGTCGAGGAGGGAAGGAGGAAGGAGGACAAGATTCAAGAAAGATCTCTGACTCGGGCGTCTACAATCTACGGTCATGACTAAGCGCCCACAAGCAACTCACGGAGTTGCCAGTTGCTTCAACCTCTACCTTTACTACCTGCTTTTTCCATGTCTTCTGATCTCGAAAGGTATATCAGCGACAATGCACTTCAGGTATGTAGCTTTATACATCTTAGATGTCTGTACGCTACTCACAAACAGTCCTTTAGCTATTTGGTCTCTCGGACAGAAGTATAATCGAATATGTTATAGCTTCAGGTTCGTCTTTATTCACTCCTAGATTGTCGTTTTCAAAAAGAGCTCATGAGTTTATGTATTTATGTTTAGCAACCTCTGCAAAGACACCGGACGCATTATTCACATCATTGCACGCTTCAGGTCTTCCAGATACACCATTCGCTCATCAATTCATTCAAGAAGTTTATACTCGTGCTCCGAGGAAACATAAACATAAGCATCATCATAAAGAAGGAGAAAGCTCAAAGAAACATCAAGAAGAGGTCAAAGCTTTGAAATCGAAGAAGTTTGATTTTCTTTTAGATGAAGATGCTACTGCGAGTGGTAGTGTTGTCGAATTGAAGGGAAAGGAGAAGGATAAGAGTGCGAAGAAGAGCGGGAAGAGGGAAAGGCATACGAGAAAGAGAGATAGTGATGCTAGGGAATGGGAAAGTGATGAAGAAGAGAAGGCGAGGAAGAGGTTGAGAGCTGATGATGATGACGAGCATGAGCGTAGGAGAGAGGATGAGCGAAGGAGTGACGAGGAAATGGGAGAAGAGGAAGATGAGGAAACTAGGAGAGAACGGAAACGGTTGGAAGATTTGAAGGAGAGGGATGCGTTTGCTGAACGAGTAAAGGAGAGGGATAGAGAGAAGACGAAGAAAGTGGTTGAGGATAGGTCGTCGAAAGGTGCTGCTGCTGCCGATGCCGCTGCGAGAAGACAATTGGCCGACGACAGCATAGCTAGGGAACGAGCAATGCCAAATTTGAGGGAACATTCGAGACAGGAATATCTATCAAAACGTGAATTGCAGAGGGTGGAGCTGCTGAAGAAAGAAATCGCGGACGACGAAGCCTTGTTTTCCGGGATGAAAATCTCGAAGAGAGAGAGGAAGGAGTTGGAGAGGAAGAAGGAGTTGCTCAGACTGGTGGAGGAGCGGTTGAAGATCGACGACAAGTGGGAGGGGTATCAACTTCCCGAAGATTACATCACTGAACAGGGTAAGATTGACAAGAAGAAGAAGGAAAATGTTCTGTACAAGAGATATGAGGAGGCGAAACCCAAGGACGATCAGTTCACAACGGATGTAGATCAATGGGAAGCTGCTCAGACGAAGAACAGTACTTTCAAAACTGGTGCTTTGGACAAGCCGGAACTGGTCATGGATTATGATTATGTCTTTGATGAAAGTCAGACTATCAAATTCGTTATGGATCGAACGATGGCGGGAGAGGGCCTGATGAGTGCGAAGGATAAATTGCTACAGCAGCAGATTGACGAAGCAGAGAGAAGAGGTATTTGTTCATTCACTATCTCTGTAAACTCTGACTGACGTGATCAATATAGCTCAAACTATTGAGGATACTCGGAAATCACTCCCAATTTACCAATACCGACAAGAGCTTCTTAACGCTATCCAAGAGCACCAGGTTCTTATTGTCGTTGCTGAAACAGGATCCGGAAAGACGACTCAATTGCCTCAGTACCTTCATGAAGCAGGTTATACTGCCAACGGTATGAAAGTCGGGTGTACTCAACCTCGTCGTGTTGCTGCAATGTCCGTCGCTGCTCGCGTTGCTGAGGAGATGGGGACGAAAGTCGGATATGAAGTTGGGTATTCTATCCGGTTCGAAGACTGTACCAGTGACAAAACTGTGTTGAAGTATATGACGGATGGTATGCTTCTACGAGAGTTTTTGACCGAACCCGATTTGGCTGGATACTCGGCGTTGATCATTGACGAAGCGCACGAGAGAACTTTGAGTACGGATATTCTATTTGCACTGGTCAAGGTATGTGGGAAACTCTACGTTCTCTACTGTAGGTTAATCTTAATGACGTTAATGCTCGCAGGATATTGCTCGATTCAGACCAGAGCTGAGATTATTGATCTCAAGTGCCACAATGGATGCTGAAAAGTTCAGAGAATACTTTGATGATGCTCCTATTTTCTACGGTATGCGCACACAGTTTTACATGCCATGATTTGTGCAGCTCATCAACGTGTGTCTGTTATGTAGTTCCTGGTCGTCGCTATCCTGTTGATATCCATTACACTCCTCAACCCGAAGCCAATTACCTACACGCTGCCATTACTACTGTCTTTCAGATTCACACTACCCAACCAAAAGGTGACATTCTAGTTTTCTTTACCGTGAGTCATTCATCGTATATTAAAAACAAAGACATGACTCTGACTTAAATTATCCTATCCTAGGGTCAGGATGAAATCGAAGCGGCACAGGAGAGCTTACAAGAGACTGCTCGAGCTTTAGGGAACAAGATTCAAGAGCTCCTTGTTTGTCCTATTTACGCCAACCTACCTAGTGACATGCAAGCCAAAATCTTTGAACCTACACCTGAAGGAGCTCGAAAAGTCGTTCTGGCCACAAATATCGCTGAGACGTCTATCACAATTGACGGTGTTGTCTTTGTGATAGATCCTGGATTCGTCAAGCAGAATTCTTATAATCCAAGGACTGGTATGTCGTCTCTTGTCGTAGTGCCAGTAAGTGTTCATTTTTTCCTGGTATTCGAAGCGTATTGTTGACTGATCTACATGTTTAATTTCATAGTGTTCGAGAGCATCTGCGAACCAAAGAGCTGGAAGGGCTGGACGTGTCGGACCTGGAAAAGCTTTCCGACTGTATACCAAATGGGCTTACGCTAACGAACTAGAAGAGAACACTGTTCCAGAAATTCAACGGACGAATTTGGGAATGGTGGTTCTTTTGCTCAAATCGCTTGGTATCAACGATCTTATAGGATTCGAATTTATGGATCCCCCACCTGGCGAAACTCTCATGAGGGCTTTGGAATTGTTATATGCACTGGGAGCTTTGAATGACCGAGGAGAACTGACGAAGCTTGGCAGACGGATGGCAGAGTTCCCTGTGGATCCGATGTTGTCAAAGGCGATCATTGCCAGTGAAGAATATTCGTGTACAGACGAGGTGCGTTTCCGCTAACGGTTCTTTGAATTCTGTTGCTTATGGCACGGATACCATTTTATTTCAGGTTCTCACAATTATCTCGATGCTCCAAGAATCATCATCGTTGTTCTATCGACCGAAAGACAAGAAGCTGCATGCCGATCAAGCAAGGCAGAATTTTGTCCGAGCTGGCGGAGATCATTTCACATTGTTGAATGTATGGGAGCAGTGGGCGGAGACGAATTACTCTCAACAATTCTGCTACGAGCAATTTTTGCAATTCAAGAGCTTGAGCAGAGCTCGAGATATTCGCGACCAACTTGCGGGACTTTGTGAGCGTGTTGAGGTCGTCGTGCAGAGTAATCCCAACACGAACGATATCACTCCAATACAAAAGGCGATCACTGCGGGTTACTTCTATAACACGGTATGTATAATGATTTTCAAACAATTATTTTCTCTGTCTCTCAACTGTTTGCATCTTTCTAGGCCCAACTGCAGAAGAGTGGAGACTCGTACCGAACCCTGAAAACGAATCAGACAGTTTACATACACCCATCGTCTAGCTTGTTCCATCACACGCCACCTATCAAAACCGTGGTGTACTATGAACTGGTTATGACTTCTAAATCCTACCTTCGGTGAGATATTTCCGTGATTCCATTCCTTCGTTGACTGATCCCTTATATCACAACACAGACAAGTGATGGAAATCAAGCCACAGTGGTTATTAGAGGTCGCACCTCATTACTTCAAAGCTGCCGACCTTGAGCAACTTGCTTCTGGAGATAGAAAGATGCCTAAGGCAATCGGGAGTGCTGGTGAGAAGAATGCTTCATAGTATCTGTGTTACAGTGTGTATCTAGTTTGTTGTGTGTATTTTGATGGATTGTTGGATTTCGTGTCGCGCTCACGTGTTCATTTGTGGGAATGCAGGCGCCTGTCCATTCTGCTCAAAGGTGTCGCGTAAATCGCGTTGTAGCACAGACATTCCGCAGAAATACGAGCGCTGTCGCGTTGCAAGAGGTTGTGAGTCGTGGTTGGGGTTGTAGAAGAGATAGAAATGTGAGAACTTGACCGAGGAGGAACAGAGAATAAATGAGTGCACGTGGTAATTTGATGCACGTGAAGGCGCGTCGCCGCCTCGTGTTAGGGCCGCCGCAAGTTGAACTTGAAAGAAACTTGTTTCTCGCTGTCTTGCCTTCTTCTTCGTTATCATCTTCGCTTTCCTCGCTGTCGTCGCTTTCGTCTTCAACATTTGCAAACTTGCTTTCAAGATTGACACAAAATTTTAACAGTCCCAATGCTCTCCATGTCTTCAGCACCGGCGTACGAGTTTGTACCATTACCTGTAACCCCGCCATCCGTCTCGCCGCCCCCGCGAATTATTGACCATCCACCGCCTCAACAACCATCGCCTGCACTTTCAGAGGACTCTATCATTGATCTATCATTCTCGTATGAACAGAACGCTAATGGTGATTGGGTTCGGGTATCGAAAGGTTCATCCAAGTCTAGTCCTCCCACGTCTTCTTCGTCAGAACAACCGTCCCCTGTCTCGCTGGAATCACCTATACCAACCCGTCGCGCGTCCCTTTCTCGCTCAGAGAGTGCACCTCAAATACCTGATTCTGCCACAACTGCTCGCTCTTTTCAACGCGTCCAATCAGGTCCCCTTGCTGCTACACCTGGAGTTTCCACTGCTCGATTACCCTTCTCAACAGGCCTTACCACGGCTGCTCGCAAGATAGGAGGTGCAAGAAGAGTGAGATTAGAGGATATCAAGGAGGCTACTGACCGCTCAAGTATAAGGCCAGAGGCGGAGGATCTGAGACAACGTGAGCTCAGATTCCCGTCTCAGGAGAAGGAAAATGCCGATTCATTTCCTGCTCCATCGTATCTTCCTCCATCTCGACCTTTAGCTGAAGTCGTACCAGTCCCCCAGCGTAACGTATCTGTCCATGGACGACAAGTTCTCCCAGTTCCCTCGCGGCGTGTTGTGAAGAAGGTTGAGACAATTTCTGAGGATGTATCTGGTATTGTGGCCTTCATCTTTTAAAGTCTCCTTCTAGCAGTACTCAATAATTACGTAGCTGAAGAGAATGTGGAATCACGGCCTTATGCTGGTCTTCCGACAGGAATCCGCCCGCGTAGATCTGCCAGTCTGAGTGAAGCAAGCCCTGACATGCCTCCACCACAATTTCAACACGTTCCTCGACTGGCCATACACACGAAAGGTGCTCGAAGGGTGACATTGGAAGAGAAACTTCGTCAGGAGAGGCAGATCGCTCTTGAAGAAGGTTTGTGACCCAGTTATATCTCCCAGTACAGAAGCTTATGTGAATGTCCAGGTTACGCAAGAAGAGAAGCAGAAGAAGAAGCAGAACGTACGTTGCCATCCCTCATCTCCGCCCTAGGGGCAATTAGTAGTTGCTCAAGCCTATTTCGCAGGTCGTGCGCACGCTCAGGCTGAAGCACAAGCTGCGGCTGCACAGATGTACACTAGACAAACGCCTTCTCCTCCCAACCTCAACTCACAGCAACCTCACTTACGACCTCTATATGGCCATCAACGAAAGGATTCGGATACGTTGCGCTCCGCTGCAATGCCTCCAGCGGGTTCACCCACTGTGATGGAGATGCTTCCGACTAGGCTGTCTCCTCCCATGCGAACTAATAGTGGGAGTGGGGTTTATCCTAATTCACTTCAAGCCAATCCCGACGTTGGCTATGCGATTACAAAACATCGACGAAGTCCTACTGCACCAGAGCCTTCGACAACAAGTGGTATGATTGCACCTCCTGGCTTAACTGGTATGAATCCAGCTGGTAAAACTTGGTCTGCAGGTGAAGCACGAGAACATAATGGGTATCATATGGACGATGGTGGAATGATTCCAGAACAAGAACGTGTCAATCCTCCTCCTCAGAAACCTGTCCCTAGTATGCCACCACCACCAATCCCCGCTTCACATATGCAGCCCCCAGTCAACGTTCAACCGCAACAACAGCAACAGCAAGCTCCTCAACCGCAACAAGTTGGACAAGATATCCGGACCAGGAATATGATGGTGAGTATCAAGAGTTGATGTTTCTATTTTGTGCTCCAACATCACTTTTGTTTGTCATATAGGTTAACAGGAAAGCATATGCCCGTCTTGACATGATCGGAAAAGGAGGATCATCTCGTGTATACCGAGTCATGAATGGTGCTAATGAGATTTATGCTATCAAGAGGGTCTCGTTGGACAGGACCGACGCAGAGACTATGAACGGATACATGAACGAAATTTCCTTACTGAAACGTTTGGAAGGCA
The DNA here is from genome assembly GCA_022606235.1 of Abortiporus biennis. Taxonomy (NCBI): domain Eukaryota; kingdom Fungi; phylum Basidiomycota; class Agaricomycetes; order Polyporales; family Podoscyphaceae; genus Abortiporus; species Abortiporus biennis. The sequence continues at coordinate 357,248 of JABYQP010000028.1, read as the reverse complement.
ACAGTCGGATTATCAAGTTGATTGATAGTGAATTGAAGGCTGGTCCCGGGGGATCGAAGGGGCATTTGATGTTGGTTATGGAGTGTGGCGAAATCGGTGAGGATTGCTGACTATCGTTGGTGTAACATGATGACTGATACCTATATAGATCTTGCCCGACTGTTGCAAGAACAACAGAGGGAACCGTTAGATCTCGTTTGGGTATCTTATTATTGGAAGCAAGTAAGTTACGAATACTGTCGTGTGGCCCATGAAGTTGACTTGTCTGTAGATGTTACAAGCCGTGCATGTTATTCATGAAGAGAAGATTGTTCACTCGGATCTCAAACCCGCCAACTTTGTTTTAGTCAAGGGTCAACTCAAGCTTATTGACTTTGGTATCGCGAACGCTATTGCAAATGATACGACGAATATCCAACGGGATCATCAGGTATCTTAGCTATGGTGCATCACAATGTAGCCCTCCATACTGATGCGTTTGCTAGATTGGTACCGTAAACTACATGAGTCCGGAAGCTATTGAACTACCTGAAGGAATGCGTCGTCTGAAGGTCGGTCGACAGAGTGATATATGGTCACTAGGATGCATTCTTTACCAAATGGTTTATGGTCATCCACCATTCCAACATCTTGCATCCGTGTTTGCCAAGATGAAAGCTATTCCAGATGGAACATACAAAATCAAATTCCCAGCATTCTCAACGCCTTCAGTTAGTCGAATGGGATCATCGTCACCACCTAGGAAACTTGATCATCTCAAAGTTGCTGTACCGCAAAACGTCATTAACACTATCAAGAGTTGTCTTATCCGAAATCCAAAGGAACGCGCCACGATCCCGGATTTGTTACAGGAGAATTGGTTGACTATGAGACAACCGGAATCCACACTCAAACCGGACGAGACTGTCATTAATCCTCACTTTATGGCGCAGTTGTTGAGCTATGGTATCACGTTAGGAAGAGCTGAGAATCCTATGCAAGGTGAAGACTTATTGCGCGAAGGAGAGGTACGTCCCCCCAATGATCCTGCCGGTTAAGCTTCCTTATCCTAACACTCTTCCTGACTTTGTAGCGCCTTATTGCTGAACTTCAATCTGTGATCGCTCAATCCGCTCAAGCGGAGAATGAAAATGCGGAGAACGAGGAGAATGCGGAGAATAATGAAGAAAATGAGGAGAGGGTCGATGAGCCAGAGTCGTAGATTGGCTGGTGCGTTGGTTTGGGTTTGGGGGAACCATAGGTGGTCCCAGGAGGGATTCTGATGGCGGCACGAAACGAAACTGTTGTGGGTATTCTTTACACAACGGCTGTAACAAACCCACCGTTCTCTGGTGGACTGATGAAGGAAGGATCAGAGCCCTCCGAGAAATATTTGAAGAGGGTGTGGGTGTGTGTTTCATGTTCAGCAAAACATCATCAACGTATTCGTGCTGCTTTTTCTTTTTTTTCCCGATAGTATAGTCTGTGGAGGTGAAAGTGTAACATCATCATCGTCATCAATTTACATAGCTGCTAGGATACAGTACATCATATTGTCATTGTCATTCATGCAAGTTTTTTTTTTTCTCTTTCTCTGATATCTGTTTTTTTCTCAATCGACATTTATGCATCATCATCGATCATCCATTATTGACTATATTTTCTCGTCTTTTCTTCTTTTCTCTGTCTGTCTGTCTTCGTTAATTTCTTTTCTTTTCTGTTTCACGGCATGCATATGTTTTTTATTATTATCAAGTGTATAGTCTAATTTTTCTTTTCGCCGCATCATCTGGTTGGTTTGTTTCGTCTTCCTTTGACCCTTTGCGTATAATTTTTTTTGGATTGAAGGTGGTCATATGCATGCCATGGTACATACGAGTACTAGTATGAATTATAAACAGCATTTGAAAATTCAATGGTTTGAAGTTGACTCGGAATGTCGAATTTGTGTTTTATCGCTGTGACGGTCGCGAAAACACGAGGCTATTCAACCTCGTGAATATAATAGTAGTACAATTGATACAAATACAAGATCCCTCATTCCGATTCCCCTTCATTGGTTTAACACAGCTCGCAAACGGCCAACCCGCCAAAAAATTCAATCCCCATTCTTCCAAGCATCGTCCCAACCAAGTGCACTCCTATCCCAAGCACCCTCCTTCTGTCCATTCGAAACCCAACCAAGCGTATCCATCACAACACCCGCAGCCCTAACAAACAAAGTCCCATCCAACTTCGAAGTACCTTTCAACGTCTCCTCAAGTTTCCCATGATCCGAGTCAAGCCGGAAAGCCCCAATAGCTCCACCAGGAGGAACAGTTCCATATTTTTGAGCACCGTAGTACAACGTCCTAATCGCTTTCAAAGTATGAGGATCAGGAGCGTGTAATACATCAGCGATGATTTCTGGCCAAGGGTTGGTGTATTCTGATTGGCGAGGATTTCCTATGGCACTTGAATCGGGTTTAGGAGGGGAGCCTGAGGAGGTTATAAGATGAGGAACGTCATTGTATGACATGATAAGATCAATGTCAATCCTAGGCCTTCCTCTCACAAGGACATACATGATAATAACAGGAAGCGTAGCTCTCAAAAGCATTGCTTTTGACTCCATGGTAGGGATGGCATTCAAGAGAGAAGGAACAAACAACGAAACATTCAAACAATGCATCAAGAAGAAATCCAATCTTGGTTTTCGACCAGGTTTACCAGTAGCTGCTAATAGAAGAGTGTTAAGCCAAAGAAGTTCTTCAACCTTTTCGTCAAGTTCTTGTTGACCTCTTGAGGTATCAATCACCCATAACGAAGAAATCCTTTTGATCTCTTCTGGACGACGACTATCCGAGAGAACGTCCTTAGTTCGCTTGCTTAACAAAGCGTCCGGGTCGTAAGGCAAGACAGGACATAAGATATCCGAATCGTAAACCTCACGGATGATGGATAGCAAGGATCTTCCTTTGGATGGTTGTCGGCGGGTGGCATCTTGGGTCACTGAGTGACCATTCTCGGTAGGACCACTATGACTTTGATGAAGATCAAAGACTTCTGGGGCAAAAGCAGAATGAACGGCAGCCTGTGCCAATGCTAAAAAAAAAAGTAGGAGTGTTAGTTCTCGACATTGGTACTTATATAAATCCAAAGTTTCAGATATCGTACCTTGTGCGACCATTGCACCACTTCCAAACTCGACACCGTACTGCAAGAGACAATGGATGGCAGATGTAAGTCAGTAAACGTTATCGCCTCACCAGGTCAAGTTATCTTACGCCTGTCTGTATCATGGGATGAACACTGTCAAACATGAATAAGATAAATCAGTACCTGGAAGTTGAAAAGGGCCACAATCACTTACGCTCCACCAATAAATCGCAACAACATATTACTTCCGTTTCCATTAGCAGCCGGTGAAAACACAAACTGTTCAATCGTAAACCCGCTTCCAAGTTTCGAAACCTTGTCCGTAAAGAACTGGAGATAGTTTGCATAATATCTAGGGTCATATGCAAAGCAACAAATGAGCAATTCTAATCGTTGTGTTCATGGTAGGTTGATACGCACCTGTCTTGTCCGAGGTATTTAGTCCAGTCATGATCAGTTATATCAACATGTTGCTCCTCGACAACTTTATTGACTCGATCCACCGTATGAATATCAGCAAGTCCTCTCTTCTCCTGGTCATAGATGGCCTGAAGAAGGCTAGCAGGTGCTCCTAAATCATATGCAGCCAATAGACTAGCAAGGATTTGTCAATACACAACTCATTTCAAGTTGACAATTTGAAGACGTCGCGATCGACTTACTGGTGACTCAAATGATTATGGAACCCAACCTTTCCCCAGAAACAATGGTGAAATTGTCTGTCCTCTTCAAGCAACCTCTCTACGGTAGCTTTTGACTCAGGGGTTGCTCCAGGTATGTTCAAAATACCCTGATGAATAGTAGGAGGAAGAGCAGTGCTGGTAGTAGTAGCAGTTTTGGTCGACATCGATGATAGAGTCCTAGCAATTGCACTGGGTCGTGTAAGGTGGTGGTGGAACTGGGTCAAGCGGCTCAACATGCTCAAGTCATGATCTTAGTACTCCCTATTTATATACCCACTTTGTTGAAAGACGAATGTCATGAGCATGACAGAATATTGCATCGAGTGAGTGGGTCAATGATATCAGCTTAGTAAGAGGAGCGATCTGTATACACACAATTCATTCTGCCGCTCATCCAACTCATCGCGGCAGGCACTAGTGACACTAGTAGTGAATGGTACAAAATGTACTCGTACTGCAACTTCCTTCCTTCCCCGGTATTCTATGCAGCACCCAGTCTGCCTCGTGATCCAAAATACTATGCTTACAACTCGAGTTTTGATTTGTCGAGGAAGTCGATGATTTCGTTGGCAATTTCCTGTACGTGACTCTCCCTAGCAATAAATTCAAATCAGGTTGGCTTTGTAACGACACGATTCAATTTCGCACTCACAAAGCAAAATGACCTGCGTCGACAAACTTTACATTCACGTTAGGACTGTCTCTATTAAACGCTTCTGCTCCAGGCGGGATGAAAAAAGGGTCGTTCTTTCCCCAAACAGCCAAGATGGGCAACTTGTGTGTTCTGAAATATTCCTGAAAAGCTGGGTACAACGTCACGTTGTTTCGATAGTCGTATAAAAGACCAAGTTGAATGTCGGCATTTCCAGGTCTCGTCATCAGGTGGTAATCTAGATGATACGTTTCTGGAGCGATGCTCTCTGGATTGGGTGCTCCGGTAACATACTGATTAAACAACGTAATCGTTAGCTTGCTCTTGAGTTTATTTGAGTGTTCATTTACCTGAAATTTCGTTGTGTCAAATCCTGTTAGACTTTCAAGAGGAGCCTTGTTCTGTGGTGAAGGGTCTTCCCAATAGGCTTTGACGGTGTTCCAAAAGTCGCCCAAGCCTTCGACATACGCGTTTCCGTTCTGGCTGACCACAGCGATGACTTGATCTGGACATTGGAGCATTAACCTACGCGACAGTTGTTAGCGATACATCCCAATAATAAGAAAGTTTATAAATGAACCGACCTGAATCCTGTCGGTGCGCCATAATCAAAGACATATACAATAAACTTCTTGATCCCAACGGCATCAATGAAAGCCCCGACAGTCTTTGTGAGAGAGTCGAAGGTGTATGAATAGTTTCTATCTTCAGGAACTTCGGTGAACCCAAAACCTGGAAGATCAGGTGCAAAGACGTGATACTTGTCGGCGAGAAGGGGGATGAGGTTGCGGTATTGGAAGGAAGAAGATGGGAATCCATGGAGGAGCAAGAAGGCAGGCTTCGATTCGGACCCTGCTTCTCTGTAGAAGACCTTGATACCATCGTCCACAACGACGGACTTGAGATGAGTCTGAGGAATAGGAGACATGATGTTTAGGTTGATCGGTTGAGAGACGAGAGCGGGTGGTAGTGTTGTTGGTGGAGAACTCTTGACGAACGTCGAGGTTTATATATCCTGTTCTGCGAATACCCAACGGTGAAGAACGGTGTACTTGGGCATTTGCTGAGCTAGCAAGAGGTTCGGAGAGGGATTTGATTGTAATGAGGGGCCGATGCACGTTCAAGGCGCAACGTCGATGGTACCTTCTCCTGCGACGAGAGCTCGCGACCGCAACTACTGATGCCATAACACGATTCCATGGCGCGGATATATTCCTGACACAGCAAAAACGATGCACGATATGAGTATCTTGCTCAGGATAAAGTCAGCTGGCCGAGGATGCTTACAAGTGTATGTATAATCGCTCCTAACCTGCATACTAGATATCAAATATCAACAGCATGAGTTACCAGACGTTGTATATCTTCCTGGCCACGTCGACCGACGAGGTGTCCGAGTCGGAACGTCGTGCGCGGGAGTAGCTGGACTGAACGTTCAATGACAAAGTTTCATCGACCCTTGTCCTTTTCAAGCAATTCCCTTTTTGAGACTCAACGCTCCTCCTCGAGATCCTCAACTTTGAACACAATTGATTTTGATTTTTTTTCTACCTGAATAACTATATTTTTCTTATCACAGTGTATTTCAAACAGTGAATGGACCGGGATTCAAACAACTTTGCAAAATATTGACCCGCAGAGTCGAGAGTCGAGATGTTGCCACTCATCTTTTTATTTCATTTACAGCGACCATCTTGTCTGTCAGGCTGGCCGTGCCAATCTTGTCTTCACGGTGAGATCCCTGTATCGATTTCACAACAACATCACTCCGAGATTAACGTTGAACGTTGCACCAACAGTGGCACCACCCGACTATGAAAAGAACACGGTCAACGTTGCGGTTTCCATAGATTTCAAGGACATCAATCTATTTTGCCTGGTATTCCTCATCGTTATATGTGCGTATCTCTGACTTACTCTCAATATTCAAGTTTACAAAGGATCTACGCTAGTGAGGCAGTCATATTCCAGTCATCATATCCGAGGCTTTGCTCGTACCATTCACCACGTCTGAGAATCACACACGTACAAGGCAAAGTTCACAAATCTGATTTACCACAAACCAAATCACACTTTTAGCGATCACAAGTATGTGAAGAATTCGAAACGATATCCTCTCTCGCTATCACACTTGCGACTGCGGGGAACGGCATGTACGATTCTTTTTTTCAATATTTCTGGGAGCATTGTTCTTTGCACACATCGTTGTCCGTTGATTTCTCTAGATCGATTCCAGAAATCCTTGCGGTACTCACGGTCAAAGACATGGCTGCACACAGGATTCAAAGTGCGACCAGTCACCGTTGCCATTGGCCCAGGCTTCTCTCGAAACAGTGCAGAATTGACTCGATTTTGGGCATTCGCTAGATATTCTACTGTATCTAGCGTCGGGTGGATATTGCTCGTCTGTGTGGAGAACAATATGGGTAAGCGCTCTCGTTGACCAGCAGCCCGTTGTCCTTTTTATCTTTTGTCTCAAAACTGCGCAGTGATCTGCAGTGTGTGGTGTAAGCACATTAAAATCTTCATTCAATTATCATCCATCCAGCGGCGATGACTTCTGACGCATCACACTCCTTTAGAATTCACATTAAACCGTCCCCTCCGCCTTATTCTTTCGGCACTATGACTCCGATATTTGGCGCCACTGGTACTGAGGGAGTGGCGACGTGTGGAGATCAACCCTCCCTCTTGATCACATTCTTGTCCTTTCACCAATCACACCAGTTGCAGGCTTGCGTCGGACAACGTGATGGGGCACAAAAGTCTAACGTCCGTTTTGTTCGATGAAATTCCAATCTAGCAGCAGTAGCCCACACAAACGCTCCTCAATTTAATTTCCGTGATGCCCATTGCTCTCTTGGCTATAGCACATTGGATACAGGACTATGCATTGAACGAAAATTTGTGCCACTCCGTTCAAATCAGCCACTCAAGGTCCTCTTCAACAGGTATTTAAAGAGCTCCCAATATGCACGAATAGCTCATACCACCAAAAATCTCCTACCTACCCCACATTCCCAGATCATCATCGATCGCTCAACTTCTCATCTTCTCACATTTGAACTTGAACCTCCCCCTTGCTCCATCAAACGAATAAATACCAAATAGCATCATCAATATGTGCGAGTGGTTCAGAATCTTCAGAGCTTATGGCCATTGCGGACATCGATGGCTGCAATACGCTGAAGGTGTAAGCAAAAGTTTTTCTTCCATCGTGCATCACTGAGCTACTTTCTAATTAAATTTCGTTCGTTCCCTCCAGCGCAAATGTCCAAACAGCAAAACCTGTCTCGCTCACACTGATGAATTCATGTCGTACGTAGTAATTCAACCCCACATCCAACATTCAAATCATCATCTTTTCATATCTCAATCTAACTTCAGTTTTTTTTTCTTATGTATGATTTTAGGTATTCCGCATGCGATGAATTCCTCTCATATGCTTTATGCGCAAGACCTTCTTGTAAAGCCTTGTATCCACACGAGTATAGATCCGCCGCTCGGAGAGGAATAGCAGTCGAAACGGTAAACACACATTGGGAATACTATGACGTTGATCCCAAATGGAACTTCCAAACTCACCCATGAGTCCCCGCAGACCGACACCACCAGTGACCATACTACCCTCAGACTGGCCTTCATCCTTCATGATAATATATTTCTAACGTATCGCTTTTTTTGATCTCGCCTACAACTTTCTCGTCACTCAAGTTATCCAAAGTTCTTCCTTTTCTCTTCTCACTGTACTCCCGAGTCTCATATCATTTTGTCTTGCTTGCTTGTTTTAGTACATCATAGATAGATTTCATTCTTTCCATTTTCTCTCGTCTGTTTTTTACTCCAGATTTCATATATCTATCCCTTCTATTCAACCCCAAATAACCCAACATCATCATCAACATCATCATCATTACTCTCTTCAAATTACTTACTTTCTATAGTTTTTCCTTACTCAGGCTCCCGGCCTGGTTTGTACAAGTACTCGTCTTCACCCCCCCCAGTTAACGTTTTGATCACCCCCGTATCTCCCAATATCCGAGTCTCTTCAACCGTCGTTTTCTATTTTTTTTTGTTTCCGTTTTTCTATCCCTTCCAATCCAATCCAATACTCGAATTCGAACGCAATTGTAGTTTTTTAATAGACTGGACATTTTCTTCCTACTTATGTAACAAAATACCATCTCATTTTTTGTATCTGATAGATAGGATATTATACACACAACGTTAACCTCCCATTTGTTTATATTTGTCATTCTTTGTGCCCTAGATATGTACTGCTTTCATCGAATTGAACGTACTTTGAACGTACTTTTTACTTCGGACAATCGCGATCAGATTCATGGGGACTTGAAACAACTTCTTTGTAGGAAAAATCTTGACTCGGATTTCTGTACAGATCTGGGACTAGTGTTTGAACGAGCTTCAAGTACATATCAGAATTTATTTAAATCCGAAAATCTAAAAGTCTAGTGTAACAAACACATCGATATCTGCGTATAAATTGAGTACAATAACATCAATAGATTAGCAAGAAGGTATAGATTTTTCTACAAACGGGATTTAATCCGTTTCGCCAGCTCTTCAGCTTCATCATCGTCAAGTTCATTGCGTGTTTCGAATTCAGCTTTGTGCATCTCTTTTTGAGTGAGTGTGCGAGTACGATGGTCTCCTCCTCCTTCGATATCTTGTGTTGTGTTTTTTGGTGACGAAGATGAGAATATAGGTGCGGGGATTATATGGTAATGAACCTGAGGTGAACCATGTATTGTTATCATTTCATTGCTATACTACGAGTACTCACGTGAGGAACAGCTTGAGCGTATTCTTGATTACAGACAATATTTAAACCAGTGTTGTTCATTGCTGGAATGTGGAGAATTGGAGGTTAGTCCACGACCGGTAACGGTGGGATTCAAATAACTTGAATGTGGCTTTATTCGAATATGAAAAAACTGTACATACCTTTAGTCAAGGCGTTTGCGACTTTAGAGACTGCTTCACCAGTGGCTGCAGCATATTCTGAAGGTAGCTCTGATACTCTAGAATAGTGAGTTTTAGGGACTACGAGGGTATGTCCTTGTCTAAGTGGAAGAATATCTGTACAATCAAAGACATTTAAATGACGGTTAATAGGCTGAGGGATTCGGGACATTAATCACCTAGAAATGCGACGACTTTATCGGTTTCGTATAGTTTGAATGCAGAGGCATCTCCTCGAATTATACGGCAGAATATACATTCAGGATCTTCTTTCCATGAGGAGGGTAGTTCTCGACCTTCGTGAGCTTTGATGATGAACGAGGTCATGATGATGAATTCAGTTGTAGTAGTGTGGGCGTCTGTGGGTCCAAAAGGCTCTTCTTTTTTCGTCGACCATCAACTTCTCGTTTCTTCCTGACATACTAGGCCTGAGGGAAGAATTAAAAGCCTCTCAAGACAGAACGGTATACTTTCAATAATAACAACAATGTCTCGTGGGAATCGAGATTCTGCTGCAGGAATTATCAAAAACTCTATGAGAGACAACTATTCAGAGTATGGGGTAGATGAGGTTCGTTTTTTTTTGACTTTCAGTTTTATATGATAGATAGCTTTCTTCTGATTTTATAATCTCTCATATCAGTATTATAAGAAAGTTGGAACCACGTACCGAAATCCTCATTACCCAGGTATCCGATATTGCATGTTCTTATGGTTGAACAAGTATGTGTAGAGAGACTATCTTGTCTGCTTCAAACCTTCGACACCGAAAAAGCCAAAAACTGAAAACATACACGTTTGGATAGATGGTGGCGAAATGAACATGAAGCGCAAGATCTGGAAGAACATAGTAGACGATTCACCATCTTTGATATGGCCTGTGGTCAGCCTTTTTAAATATTATTGCATTGTGCAGATCCTTTATATTGACGTTTGAGGACTTTGGGGGAATTAGGCAGGTTCGTTGAATTGTTACTGGCCAGTTTTAATCCTTGGATCGTGTTTTTTTTTGACGGTAATTTGTATATATTGTACAGTGGTGAAGTTTCGGAAGCGTTCATGGAATGGTGGAAGCTTGGAAAAGCTGTGAATAATCCCCAGCCGCAAGATTCTGTAACGGGAGTACCACCATCTGTTTCGCCTGCACTTGCCATTCAGCGCAAGAGATTGGCTGGTATATATCCTCCCTCGATACCTTCTGAGCTGCAGACTCCTAGGATAATAGCTGCTGATCCTGTGAGCTTTCTCTATTTCTTTCTTATCAGCGATGCTTGTAAAATCAGAATACTAACTTGCTTTCCTTTTGGATAGTATACGGCTGAAGCGTATAAAAATCGTGTCAGGTTGGAATGTTCAACATTGTCGTTCAAGGAAATATCTGAAGGAGGAATTAATGCGTTGTTGTCTGGGAAATCGACATCATCAATTTCGTCCGGAGAAGAACTGGAAAGTGAAAGCTCAACGGAGATTATTGAAATGACGATATGTTCGTTTGCTCTTCATCTCATTGAATCTTCGTCCGAATTATTTGCTTTACTATGGGAATTGAGGTATGTGCTTTCTTTCAATCGTCATTGGATATCCTCCAAGTCTAAGATTGGTTTCTTATATATAGCTTGAAGTGTCGTTGGTTGGTGATACTTGCACCACATAAGAAACCTGAGGTAAGTAGTCTTTACAATATCCGGAATTTATAATGTTGTCGACGTCTCAGATCTCATGTCTCTCCCCAGATAAAACCAGGTTGGGGTTGGGTTAAATGGGATGCGATAGATTGGAACGAATGTCCTATGACACAATCTACAGGTGAATTCCTTCAGGATAGGTGAGCTTTCTCCATCTGTCTTCCACCAAAATGGGTTTGACTGAAATAGTCTGTCAGGGTGCATTGTAGAATATACCGCAGTGTCAATACATCAGGATAGTAGGCTCTCAGTGATGATCTTGGAATTAGATTGTAAGTTAGCGAATATGACAGATTGAAGGATTGACAATGTATCTAGGGATTGTGGTCCTATGAACGAAGAAGTTACAGAAGGTAATTCTATTCTTATGATCGTCCATACAAGCTTCTTGCCACCCAACCAATCACTCCTGCAGTAGTGGCACTAACAGCAACAACCCATGACATGTCCTTGGTCCAAGAAGATTGAATACGTTCCAAAGGACCAACATCACTTGGTGTGATTTCATCAGACATCTCTTCCTCCTCTCCTTCCAGCTGCGGATTCTCCGTGAGTGAACCAGCAGCTGGTTGTGTAGAGTAGTAAGCTGTTTCTGCAAGATGTGCCAACACCTCTCCTTGCGCCTTCAAATGCCCTTCCAACTCCGCCGTCTTCGACTCATACTCTGCTCTAATCTCCGTTGACATCTCTTCGACCTTCTTCTCAAAGGTATGTGCTAACCTTCTCCTCTTCCAAGGTTCGACGAAGACAGTTGCAAGTAAGAAAACCAACAAGTTAAGACCGAGAACGGTTAGAGAACCATAAGTCGAAGCACTTCGGATTTTATCTGACCAAACTTGTTCTTCGTGGTATCGATTGAGAATGACCCTCATTAACTCTGTGAATTCTTTTTCGACTTCTTCTTCGGTTTGAGTTGCGTGTAGTTTGGCTTTGGTTTCTGCTTGTTCGAATAAATGATCTTTGCGAACTAAGGCAGTGAATCTTCCAACGTCGTCGTCTGTCCAGTGGGATTTACGTTGAAGGAGATCGTTGACTTCGCGTTGCGAATTGGCTCGTTGATGAACGGCTTTATCGTATTCTTCTTTGGCCCGTTTGGCAGCTTGTCTTGCTGCGTTGATCTTCTCCTCTATATACAACAGAATGAAATTAGTTCCAGATAAATTTCAGTAAATGGGGGAAAATAAGATAGCCAATGTCATTGTAGAAACACAGACATACCTTGTTCGACCACGCGTTTCTTCAATAGATCAATCTCTCCATACCCAGTAGCTTTATTTAATTCCTTTCCCAACTGAGCAAAAGTATGTGCAGCTCCTACGGTGTATTGGTCTGCACGCTTTCGAATGAGAACAGTCATATTCTCCGCCCACGTCCGAAGAGAATCTTTCAAACCATCTAATTGGTTTGTCGCGACATTGGGTGATGATTCTAGAGATTGAGATTGTGGTGTCGATGAAGTCGAGAAAGGAGATTCCGTGGAGGATAACTGTTGCTTTACTTCGCTTTCCTGAGTAGCTTCGGACGACGATGAAGAGTTCACTGCTTGTGAAGGAATACTAGTATCATCGTCATCTGGCTTCTTTGAACCATTCTGGTCATCTGGTGTAGGAGGTAACGTCCGTGTTGTGTAGGAACGATAAAGAAAAGGAAGTGGCCGATGATTACGAGGGCATAATAAAGCTGAGGAAGGTCGTGAACGCAGCGAGGAGGTCGTTCGTAACATGGCGCAGGTTTCCGTTCCGAACTTATCTTTTGAATGAGTCTACAGTGATTCTAAGCGCGGCAGTCGTAGGTCCTGTACCGTTTACCCAGGTTTCTCCGAAATGTTATAATGAACGAGCAGGCAAGCAAGAATCGTAAAAATACAGGGAAATTTCTATCCATTGGTGGTGCGAGAGTACAATATGACAACGAAAGCATCTACGAGATAAAGAGAAAGAAGTCGACAAAATTGGGAATATTCGAGTTTACATATATATCAACGTCCAACCAATTCCCAATAGACACCACACCGGCACATGGGTACACAATAATCCATCCACTGAAGAATAAAAAAGTAATGAGCAACGAAGATCAAAATGCAGTTCTATGACCAAACGTCAAGAAGCAATCGACTGCGTTCTTTCAATAACTTCAACTCAGCGGCTCCTTCAACCTCTGCACTTCCACCCTTGGCCTCACCAAGAATCTTGCATAGCGTTTCCTCTACGGATTTGCTCATGCTCTTGGCATCACCACAGATGTAGACGTAGCCCTTTCCGTTGAGAATAGCATCAGCGATTTGTTCTTGGTCTTCCCAAATAAGATCTTGAACGTAAATCTTGCTACCATCTGGTTTGAACGGTGGTTCACGAGAGAACGCACAGCGCATCGTGAATTTGCCGTGAAGTTCCTTAGCGTAATCAGTCCATTCATCCTTGTACAGATAATCTTGATGGGAGGTACGAGATCCGAAGTAGAGACGAATACTACCCCAGTCAGCAAGGCCTTCTGGACCGTTCTTCTCAATGGTACGACGAGCCATAGCAACTCGTTCTTGAACGAAACCACGGAAGGGAGCAACACCCTGAAAAACAAAACTTAGTTCTCTATACCTGCACATATGAAGGTACGAAATACTTACTGTGCCGGGACCAATCATGATAACAGGACTCTTGGGGTTGGTTGGAAGACGGAAAGTAGAGCGACGGACGTGGATGGGAGCCTTGAAGATAGTCTCCTGCTTGTAAGCACCACGAGGACCTTCAATTGCATATTGAGGAGCCGCGACAACAGCACCCTCGCCTTCCACAGGAGCCAGCTTTCCGTTCGCAGCCTCCTTGAGGTTGAGCAAGAAGTTGGAGCCAACACCGTAGACGTAGCGCGAGGGAACCTTCTCACACTCAACAGATTGGTATTTGAGGACAACACATGTGACGTGAATAGAGTTGTTGTGGAGCTTTGGTGATGATGAAATTGAGTAGTAACGAGGTTGAAGACGTGGGATAGATGAAACAATAATGTCGAATGGGATTTTCCAGGGAGTGGTGTTTTGAGGGGTTGGACGAGCATGCAAACTGTCACCGGCAGCAAATTGGAGGACTTCGCCAAGTTTGAGGCAGCCTTCAGCAACAACTGTGTTATATTCTTCCTTGTTGCTGTTTAACGTCTTCAAGACAGACTCAGCTTCGGGTGAAGGCGCAAATTTAGAAAGAACGCCTAAGATTTGACGACCTGCGACAGCGCTAATATCGATATAGTGGCGGAGAACCGTGATATAGGTTGTAGGGACGGGGAATGGGACCTTGGCAAGAGCCGGGTCCAGCGATTCAATGGAAATGACAGTATCCTTCTTCTCGTAGAGACCGAGTGCACAAAGAAGACGATCCACTTCGACTTCAGCGTTAGAGGGCCAAACACCGACGTGATCACCATGTTGATAAGTGATGCCTGATCCTTCAATGTTGAGCTCGACGTGAACACAGTTGCGATCAGCATCAAGGCTGAAAAGTTCACGAGCGTGGCTGATAGGTGCCGGGTAAGGGTTCTTGGCGTCATGAATACCCTTGGACCTAGTCAAAGCACGAGCTGACAGTTCACCTGTGCAATGACATATTCAGTATAAAATCAAGGAGTAAAGAAACGGAGCCCACAACATACCGAGGTAGACCTTCTCGGGAGGATGATCGGAAACTTCAGTGACAACAAAGTCGGGCGAATCACCACCTTGACCTTCCTCGACATTCATAGCCTCAGCAAACGCTTCCCACATGCCATCTTTCCACTCCAGGTAATCCTCTTCCATACTCTTGTCGTCGTCACCTTCACCGCGTTCACCAATCCTGACAGCTCCCATCTTTGCCAAGTCACGATCGACGTTCCTCGCAATAGCATTGTAGTGCTCGTATGTCTTGTTACCGAGACCGAAAACGACATACTTGAGACCAGTAAGTTTATGTTCGCCATTAGAGAACTCGAACGATTCGTCGGAGAGCTTCTGGCAAAGTTCAACAGCGTTATCTGTAGGTTCACCTTCACCGTAGGTAGCCATCACGAAGAAGACACAACAATCCTCGGGAATTTCATCGAGATTCTCGAAGTCGTATTCTTCAGGGTCGCATACAAGCGAGGCAAGACCGAACTTTGACTTTGCTTCCTTTGCCAGACGGATAGCGTATTCCTCAGCAGTACCAGTTTGAGAGCCGTAGAAGATGACGATGCGTTTTTTCTGTGATGCCACGTCAGGACGGAATAAAAACAGACGCAAAAGGAGAACTTACACCTTCCTTCATCTTGGCGATGAAGTCTCGAGGGTTGCCATTACTCGCTGAAGCCTTTGAGGGGATAGGGAAAGCCTTTGGTTTAGGAGCAGGAAATAGCTGATCCCTGAAGAGATAGACAGCAGCGAGAACTGCGCCCAGTATTAGGACAACGATGTCCGAAGTTGCAGCCATGCCGAGACGAAAGCCAGTCCAAAGAAAATAAAGGTAGGAAGAAGAGGAAAAGAGGGTGTAGGGAGAACCGGAGCGGAGACCTTGAAGGAAGAAAAGAGAGTTGTGCAGATTCGTAGCAATAATTATAAGCTTAAACAAGCGCTCGATGCGAGGAGTGGCATGACTAAGCTGATTTGCATCTTAGGCGCCGTCTCGGACGTCCTAGACTGAGTCTCTTCCATCGTATGATTTCTGTTTGAGATCGTTCAGACTAGTTTCGTTTCATTCTTTGTATGAAGCTAGTGAATAGTATGTGCTATTGTTTAAAACCCCAACCCAGAAAACCAACAAGAATGGAGATATACAAACACCGTGTAACTAAATGAACGCAAAGCAACCGCACAGGCGGCAGAACTTACGAGAAGATGTTGCTGTCATAACTTGAAAAGTACACCTTGGGCCAAGCTATAGGCGATCCTCCAAACTTCGAAGAAAATGTCGCACGTTACGAGAACCTGTGTTTCTTGTAAGCGTGGCGCGAAACGATACGTATCTGCTTAATGCTCCTGTCGAGCCCCAGTGTAGTCATCTCAGAGGACAACATCGGGTCCTCCAACGAATTCACGCTTCTTTTTGCTCCACATGTGATGTCTTCGGGGTTGGGAGATGAGAGGCTCCATCTCTTTCGCCTGCGTGCTATCTCCACCAACTTCAATCGTATACCACTTGTGAGCTAGTTTCGCAAACTGTTTGGTTGCTTCCGCACTGCAAGAGTTGCAAAGTGTCAATGTTAGAAAACTACATGTTTCCGTCAAAATGACTTACTCGGAATGTGAGGCGGCCACCCAACAGCCGTCAGCAGCCAAGCTCCCCCTTTCACTCCAATAGCCTTCTTCGTCCCCGAGGTGCCATATACGATTCACGATTCCAACAGCTTGTTTTCCCGTTAGTTCTCCATTCTGCCACGACGAGAGTTTTGCGCGCAATTCGGACATCTCGGACAGTCTTCTATCGGAGGCTAGGGACGCCTCGTCTGACAATGAACAGACACTACACTGACAATCAAAGCCATACATCGTCTTCAGGTAGTTTCTGGTGATACGAATTCCATTTTCAGCACGGTTGGTCATTTCAAAAGAACCATCTGTGAGAACTGCACCTTCGTTCATTTCGGGGCCGCTTAGTATCGGTATATGTGGTCAGCAGTTCCTACAAAATACGATCAGCACTGACCATGCAATGCGCCTAACGGTCCAGTGATGATACTCACTTGACCTTTCTTGATGTCCCGTATAGAATACGTAACGATCCCTCCTTCCTGTTCTCTCCATGTGTACATTGAGTTAAACGCTTTCGAACACCCATGATTGAATCGAGCCATTTTGGGAAATATTCCAACATTTTCTCCTGCTGCTATGGAATTAGTTTGAAATATCGCCAAGGCAAGCTCTTGATGGAATATCTCAGAATCTGGTACTAGTCCGTCAGGGAAGTTGACCATGGATAAGTTATAGAATTCGGCTCGTTCTACGCGATTGAGTTTTGCCAGTGTAGATAGCAAGAAGGATCCAGGAGATGCGGATACTGAATGACCAATAATGTCAACACACTAAGCTTAGAGATCGACACATTCATGAGTACCTTTTTTCGGGACTACAAATAAAGGTTTTTCGCGAAGCAAAAGCTCTCCTTGCTATATGGTCATTTCATTGCATACAGCTCCAAACCAAGCAGTAGACGTGAAACAACTCACTTTAATATCTCGAGTAGCAACCACGCCCACACCTCTTCCTGGGAGTTCAACGGAAGTCCAAGGGTACGAATCCTCCTTAGATTCTGCCCTTATTGGTACGGCGGTTGGGTCATCGTACAGCATAGTATTGACATAGAAGTACACCCCGCTAGCGACACATAGTAGGATAGATAAATAAGTCACAATGCGCCTAAAGAAAGACTAGATGGGGTGAATTGTGGTTTCTTATATTGTGGAGGAAGACGTACAGATTGATTGCTCGCTTTAGATGTAGCCTTCGACGCGACTGAGGAATCTGGTGAGTCTACTTTCACATTTCCAGAGGTGATCTTTGCGGCAGCACCGCGTTTTCGAGCACTAGAAGAGGGCATATTCCATACAAAAGAACACAAAGTACGCTTGATAGCAAAATGGTCGACGGACAAAGACTGCTTAAATATTGAAAATGAAGGAGATATTTCGGTGTGGAAGAGTCGCGACGGGTAAATTGGATCAAGTAACGCTGAGGAGATCTGAGATTTATAGCATCACGTGGGATGACACGTCGACTGATCGGGTTTTGAAAGTTAACAGCCTTTGGCTTTTGAGAGCACTGGCGATCTGGTTCAACCCCAGACATCCACCGACACCTTCTCTCTGCCAGCAGAGCACCGTCGACTCTTATATAAATTGCCACTCGGGAGTGGTAGGTACCCTCAAAAGCCATGTCGTTTCTTAGGTGAGTATGTCCAGTGATCCTATGTCGTGCTGGTAGATGAATATAGGTATCAGGTTGGCCCTTTGTGTCATCGGAGTCTACTCAATGTTCCTGGTATGTTTTCCTCGACGAACGACTCTTGAAGTTTCTAATAGTGTTTTGTTGTAGTTATGGGCGATAGCTCAGGAGAGATGTGAGCACTTTTCACGTTCGGTTCCATCTAGTTTGCTAATAGCGATCTTTGTTAGTGTCGGTCCCATTCCAGCATATAGACGGACAGAATACGCATAAATTCAAATCCGCATTATTTATTGGAACATGTCAAAGTGCACTGAGCTCAATATCAGCATTGGTGTACCTCATCATTCGAAGAAAACCTGGACAAACTTTGACCGAAATGCTGGGTTTACATCATACTGTCCTCAAGGTATCATCGTCCGTGTCGGAGGAAAAGGGGAACCATGCCAATGGTTCTTCACCCAACGAAAAGCAGTACACCAATGGGCATTCGAATGGGACGCTTCATACGAATGGACATGCTAACAAACAACACAAACCCGACACTCGTTTCTCCCCCAGATCCCTTCTTCTGCGGTACTTCCAGTGTTCGATTTTCATCACTTCAGCTGCACCGTTTGGATTCGCAGCTCTATCTTACATCACCTACCCCGCAATGGTCCTTGGAAAATCATGCAAACTCGTACCTGTCTTGCTTATGAACGTTCTTCTTTACAGAAGGCGTTTCGCTGCTCACAAGTACCTAGTAGTGGCTATGGTTACTTTGGGTATTACGATGTTCATGGGATTTGGAAAAGAGAAACCTTCCAAAGCTTCGAAAAATGGAGGAGATCTTTCAACTTATTCTCAATTAATTGGAATCTCGTACCTTCTTATCAATCTTGCTATTGATGGAGCTACGAATTCAACTCAGGATGAGATTTTTTCTAGGTATAAGGTTACAGGACAACAAATGATGTTTTGGATCAACCTCTTTTCGACGGTTTTGACCGTGATCATTTCGGTGTTGCCGTTGCCTTATATCCCCGTTCTTCATCCTTCACATACTGGGACGGAATTAGGAGGTGCTTTAGAGTTTATCAAGACTCATCCGACGGTCGTTTCTCCTTTACTGCAGTTTGCTTTAACTGGTGCTCTTGGGCAACTCTTCATCTTCGAGACGCTTCAACATTTCGGTTCGCTCACCTTGGTGTAAGTCTTTCTTTCATATCCTTCCTTGAGTCAATCAATTGAATCCCTTTCTAAGGACGATCACTCTCACGAGAAAGCTCTTCACTATGTTATTGTCAGTGTTGGTTTATCACCATACATTGATGCCAGGCCAGTGGTTAGGAGCAGCAGTCGTCTTTGCAGGAATCTCAGTAGAAGCATGGGTTAAACGAAAAGGTATGTATTTTGACAAAAACATTATAATGATAACATGTTGTGTGTTATATGTATATTCTGACAACAAACGAACATAACTTATAGACATCCATGCAAAGCGAGTTATTCAAGAAAAGGAGAAAGCACGATTAAAGACATTGTAATACAGTGACATCCCATGTAGGACTCGTTCATCTGTTGAGGTCTATGGGGAGATGGTTTGTGATGGTGTTGATGATCGAGTCTAGAAATTGTAGACACTTGCATATAGAGATAGTGAAATTGTATGAAAAAAATGAGAGTAAGTTATTCATATAATACCAAAGCTGGATCCCAAAAAGATGATAAAAGACAGAAGGTAGAGAAAGGAGGGTAGGTGGTAAGGGCCACTGGTCATCATGATTGCATAGCATCATCACCATCCTCGTCAACGTTTGCTCTCTTTCTATCTTCCGGCCTGTATAATGGATAAGATACTTGTTCATGAAACACCAACAGTACAGGGAACATACCGTTCTGTCTCCTCGTCATCGTCATCTGATCGTTTTCTACGATTTACAACTGCTCTTTGTTGGGTTGGGAAACTTTGAAGAGCAAGGCTCGCTTTGTATATCGATTCATATTCCTACACCAATCGCTCAGCATAATTCTTGGACAACTATAAGGAAGAAAACTGACCTTGATCTGCGTGAGGAAACCGCCGTTCGGAGATATACAGTAACGTCGATTTTGAACCATATGTAGAGCGTCCTCCCAAGATAATTTGTGGTATTGCATGACATACATGACGACAAATGCCGGTGAAAGAGAAATACCACCTATATATAAAAGGTTCTCATTGTTGAATTTCGCATTCGCGATTTGTGTCAGCATATACGTACCATTACAATGCACTAAGACACGTCCGCCGTGGAGGATAGCATTATCGATGAATTGTTTTGCTCTACACAGAGCATTTGGGATAGGAACAGGATTAAACAGTGAAAGAACTTACCCAGGGAACAATCTTATCAAGTTCTGTTCTTCGTTGTCTTCTACGTCCAAGACCATATATCGGAAATGATCTTCGAATCTTGGTCGAACAGAGAACGCTTCCTTCGCATCCCGAATACATACTCTAACGGATGGAACATAGGACGCGATCCAGGTCAATGTAAGACGCGTCGACTTTGAATCATGAATGAGGCAGGGCATGCGTACATGTGGGTGATTCCGAGATTTCTGAGTGTGTCGAGAGATTTAGAGGCTTGTAAAGGACCCAAGTATAAACCTGGAAGGATTTCTTGACACTGCCTGCGCATTTCGTATCTAAATAATAGACATTTTAGTCAGTTTAATACTTGATGTTAGAAAATTGTATCCTATTTTAGGGTAGACGGGAGGCACTGCCAAAGTCGAAAACAACGTACGTCCATTCGTCTCCTGGTCCTTGAATCATTTCGCGTAGTTGCTCTTCAGTGAATGCCATTTGATTCACTACTGTGTTCATGTGTATAAATTTCTGAGAGATAGTGGCGTGGAGGAATGGAGAAAGATGAAAGAGAGAGGCTGATGGTTGGTTGAGAATGAGAGAGGTTGGAAGTTGGCGGCCACGGTCAAGTCCAGTCACGATTATAGCACCTGCCCTGGCTGTCCATTTGAAGACGGCGTTTACGTAAAATCACATCAAAAGCGCTGATTTTGGTGGACCTGATTCAGAATCGGACCTTTGTCGCTAACTTGTTTGTAACAAAACCACTTTCATTCAAAACACAAATGGAGGACGATATTCCGTAGGATTTTTTATTATAAAAAGCCGATGATAGCAACTGATCAGTATTGAATCCTCATAGTACTCTTGTTGAAACTGAACTCGATGAAGTTCCACAATTACAACAATCAACCCCCACCGTTCCGCTGACTATTATCTGTGGTTTCCTCGGAGCAGGAAAATCCACTCTTATTAAGTGATCATATGCAAAACAAACCCATTCGACATGTACTCATACAATTCTAGACGAATTTTGACCGAACGGCATGGCTATCGAATCGCCGTCATTATGAACGAATTTGGAGATACTGCTGTTGGTATGCTTTTCATATCAAATCCTCAAACTCTAACACTGTTTCTTTAGGATATTGAAGGTATATCATATTTGCACAGGAATTTGATGATGAATATTCTGAATTGACACTATGCAGCGAAGGCTATCAATGTGACTTCTCCGGATGATCCATCAAAGCAGTCCGAAGAATTCCTCGAACTCGCCAATGGTTGTTTATGTTGTAGCATCAAAGATGCTGGTGTAGCTGCAATTGAGAAGCTCATGGAAAAGAAAGGTGCCTTTGACCACATTTTGCTGGAAACCACAGGGCTTGCGGATCCAGGTACGTCGGGGCAACCCTGTTATTGAACTGAACATGTCTAATGCAAAGTTCTAGGACCTATCGCTTCGATGTTTTGGCAAAACGAGGAATTCTCGACTGGACTTGGTCGTGAAATTCACCTCGATGGCGTAGTATGCGTTGTCGATGCGGTGTTTGGACAAAAGGTAAACCTTGATGCTCACATCAACGTGGACTTTTGCGATTTATACCTTTCAATAGCAAATGGAAGAAGATCACGCTGTTAGCGGTATTGGCGAGAGTCTGCGGTATGTGATAATTTATTCAGCGAACGATTTCAGAAATGACCTTATTCATTTTTGAAGACAAATTGCTGGGGCAGACGTCATTCTGCTGAATAAAACCGATCTTGTACCATTAGAAGAAGCGGATCATTTGCAAAGATTAATCTCACAAGTCAACCCTACTGCGACTATCTACAGGACTGTTAAAGGCCAAATAGATCTCAAGCTCATAATGGGCATCGACGCCTACGAAACAAGGCGCATCACAAGCCACGATCCATCATCTCTATTGTACGTCTCAGACGTTGAATGTACGGACAGCTGCAAAGAAGGTGACCATCCACACCACGTCGGTCCCCATCATTATGAAATCCGTGGAATCTCGAGTCTGCAAGTGGCTTATCCTCCATTGACTGTTTCACAGCTAGAGAAATTGGACGAGTGGATACGGACCGTCCTTTGGGAACATCATCTGCCGGGAAAGACTTCGTCGGAGAATGGCCAGTTAGAGATACTGCGGTGTAAAGGAATATTTACGACGGTAGAAGGAGGGCTTCATATCCTTCAAGGGGTCCGTAACTTGTATGAACTGGAGAAGGTTGAGGATGATTCGGATATTGGCTTACCTGATGAAGGAAAGCTAGTTCTTATCGGCAAGGGGTTAGATGAGACAGTGAGGAGAAGCTTGGAAGAAATTGTAGTTTAAAATTCGTGAAATATCGATGTAAAATAAATGTAGTATCGAGAATTGTAACATCTACGATGAGTCTGTTCGAACTTAGACACCTTCCAAAATGAGCGATTGATCGTCCCGGCTCTCGCTACCGAGGATAGTCAGAACTTGATTGCATTTTGTGATCAGGGATTAAAGAATATACCTTGTTACCCCTCCTCTTGCCTTCACTCGCACCATGGCGGAGACATCGCACACGGAGACTCAAGCAGCGATAAATTTACGAAACGTTACGACAATCGGTCACGTCGATCATGGCAAAACTACACTCATGGATGCTTTACTAGCAGCAAACAATATTATTTCGCCGAGAATGGCAGGAAAAATTAGGTATCTGGATAGCAGAGAGGACGAACAACAAAGAGGGATTACTATGGAAAGCAGTGCGGTATCCCTGAGGTTTACAGTGATGGAGAGAGATTCAAGTGGAGGTATGTTGATTTTTCAAAACTCGATACTTGGTCGAGTAACGCAATGAAGCAGAACCCTCCCCTAGGACATATGTTATCAATATGATCGATACTCCTGGACATGTCGACTTTTCTAGTGAAGTAGCTGTGGCTTCTCGTTTGTGTGATGGTGCATTGGTCGTTGTGGATGTCATTGAAGGAGTCTGCACACAGGTATGGAGAGAATTAACATTCTGAACTTCATCCGTTCATAGCTTCACCTTTAGACTATTACAGTTCTTCGTCAGGCTTGGAATGAAGGACTGAAACCTATCCTTGTTATCAATAAATTTGACAGGCTTATAACGGAGCTCAAGTTGGCACCTCTAGAAGCTTACCATCATCTCGCTCAACTGATAGAACAGGTCAATGCTGTTATGGGCAGTTTCTTTGCGGGAGAACGTATGGAGGATGACCTTCGATGGAGAGAAGAACGCGAACGAAGACTTGCCGAGAAGAAAGAGTCCCATGCGGCAGAAGTTGACGCTACCGTGAACGAAGAGGACGAATTCCAAGAAAAAGATGATGAAGATATTTATTTTGCACCGGAGAAAGGAAACGTTGTCTTTGCATCTGCTATTGATGGGTGGGGTTTCCGGGTTGGAAAATTCGCTCATCTTTATGCTGTTAAACTTGGAATGAAGGAGACCAACTTGCGAACGGTACTTTGGGGAGATTTCTACATCGACCCAAAGACGAAACGGGTTATAAGTCATAAACATCTTCGAGGAAGGAGTTTGAAACCTCTTTTTGTTCAATTCGTTTTGGAGAATATTTGGGCAGTGTATGATGCTGTCGTATTGAATCCGTGAGTGGAATCCTTATGCCTTCATAATCCTATTTTTCGATAACAAAGTCATGACTCAAAGAAATCCTGATAAAATCACCAAGATTGTCAGCGCTCTTAGTCTCAAGATTCCTCCGAGAGACTTAAAGTCCAAGGATTCAAGATACCTTCTTTCACTAATCTTCACCCAATGGCTGTCCCTCTCAACATGTGTCATCCAGTCCATCGTCGACGTTGTTCCTCCTCCTTCTAAGTCCCAAGGCACTCGCATCCCTAAAATTCTACATCCCGACGTACATGAGGCTAATATTCCACCGAAAAATAAAGTCGAAGAGGCACTATATACTTGCGATGCGGACGACACTGCACCAGTTGTCGCTCTTGTCAGCAAGATGTTTGCGGTTCCAGAATCAGAACTTCCGGAAAACAAGAAACGACCCATCACTGCTGAGGAATTACGAAACAAGGCTAAAGCTGCTCGGGAAGCTAGATTGGCTGGGGCTGAGAGATCGAACACGCCAGACGGCACCGATGCTGAGTCCGTGTCTTCCCCTACTCCTGTAGATGAATCTTCTCCATCTCCCTCAGGAGAAGAATCTTCTGTCTCTGAGACCGTACTTGGATTTGCGAGAATATACTCCGGTACCATCAAGGAAGGCGAGCAGATATCTTGTGTTTTGCCCAAATACAACAATGCTCTTCCTCCGAACCATTCGAGGAATACCCCATATATTATCACGGCAAATGTGGAGAGTCTGTATACGATGATGGGGAGGGAACTTGTGGCAGTCAAGAGTGTTAAGGCGGGAAATGTATTCGCTATCAAGGGATTGCAGGGCAAGGTATGGAGGAGTGCAACTTTGTGTTCACCAGGTGACGGCGCGGATGAAAAGCGAGAGTATTTGGTGAACATGGGTGGTATGAGTCGAGTGGTATGCGCTTGCAACGATTTTTTTTTTTCGCCTGGCCTCACTGATTGTCTTTCATTTCTAAACCTAGGCTGCTCCAATTGTCCGCATAGCTTTAGAACCTGAGATACCTGCGGATATGCCAAAACTCATTCGAGGACTTAAACTGCTCACTCAATCGGATCCTTGTGTGGAAACCTTCCAACAACAAACTGGCGAGCATGTCATCTTGACTGCTGGAGAAATCCATCTTGAGGTATGCAAATTCAGGGACATTTGACTTTTCGTAGCTTCTATTCACGCTCTTTTGGTTGTTAGAGATGTATCAAGGATCTACGAGAGAGATTCGCGCAGATAGAGATTCATGCATCTGAACCAATAGTCCCATTCCGAGAGACCTGTGTCAAAGCTCCCGACATGGCACCGCCAAAATTCACCGGGGGCAAGCGGGGTGCAGTTCCTGGTGCAAGCGTGAATGATATTGTCAAGTTCACCATTCGAGCGTCGCCTCTTCCATCCGAGTTATGGACATTCTTACAAGACAACCTCGCGATCATTCGGCAAATTCATAACGAAGGTATCAATGCTGACGATACCGAGCATTCGCGCGATGAACAGGCAGATGAAGACATAGAAGAGATGGACTTACAGGGCGAGTTCATCAGAAGACCAACTGTAAAGCCTGGACAGTTTTGGAACGAACTTGAGAAGATTTGTAAGAGATGTGGTGGTGAATGGGATGATATCCTTGATAGGATCCGAGCGTTTGGACCTCAGAATATGGGGACTTGTTTGCTAATTGACTCCAGAAGTTTTGGGAAGTCAAGAGGGTGCGTTGCTGTAGTGATGCTTTTCTATTGTTATGCGACAAACTGACCTGTTCGTAGTCTGCGTGCTTCTCTGGGTCTGACGAAGGCGGAGGAAGTAACGGGAGAAGACCATGCAATGGTTGAACTAGAGTCTCACGTGGAGACTGGGTTCCAGCTGGCGACATTCCAAGGACCTCTGTGTGCGGAACCTGTTGAGGGCCTTGCTTACTTCCTTGAAGTATTCGAAGTAGATGAGAAGAAGTTGGAAGAAGAAAAAGGTGTGTGATGAATTTCAGTCTAAAGGACATTCAGAGAACTCATCGTACCGTCGCTACAGAACATAATCGTGTCGCACAGGTTACAGGGTCCTTGATCTCAGCTGTACGAGATGCTTGCAGAAATGGTCTATTAGATTGGTCACCTCGCCTTATGTTGGCCATGTACAGCTGTGATATCCAAGCATCGAGTGAGTACTTCGTCATGCTATGCTTTCAGGAAGTCACTAAAAGCCATACAATAGCCGACGTACTTGGGAAGGTTTATGGAGTGGTTGCAAAACGCCGGGGACGAATAGTGGCGGAGGAAATGAAGGAAGGGACGACGTATTTCACTGTGCGGGCTTTGCTCCCTGTGGTGGAAAGTTTTGGCTTTGCATTCGGTGAGTAATTGTCAGATTTACAGTTACCGGAGACCGAATCTTATTGTCGCCGTAGATATTCGCAAGCGTACCTCTGGTGCTGCTAGTCCACAGCTTATATTCAGCGGGTATGTTTGGGAGAAAATGTTACGATAGTAGTTGACTGATTCTTTTTGGCAGATATGAGATGCTGGACATGGACCCCTTTTGGGTCCCTACGACGGAAGAAGAGCTGGAAGATCTTGGTGAGAAAGCCGATCGGTCCAATATTGCGAAGGGGTATATGGATGCGGTACGAGTACGGAAGGGGATGTTTGTGGACAGAAAGATCGTGGAGTTTGCAGAGAAACAGAGAACGTTGAAACGATGAGTACTATCAGTTACCGCGAGCAGTCGTGTTGTTTGTTTGTTTTATTGTAGCCTGTAGTTTAGACTGAAAATGTACACTGTTGTTTCGCATCCGAAGGCACGTGGCTGCGGCAGGACATTATTATGGGCGCTTGTGACCCAAAGCGTCTTACTCTGTCTCACATCGACGAGCAGCTTGCAGGCAGCGAAAGTCGACAAGCCTCGCTCTTCTCTGGACCCTCGTGGACTCAAGCCTTTTTTTCATTCTGTTTCTGTACCAATAGCTCGACAACATAGACTCTCTACTGCGACGTTATGGCTACAGCCTTCTATGGCGCCCAGCAATCTCTCGCAACAACATCATATATGACCGACAATAACCCTCAGCAAGACGAACAATACATCTCTACATTTTTCTGCAGGGCTTTATACGACTACCAGACGAAGGATGCTTCTTCTCTCTCATTTCACAAGAACGACATTATTGAAGTCCTCACCAGACTTGAATCTGGGTGGTGGGATGGTCTTCTAGGCGAGGAGCGAGGGTGGTTTCCGTCCAATTATGTTACTGTCATTACCGACCAGGAAGCTGAGGATGCCCTCACTGCCTCTGCTTATTCTACACAACAAATCGCCCTCGCAGACGATTCTGTTGTCGATATTGCCCACAGTCTTGGCAGAGCACTCTCAGAGTCTTCCCGTGATGGAGACTGGTCAGAGGGAGAGATGGATTATTCTTCATCGCATCATCACCTAAATGGACATTCAAATACGCAGAGCACGGATCGTGTGGGTGCGTCCGACTTCTGGGTACCTCAGGTTGACACAGATGGCCGAGTAAGTATATGGGCCCATTCTACCATGCAATATTCAATATCTCCATCTTTCTACAGATATTTTATGTAAACACGCAGACAGGCCAGCAATCTCAAGATCTACCACAGGAGGCTGAAGAAGGAACTGGTGGTGATCTTCTTTCTCTCACTCAATCTGGTTCTCGATCCGGGCTCAACGGCATAGGCTCAATTGACCTTGCACAGGCACTCAGCCGTTCTCCAATTGAGAATGGTGGTTCGTCCGCAGGCTTTGGGCTTCCAAGGCGCAATAGGACACCTGAACCATGGGTTAGACGTCTTGCGGACGATGGGATGTCGTATTACTACCAGAACAGAATCACTGGACAGGTGTCGTGGACTCTACCTCAAGTGGAAGAGGGATCTATGTACCCGGAAGACCATTCATATTCACAATCATCATCGTATTCCGCCAGCGAGTTCTCTTCTCGTGACAGGTCGGGATCAACTCGTCTTCGTTCTGATTCATCAGTATCGCGCACTCGTGATCGAAGTATGAGCAACGTAGATCGAATTAGTATTCACTCTGATGACTCGGGAGTACAACCCCGCCCTCGAAATCATTCTGAAGCATCCTCCAGTGCTCCTAGGCACGACAATGGTTCATCTGCATTCGGAAACCAATACCAAACATCTCAGCAACAACAACATATGACGTCGGTCTCATTGACTCCGGCGGAAGACGCAGCAAGATCAATTCAAAAGATATTGGTTCCACCCCCGCCAGAAACTCCCGTCATCCTGTCGCAGCACGTTCAAGAGACAGTCATGTCAGTTGTGGAATACTTGCAGGCTCATGCACATCCTCGACGTCCTGAACAAGTTAGGGAGATCGATGCGCGAATACTAAGTGTCGTCACTACGGTGAGGAATCTTCTCTACATCACTGCTACTCCTACTGGCCATATACCCGGTCACCTGTATCCTCGTGGACCTCAAGGTGCTAGTTCGAATGCATCTGCTCAAGCTCTACAAAATTACCTTAAACTATCGCATCGAAAGGTTGCTGGCACGCTCTCAAAACTCGTCCTGTCGTCACTTGCTATGCAGTATGACCCGCTATTATCTCAGGACCGGCCGAATCGCATGGAATCCGACGCTGCGGAACTGGAGAGATCGACAGCTGCATTTGTTGTCGAGGTGCAGAGGTTTCATCAGGAGCATGCAACGGCTCGTTCCGAGACGAAGCGTCTGCAAGGTGTTTTTAATACTGCCAATGTCGGTCCAGGTTTACCAGGCGCTGGTGTCGCTGCATCCTGGAAAGGTTTTGGATATGCCCCTCTGGAGAATGGCGTTGAACCGCCTTTACGGACATTGAGCATTGACTTGATTTCTGAGATATCCGCATTAGTTGCTGCCGTTCAACACCAGCTCCTAGGATTACTTTCGACAGTAATAGGTAGTAAGATAGAGCCAGATCCAGGTACGTGTTAATTGGGTCATCGCAACATGACTATTGCTGATGAAAAACTTGATGCATCAGAGCGTCTTCGTTCAGAAGGACAGCCTATTATCGCTCAGCTATCTGCATTGTTGTCTGTTGTCACCAATATCAACATAGCGCGACATGTCGATGTGGACGGTATACGGCCGGAAGGTCAACAGTCACTTGACAATGCCCAATACGCGCAGACAGTCGAGAGGGCTCAAGGTCTTGTGCGGACTCTTGAGGCAGTCTCACAAGCGATCTATGACGATGCAGCACTCTTCTTCATGTCTGTTCAGCAATGTTCAGAAGTTCATGTTATGAACGAGGGGCAACTGCTTGCGCGACACAATCGAAATGATGCTTTGATCAATATCGTCAGGTCTAACTTGAGAGTATTGGTCAATACCCTCGAATCGCTGCTTTCTCTGGGTCAAATTCAGGCAGATATTGGACAGGCTACCTACAGGAACTCCATCGACTGGAGAAAATCCCGAATCAGCGTAATTGACGGAAATTTCGACATGATCACTTCTGTCCGATCAGAACCTGTAGAGGACGTGGTTGATATGGAGTTGGCATTCTCGAGACCTGGTATTCGGGCAGCGGCATCATTCGATACTCATGGATCATCCACACTCTATCACAATGGATCACAGTTTTCAGAAACATCAACATCCCTGGACATCTCTGATCGTTCCCGTTCTGATAGTGCTGTTGAACCCATTACACCTACCAATGATCCTGCAGAAGTCGGGACACTGGTGGCTGCTTCAAACTCGCCGCCCAGAGAGTCTTTGTCAATAGATGACCAAGGTCCTCTCTTCGACGATGAAGCACGTAAGTGACTGTTTCCCTCCGTTTCTTCCTCCTTCCCCGTTCACAATGTTTGTTGACAGTCGCATCGAGCAAGTCTCCACCCCGCGCAGGAGCATCCAAACTTCTCAAATTGCTCGGTTCAGATGCACCTCAACATTACATCACCAAGATGAATGCAGACTCCAAACCCTGGTACCTGCGTCCGAACTATGATCAATCCGAGATCTTGATTGATCCTGATGGTGGTGTGAGAGCAGGAACAACTTCGGCGTTGGTGGAAAGACTAACAGCTCATGAGCACGGAGGTAGACGATGATTTTCTATCCTATCGCTGATATGTTAACTGACGAACCATTTTTTTTCCTTTCTCCAGATCCCACGTTCATCAAGAACTTCCTGATGACCTTCAAATCGTTCATGACACTTGATGAGTTGTTTGAACTTTTGACGAAACGATTCTGGATAGACCCCCCTGAGGGTCTTGCACCAGCAGAGCTGGAAGAGTGGACCAAGCTTAAATTGAACATTATCCGAATGCGGTACGACTTTTCTTTTCAATGCATCGTATACATTACTCACCCCAGATGATAGTGTCTTGAATACTTTCAAGTCTATGGTTACCGATGACGAGTTGTTGGAGAAGGAGGATATGTATATCTTGGATCGAATGAAGGAGTTTGCTTCAAGTCCTGAGGTGTCCAAGGTTGCTGCAGCTAAACAACTCATCATTCTGATTGAGCGAGCAGTAAGCTGGAAATTGCCTCTATATCTTCATAAATTGCTCATTATATACCCTTCATGTAGCAAAATGGCGGGGACGGTGGTCCTATCAGGACGACCAACACCGCAGCTGGACCGTCACCCCCTTCCATTGTACCGAAGGTTTCGAACTCCAAAAAACTCAAACTGCTTGACATCGATCCTTTGGAAGCTGCTAGGCAATTGACAATCATGGAGTCTAATTTGTACAAGAAGATTCGTCCCATAGAATGTCTCCAACGTTCAAGGGAATCGAAGCCTGGCAAAGTCAGCGACAATATTACATTGGTCATTCAACTCAGTAATCGAGTAAGTTCTAGGATCTTTACGAGTGTCTTATTTTGTCACTGATCATGGCACCGTAGATCGCTAACTGGGTTGCTGAAAGTGTGCTCAGCAGAGAAGACTCTCGAAAGCGAGCAGCTATCGTAAAACACTTCATTAGTATAGCAGATGTGAGTAATGGCGATACTGCAAAATGGCGATTGCGTCGATATTGACATTGTTGTATAGCGATGTCGTTCATTGCAGAACTTCTCGACGATGGTTGCTATAATATCTGGTCTTAATACCCCACCCATTCGTCGCTTAAAACGAACTTGGGAACAGGTCGGTTCGAGGTTTATGCAACAACTCGGCATATGCGAATCTACCATTGATTCAAACAAGAATTTTAATAACTATCGGTCCACACTGGCACGAATTACACCCCCCTGTGTTCCTTTCATAGGTGAAATCCCCGCTATGATCCATTTTCTCTTCATGGCTAACATTTGTATTGTGCTAGGTGTCTATTTAACGACTTTAACCTTCATTAATGATGGTGCAGAAGATAAACTTGGTGGACACATGGTCAACTTCCGTAAGAGGCAGAAAGCCGCAGAGACCATTCAAGAAATCAAACGTTGGCAATCGAAACCTTACGCGTTAAACGTATGCGCAGTAGTACTTGCATATCTTGAAGAGTCATTTGCGAAGTACGCTGATGGGAGAGACTATGGTGATGAGTTTTGGCATCTCAGTCTGGAACGAGAGCCTCGAGAACGAGAGGATGAGAAGATGGCTCGTCTGCTCCAAGAGAGCGGTTTCCTATAGTTGATAATGGATTGGATTCGATCTTTTTTCTTCTCTTATTTCTTTGGATACCTTTTTGTCTGTCGTTGTCGCACCGTCATTTTTGCTTTACCGTATTCTTTTTACTCATCGCATGATTTATATTGTACAGTTATTAAACTATGAAGCTTTTTGTGCTTGGATAACAAAACAAGATGTTATTGATCATGAACATTGAGGCAAAATACTACTAGTCTCGTTGAGCCAAAATTCAACTGGTGATTAGAGTGAATCAAGAAGATGAATAAGAATTACAGGTTTGCGAGCTGCTCTAACAATGTAGTCCTGCCCCTCTGTTCTGTGTCCTTTCCTAGCTCCTTCTTCAACCCACTTAACCATTCCTTCAAGACTTTTCTAGATTCTGATGCATCCTCTCCGGCTGCAATGATACTTTCGCACAAAGCAGCGGTAACGAAAACCCCATCTTCCTTTGCCATCGAAGTAATCACATCTTTTCCAACTATTTCAATGAATTTCTTTGCAAAATCAGAAGAAGAGAAGAGGGGAGATTTATCGATTGCGTTGGTTGCTTTTGAAAAATGACCTCCTTGTAACAGTGTCTTGTACATCCGTGATGCATGGGGTAGTGATAAAAGATGAGGGTTGGCAGGATCTGTGGATGGAAAAGTTGACGCTAGAGGTTTCAATATTGATTCCATGGTGGCGGCTTTATCTACAGTTGAATTAAGTTGAGTTGAAAATTTATCAAATTTTTGGAAGACAAAGTTGAAAAAGAAACTTACCTCCTTCTGAGTACAACATGACTTCGGTAACAACTAAGCTACCTCCCGGATCCCGAACAATTTCAGGTCCATTTTTTGAAATCCAGGTAAGTAATGGCTCGCTTGCCGCTCTGCAAATTTCTTCTGACCGGACGGTGTTATCCTTTTTACTCGTTTGAGCACGAATAACATCGGTCTCCGAGAGAAGGGCAATCTACGATATAACAATGAAAGTTTAGCAAAATTGTTTTTGAAAGCCATTCTAGTTGTTGAGTGTATTTTACCTGTGCAGGAGTGAAATGTCTACGTGTACGAGGAAGGACAAGGTATATCAGTGATCTGCGACCTTGAGGTGTGGTGTAAAGTGTTGAAGCAGATCCGACGATGTCAGATACCAGTGACTTTGCGGTGAGTTTGGTATCACTATGGGGTCATGTGAGATTAGAACGTTTGAGAGAACTTTGGAACGCACTCGATGACATCTAATGCGGTGAACAAAACGAGTTGAGCCTCGTCATCTATACACATTCGCTCAACGTGAGGTTTTATCGCTTTCACGATATGCTTCCTGTCCTGGAATGCCATGGTGTCAGATTGTTCCGTGATTGAGATAAAGGATTATTTTCTTTTACCTTTGCAGATCCCTGGACGATGAACTCTCGAACCGATCGACTGCCATCCTTCGTATGGACCATTTCTGCGATGACATCCTGGCAACTATATAATATCGTTAGTGAATGGAGTCAATATCGTGTAGGTGCGCCATACATCTCGAACATTTCTCTTCGAAGCTTTTCTCTTTCAGCTTCATCCTCGATGTCGTTGATTGTACACAAGTATTCCCATAGAATACGATGGACGATAGCGTGCGAAACGGCACCTTTGTCAGGGTTGTTGAATCTGAGGATGGAAAATTCAGTTGTGAGGATATACTTGGCTGAGAGACAAGGACTTGCATTGTGACCAAGTTTTCCTTCACTGAAGACATGACACGCTTTCTTCTCTCCTTATCAGCACCTTCCAGAATTCCCTTCAATCCCTTTTTCGACTTTTCTTTCTCCTCGTCACTTCCCATGGTCACTGTGAATAGGCTTGCTTCCTTTCCATAGAAATCTTTGAGCAGAATCGAACGTTCATATGCGTTCGCATACAACTCGAAGGCATCCGCGAGAACGCTAGAAGCTTCACGATGGAGAAGTAAACGCCTCACGTTCCCTTGGAACTCAGTCAAGATGGAAGCTCGATGAGATGGACAGAGACGTATCAGTTTTGTGACTAAAAACTATAAACAAGTATGAGATCGTGACGAAATTATACTGAATGTTAGACTTACCTTGGAGTACTTGTTTTGAGCTAAAGCCTGATATTTTCCTTTCAGTTCTACCGCAATCTCATTCCTCTCCTTTGCTGAACCATATTTGACAACAGTTTGGACGATACGACTAGCGTCATGCTTGAAAACGATGTCTTTTACGTTCCCTCGTACAATTTCCATTAAATCGTGGATGTATTTGGTACGTTCATCTTTAGAGATGTTTTTTTGTCGTGCGAGACTCCATGCTTTTTTCGCATCGACAAGGAGGGCGGAGTGAGGTTTAGCAGCACGACGCTGCTCAAATAATAATTTTTGGGCCTTGTGAGATTCCCTGGCAGCTTTTTAAAGATACACCGTTGGTATTTTAATTTTTATATTCGCTTAGATGTAATGGAAAATAACTTACCATTGGGATCAACAACCTTCGAAGGGTTGGAAGGACCAGCACCCTCGTCTACTTCATCATCATCATCAAGCCCACCAGGAGCACCATTCTCCACCTCATCAAAGTCTTCTTCATCGGAAGTAACGTCGCTATTTTGCTCCTTTGGTAATGTTACTGGACGACTACGTTTTTTGGTCTTATCATTTGAAGAGTGTTTGTCGAGAAAAGGTTTCTTCGACTTTGGTCCTGACTGAGAGACAGCTTGTCGCTTTTTCGTGTCCTTGAGGGAAGGCATGGATGGAGGATTGGATAGGAAGAAAGAGGGCGGAAGAATGGGAAGAAGGTAAGGCTCAGAAAGTTTACGTTAATTAGCGCTCATATATCCCGCTCATCTTATCTTGGAAAGCTGGTTTGACTTGTACCACTGCCATACACACCCTTACTTTGACAGTAAAATTTGAATGGACTAGTATTTTATTGACCTGTAAGCACGCAGAGGAAACTGAAAACAAAATTACTCTGACTGAGACTCACCAGATGGCATCGAACTCGGATGAGCCGTCTTTCTTCGACAAAGAACGAGATCGACTTGTTGGAGAGATCACCACCGTAAGTAAGTCCCCCTCCTCACCAAGCTTGTGTTGATGAATACCAACAATTGTTCTCTTTGTAGGGATTTGAAGGCCTTTTATCATCCAGCAACAGTCTGAATAGAAAGCTGGAGGAAGTCCTGGGCATGTCGCGCGAATACCAAACGATTGCAGAGCTATGGCAAAGCTTTCATGAACTCATGCGTGGCCAGCTGCCAACGGACGAAGGAGAAGTCTCAACAGATGAACAACAAGTTCAAGGTTTACCGGGAACAGGAAGTCATGTTCTAGCTGCAAACAAAGAGTAAAGATTTCTTGACCACAAGTCCGAATAATAGCAATGCGTAAACTAGAAAAAGAAAAGAAAAGGATAACAACACTTTGTGAGGATTCTCGTGAAACACTAGCAGGTATCCAAATACAACAACAGGATCGCCATTGGACAAAATGCAACTGAGAGAGATATATCATATAATAATCATGTTCGTACAACTTTATACATCAGCCCACGTCGCCACCTAGAAATTACAACTTAGTGGTTGTTGGCGAACGGAGGTAAACAAACGTACCCATGAGAATCCATTGAATTCCGCTTGATCCCTACTCGACAACTGCCCGTGCACAGGTGTGAGCGTCGGCTGCTCTTTCGTAAACTCTTCGTCGAAATTACTCGTATCAGCGCTGCCATTCTATAAAACAGAACTCGTTAGGTATCTGCTCTCCTTTTCATCGTGAAAGTCAACTCACAATCGTTGGGAAATATGGCGGAGGTATACGTTTGTGTAGTACGTCGTCAAAGCTGACATCCTTGAAGAATGGATGCCTCTTAATCTCCTCGGCATCACTCTTACCCGATCCAAGTCGACGTGTTGGATCTCGAGTCAACAACTGCAACCAACATGTCAGTTTTCACATTCCTTGATCAATCAAATGTATGTCTCACCTTCTGTAAAATCGAAACAGCGTCTCGTGGCATAGTGATAGGATATAAAGGTTCATCTTCGAGAATAGCATCAAAGATTTCATCCTCATCGTCTCCACGGAATGGGGATTGTCCGAGCAACATCTCATACATCAGCACTCCATAGGCCCACCAATCAACAGCTCGTCCGTAGCGTTGTTCCAACAGAATCTGAAAAGGTCATTTTCACATAAGGAGCGAGCTATTTAACTGTGAAGATGTTACCAACCTCGGGCGCCATGAATTCGGGAGTCCCACAGAATGTGCTCGTGGTTGAACCGAACCACATATCCTCCTTGCAAAGACCATAATCCGCAACCTTCACATGTCCATCTAGAGTCAAAAGAATGTTATCAAGCTTCAAGTCACTACACGGATCGTTCAGTATGAAGTCGAGGTTTTATGTCCAGTGCACCACCTACCGGTAAACAATTCCATTAGCATGGAAGTATTCCAAAGCCAGTAAAACTTCAGCAGCATAAAACTTGGCTTGCCGCAATGAGAATTGCTTGCGCTGAATGTGTAACATGAGATCACCACCACTGACATACTCCATCACGAAGTAAACACGGGTCTCAGTTTGGAAACACGAATGTAAACCAAGTAAGAATGGGTGACGTTCCCGAGCAGCGGCCAAGAATACACGTTTTTCTGAACGGGTACTAATGTCGAAGACCACGTCAGTTGGGGTGCACTGAACCAACACATGTATCAACTCACCTTTCGACTTCGTCGTTATCAATAATGAACTCTTTCTTCAGCACCTTGATGGCGTACAAACTGCTTGTCTTCTTCTCTTCGGCCAACATTACCTTACCGAAGTTACCTTTACCCAACACAGCCAAAAAGTTGAAATCGTCTAATCCTACTTTGCGTTTCCGAGCAGCAGGTGCAGGTGCACGATATTGACCTTGTTGGGCGATTGCCTGTTGTTGTGGGGGAAGCGAAGCTTGTCTTTCTGGAACGGAAACTCGTTGCTGACCAGGCTGTGCAGGTGGTGGTTGGACTTGATAGGGTTTTGTGGGAGTTGGAGGGGGTATCTAGCAAGGTGCCAAAGATTAGTAGACCGATTAGGACATATTCGCATGGAGACATACCGAATAGTCAATTGCACCTGATGCGTCGTATGAAGGTTGAGGCGGTCGTTGTTGAACTGGCTCTGTGGGGAAGGGTGGCCTTCCACCTTGCATGGGTCGTGCACCACCCATGGGAGGTTGATAAGATTGTTGTTGTTGCAAAGGAGGAGCCATTCGTTGATCGACAGGACGCATTGGAGGACTCTGCTGCTGTGGTTGTTGTTGTCGACCATATTGATAATCGGGTGTCTTGGGAGGTGGCGGAGGTTCGTTTCCAGTCAATCTCATACGGTCCATTTCGGGAGCCAGATGGTCCCCGCTAGGTTGTGGTGTATGCGTGTATGGAGGTTGTGTCGTCGGCGAGTATGATGATGGACGTGTTTGTTGTTGAGTCTTCGTGGAACGACCCTTGTTGACTTCACGCCATTTGGTGAGCAACAGATTGGCCGTCTCCATAGACATACCGCAGAAATCAGGAACGAGATGAGCACAGTTCGCATGACATGTAATGTCGCACTCTGTACATCTACGAGCATTCTTTCTACCGAGAGGGAGCATGTAACCACAATGGCAACACCAATTGGCACCGATATTGGTGATAGGTTCGAATCGGTGAGGAATACGGTGATTAATTTTCTCGGAATCATCGTCCTGATTATAAAAATTAGTGGTTTCGTCGATAAACAAAAAAAAATGTGCTTACCCCGGTATTCGACTTCGATATACATTTGGTAACTACCTTCTCGTAGCACTTCTTGTGACAAGTATATCGACAATCCTCGCATTGGTATCCCACTGCATTGAGAAGGAAATCACCGCAAAAAGCGCAGAGAATGATCTGGTAAAATTGTCGCTGGACGAATTTGTGACCGTTCATTTCGTGAACTTCATCCTTTCGTTTCCTAACAGCGCCTTGACGACCCAAACCTCCAGGAGTGTCGAGGGGTCGTTTCCGAACATTCTCCTTGACTATAATCCGAATTTAGGTTACATCAAAACACATCTTATGAAATGCTTACTGAAGTTCAAGTGCAATGAAATAGCACCAGCAGGTTCCAGTGCAAACCATGCATCAATTCCTTCATTCGCGGTGGAGCCATAGCTAGGTTGAGGCGGAAGTCCATTGTCACCAAGACCAATGGGAGAATTCATGTCGTTTGAACCCCCCATTTGACTTGACATGCCTCCCATCGAAGCCGGGTTATCTCCATTCATAGCGTTGGCAGTCACCCAGCCTCCCTGCCCAGTCTCATTCATCACTTTCTGTCGTCTCTGTGCTTCCACTAAATCGCTGATCTTGATCCATAACATTCCAATCGGTGATGGATGAACATCACCAACTTGCTTGTCAAACACGGTAACCTCGACTTCGTTCGCCTTGTCCACTGGTATCTCAAAGTCTTCCATCCACCTGTCAGTCCGAGATGGATGTGACCGAGCACGATGGGTGCCCTCAACTTTGAATGAGACATAGGTTTCAATGGCTTTGGCGCTACGAGATCGACCTGTAGAAACAATGGGTGCATGATCCAGTTCGCGGGCACCTTTCAAAGTAATCTGTAGTTTTCCAGAGAGGGGTTTGCCCCGAATGTTGTCTTTTCGTTCGCCAGCTACTCCGGGACCTGCGGGACCTGGTCCTTCTGAGATAGAGAGATATTAGGAATGAGATTATTGATGTATCTTCGACAAGAATTTACCTGTGTCGTCGTCATCCTCATCGTCAAGAATGTGAAGAGTTTTGTACCTCTTGAGGGCGGTCTGTAAAAGCTGAATTTTCCTCTCACTTTCTACTTTCTTACTTTCGGCGTCAGCTCTGGACTTCTTATCACCCTCGTCTTTATATAGCTTGGCCATCTTATCTATACCCTTCTTGTATTGTTCTTCAACTCGTAGCTTGAAATCGAGCTGATGTAACATCTTCGATATCTTGGCGGTGGTATGGGGAGTGTCCGCCTTGATGAGGTCGAAGTTGGAATATGTTTTCTTTTGGAAACCTTGATTAGGTCGAGCACCCCCCGCGGTATTAACTTCAGGGGAGATGGCTCTGAAAGCACCTGGGGGAGAACCTGGATAGCCACCCGACTTCGAAAATAAATGTGAATGGATCGTTATCATCGTTCTGCGGTTGAATAGGACAATGTGGACATTGGACATACCTGAGAGGATCCTACGCTACCTGATCTTGCATGATCATCGCGTTGGGACATCATCATCTTACGAGATTGAAGCTCGCGAAGGGTATCCTCGAAATAGGAGAGGGATCGTTCTGCTTCTCGAATGGCGGCATCGTTTCTCCTCAAGACGTCTGGATTGGTGGTAGCTTGTCGTAGGAGCTGAGATGCCTCAAGCACCTTCCGCTCTGTCTGTATGCGTTTATAGACATCTTGTATCTTCTGATCGAGCTCATGCGCCTACAAAGCCGCTTGAGTGGGAAGACGATGTGTTGGGAATAAAATAGAACATACCATGGCCCTTCTGTTTGGTGATACACCGCAGGCACTGCGGATTTGTCGTTGTGGTCGTCGAGAAGCAGACGATGAAGAGAGGTGGACTGGCGGTGGTACCCGGTGCGTTTGAACTAATCAGTGCTAGAACGAGAGGCAGTGATCCAAGCGATCTCTATCATCATTTATTTATTTATTTCTATAACTGCGCTTATCAGATAAATATGAGTTTATAAGGTATATCTCATTGTATGCACCCATGATGACCTTGCCAACGACCTCTTCCTCCAATCATGCCTTCTTTGCTGTCTCTCTCATCGTACAAAGCTCAAAATGAAATTTATAATCTGGTGCTCAAGGCTCAGCATTGTCTCCTCTACGGCTCTCCGTCGGACAAAGTTGTCAAAATCAAGACTCAAATACCATCCATTATTCAAATTATCCAATTTGCGGACATAATCTTTCGCTTTTCGGGACAGTACAACGGTGCCATGGTCTCCAGCAATGTCATGAAGGAATCTGCATTGGCAACAATATTTCTAGGTGCTCTTCGTTCAGTGAGTGGGAAAGCAGAAAAACCTCCTGTATATTCCAATGGACTGCCGCAGTACTCCAACCACCTGGGCATCCTGCATATATCAGAGGTGTTTATCGAGGATGACACGCTCGTCAATTGTCGGTATTTGACGTTAGCAATGTTGTATCGGTTAGCTGAGATTCTACAGTTACTGTATCGACCCTGCATTGTCTCGAGTTCAAACCTCTTGTTCCGCCTCTGAAGCTGGTCTCAATCCACCTGTCTTTTGTTATCAAGTCTGTCAACAATCCTTGTAAGCTTTCATTTTGTCATCTGTTTCATTCTTTTCTAAGACTGATTTCTAGCCATAATGACCGAGTCCGATCCCTTCACCGGAGAAGCATACCTACCACTTCAGACTGTGTTAGATCCTGCGTTAGAGAAGTTCATGGACAGTCTACTAAGGTATGCTCGCTATCAATTCATCGTCTTACCTCTATTTGTAGTCTGTGTAGAAGGTACCCCCTTGTATTTGGAGCGCTACCAAAGGTACGTTTGACTGCTGCTGCCAATGGCCTAATACCTAGTTGTAATGTCCAGACGTTGAACCGCGAGGCACCGTTATGTCGGGTTGCTACTCGTGCCATCCTCAACATGATCTCTCGCTCGCCACACTCGGACTTTTGTGTACAGTCACGCAAGGCGATAAAGGTATGTCTAAGACGGATTGTTTCTCGGCTAATCGACATTTCTAGAAATTGCGCAAACGGCGCCGGAAGCAAGTAGCTACGATCTCAGAAGCTCTGTCTGAATTATTTGGAGTTGGCTTCGAAGATATTTTGGATTCCTTCCCGACGCAAGAGAGCACGGACGAAGACACCATGGTCTCATCAATGCTGGATATCCTCCGGGCACATTTCAAGCTTCGCATATTGAAGGTCTGTTAACCTTTATTTCATCTGAGAGCGATACAAACGCAGTATTCCATACGCAGATGTCGGCGCAAAATACTGAAGGGGCGGAGGAACATCTGATTCAAGACGACGACGAGGCTTCCTCTGAACAATTATCTTCGTTTTCGGAGCATGTTTCTTTGTTCAACGATGTTGAAGACGGTTCCGACGATCTCGACTGCTATCTAGGTGACGACACATGGTCAGATCTAGAACTGGAAGACAACTTCGAAGATGAAAATCCTGAACCCATTATCGACGATGAGTTGCCTCTTTATCCCTATCCAGAAGATGAGGATTTGTTATTCGAAGAAGATATGCTGGAACCAGAATCAAGCCCGAGCTCGCCTTTGCTTACTCCTGCGCATTCAATAGAAGTTTTTGTTAAAGAGAATGTTTGTTCGACATATGACCAGCTACATTTTGATTTGTTGGACTCTTTTGTTGATTCAGATGAGGATGACGCTGAAGAGTTTGTATTGTTCGATTAATAAAACAAATCCACTTTATTTACTACGTCAGTATTGAAATTGAAAGTCCGACCCGCTCCGCCTAAGGGCATCTAGAATGAGGCTTGGTGCTGCTTTGATACGACGACTATCCTGACCTGCTCTTCCATCCACATCGATCTGCTTTACAACTTCGACTTTACAAACCATTTCAGAGCCCTGTGCTCACATCTGTCCTCTTGTGACTTCCCCTACATCTCTCACCAATGTTGCCCGCCAAGAGAAACAAGGTTGACATTAGCGTTAGTATCACTATTCGGCCACTTTACCTCTTCCCTTTGATTCTTGATCATGTTCGGATACGAAGTGATCATTGATTCTAGAGTGAACACTTGTGCTAATATCGAGCTGTTTCTTTCATTGCAGAAATTGACGGAGGAGGAGCAGAAACTCTTCCGTCTCTATGGGAAGCTTCCGTCTCACAAGAATGTATTGACAAAGATGCAGAAGGTATGTCTCCCTTTCAAAACCACAAGCCTCATATCTTGACCGGTTGAACGTATCTCAGGACCGAAAGTATTTTGATTCTGGGGATTATGCTTTGTCGAAGGCTGGCAAGGCCCCTCAGAACACCGTTGGGACGGCTATCCCAAACCCGGAGAAGTGAGTTTGTTCGCTGGTCGGTGGCTCTGATCTAACAGCCTTCTTGTTATTCAGTATTCCGCACGCTACCTCTCCTCCCGTCACTCACTCACTTTCGATCTCACCCACTAATTCTTCGAGCCCAATAAAAGAGAGTCCTTTGGCCGAACCGGAGCTGGTGAAAGGCCAACAGGAGGAAGATGCTAGAGAAGCAAAGGAGCAAGCAGACAAGGAGAAGGAGGAGGAGGAGGAAGTGGAGGAATCTTGAATGAACCATACCCGTAGCTTGACGACGATTATGCCCGTTGTGCTTTCAGTTCTGTCTGGCTTTCAGTCCTGTTGGAACGTGTTTCGGAAGCTTTTGACGAATTACAGAGGATTGGCTATCATGGATCGATATACGATGCTTTTTAACTGGTGTAGGAGTATAATTATCATTCTCAGCAACCATACAGACTTTTATTCTATGTCGCTTTGTGTTCTCAGCTGTTATAATAACATATTCTCGAATGATGTTGTCCAGCCACGATCAGTTTCAGATATATATCTGCTTTGTCAGCATCTGTGACGTGTTTCTGTCACACAGTGACCGTGACAAATGTCTCCAGAAAGCAAGTGGATGAAATGAATCATTTCTTAATATAATTTTAGGCAGGATCTGTGCTACCCCCCGCCCCGCATGAATATGAAGAAAGTATAAATCGCAAAACCATATATTGATCATGCAATATACGACGTGCACACTTTTGACAAGTCACGTGATCCTATGCAGCAAAAGAGCGACAAGCGCCCACTTCACATTTACGAACCCTAGAATCTTTTCCTCGGGGTCTTCAAATTAAGAAAAAAATCAACATAGTGCGAAGAGTACACAAAATTACACGACGCCAGCAGGATTTGAACCTGCGCCCTCAAAGAGGAACAGATAGATGATAGATACACATTCTAATCTGTCGCCGTAACCACTTGGCTATAGCGCCTTGGAAATGAACGAGTTAAAGACTATACTCTCGTCAAGGCATCTTCTATTCACCTGATGGCTTCCTCCACCCACTAAGTAGTCTAGTGAGTCTTAAAAATGTTCATCAATTAATAGACCAGTCTACTTATTTTATCAATAATCTACACTAACTTGATATTGATGTGACATATGTGACAGGACGCGATTA
Organism: Abortiporus biennis; assembly: GCA_022606235.1. NCBI lineage: Eukaryota > Fungi > Basidiomycota > Agaricomycetes > Polyporales > Podoscyphaceae > Abortiporus > Abortiporus biennis. Next base: position 314,409 of record JABYQP010000028.1, on the reverse strand, counting down.
ACGTGACGAGCGCGAATACAGTGTCACGCATTACGGTTTACTCCCAACAGTCACGAAGATGGAGAATCAACAAGAAACACTTCGACGCGACCTCCTCTCTCACTTTGGAAACAGTCTCGATGAAGACCTGGTAAATGACTGTGAGCATAGAAGTTGCTCTGATGAAATTGTTGACAAACTGTCCATGCAGGCATTACACTCTGCCAAAATTACAATCTCGATGCTTCGTCTTTGTTTTACAAATGGGAGGCCATGAAGTACGGCACACAGGGCTTAGTTATATTTACTAAGGAGTCTGTCGCCGCACTGAGACAAAATATTCAACGCGATCTGGAGAAGGCTGCATTAGCTGCCAAGAAAGCATCTCTGAAGAACGCCCGCTTTGGCCTTCCAACGCGCAACAGTCTTGTGGATCTACGGAGGTCAACAAATACCTCAATAGCAACTCCAAGTAAAACTCCCAATCAATCGACGACCGTTATCCCGGCCGTTCAACCAGGTTCTTCCAAACTCAAGTTTTCTTGGGTTGGTTCTGAATCGTCCTCGCAGAAGGAACGAGGATGTAAGCATATGTGACGCGCCCTACGAGTCCCTTCAATTGATATATACTCCAGATAGATATATGTATGAAAAACTATCAGAACGCAGTGAACGTATGTTCATGCATTTTCTTGACACGTTACTCGCTACTCACACCGTCCCTCTAGTTCTCGACGACCAGATTGAGGATATCGCCGACATCATTAAAGATCATTACGGAGTAATGGACTTCGGTGATCCTGGCTTGGCCACAGAGGTACTCTTTTCACCGATCCTTTTAGGTTTTGTATTAAACCTTTCATAGGAAGAAGTCGTGGTCGTTGGCCGAATTACCCTTGACGGGGATTCATCCTCTTCAGGATCAGTAAAAATCAATGAAGCATCTATAGCACTAGAGTCCTCTCGCTCTATGGGATCAGGAGTGAGGGTACAAGTCAAGTTTAATCATGACTTCAAGATTACCCAATGTCGAAGAGGCCCTCCAACTGTTGGAATCTTCCCCGGTGCTATTGTTGCGCTGAAAGGGAAGAATGGGGGCGGTGGATGGTTTGCCGTCTCCGAAGTGTTAACTGTATGCGCGTTTTCGGTCGATACAGAATTCTCCTACTGAAAATGTGTCATCAGATCCCACCGCTTCATCACGACAAAGTCAGTTCAACCACTGGCGATGAATCAGCATTTACAATGTTCGTTGCTGCGGGGCCGTTCACTTCAGATGCGGACCTACAATATAAGCCATGGCAAGCTATGCTAGCGAAAGTGAAATCGGAGCAGCCTGATGTTGTATTACTGGTGAATCAGATTTTGTTTTATCTTTATCTCTCACTGACTAGAATCAGATTGGGCCTTTCATTGATCACGGGCATTCCCTCGTCCGACAAGGTGAAATGGATATAACACCTTGGGAACTCTTCAAAAGTACCTTTGTGGATAATCTGAAGGATTTCTTAGACCTGAAGCCGAGTGCTACGGTCTTAATCGTCCCCAGTGTGAAAGATATCCTCAGTGATCATGTGGCATATCCTCAAAGTGCCTTCTCATATGAGACTTGTGGTGATCCAGTAAGCTTGTTGTAAAATGTGGAGAAGCAATCTTTTCACTGACACAATCAATCAGCGTATTCGACTTCTTTCGAATCCATGTCAATTTTCATTGAATGGATTGTCATTTGCTGTTACAAGTGTTGATGTCTTGTTCCATCTTCGGAAAGAAGAATTTGTCAAGCGTGCACAGGATACTAGTACAAGTGCAGATGGGGATGTGAAGATGTCATCCAATAACAGTGAAGCTGATCCGATGGCCAACCTGTGTAGACATCTTGTCGAGCAGAGGAGGTATGACATGCTTCCAGATCTCTGCACTACGTTTACTCACTCACTGTTGAACAGCTTCTACCCCATATTCCCCGTTCCCAACGATCTCATGCATGAAGTAAATCTGGACGTTACACACTCAGACTTCTTGAAATTCGGTGGAGAGAAAGGAGAGTGCCCTGATGTACTCGTTACGCCGAGCAGGTTGAAGTACTTTGTCAAGGTCAGTCAGATTGAATTCAATGCTGATTCCACAACACTGATCTATTGGTTCCCATTCCGATTGTAGAGTGTTGACGATATCACCGCTGTGAATCCATCGTTCTTGACGAAGGGAACATTCGCTAGTTTGAAGTATTCAGGAGGTCACACTAAAAAAGAATCAATCAAGGTGGAGATATCCAAACTTGAGTAAGCTTTGCACTGATCATGGACGCGTTTCTGTAATGTTGTATTGCTATCTAACTGTTTTGGTGTATTTAAATCTGTATAGAATATGTATCAGAGATATGATGTACATCCTGGGTGTGTTTTGGGATTCCAATGATTGAGTCAACGCAACATTGAAGAGGATGGTCAAGTCAACTCCTCAATGACCACTTTATGCTTTGTTACCGGGATGATGGGCTTCACCGATGCCTTTTTATCATCCGCCGACGCTTCACTTTTCATTGCCTCGCTCCTCATCTCGAGTTCATCTGCCAGCAATCGCAACACCATAGTCGATGTGCTTAGAATTGTCGCAGCGTAGAATGTGAGTTTATGTGCAATATGGTGGGTCGATTTATTCGATTGGAAGAGTGTGGATAGATCGGAAAGGGCGAGGATAGTGTTACTCGACGGGTGGGATGTGAGTGATGATGATTCAGTGGAAGGAGCAGGCAATACGGTCACACTAAGTGGACGAATCAACCTCGACGTGTCATGGAGGAGAATGGACAGTAAAATTGGAGAGATTTTCTCCTTGAGAAGCAAAACTGTAAGCAATATGCCTTTGATGAAGATCGAGACAACATACTGAATCAAAGCGAGACCATAGATCTGTAATTGTGGCGGATAAATTGGGAAAGACCGAAGTTGATCTACGCTCGACCAGAAAGGGGAGTAGACGGGAGACAAATCTCTTGGCTTCTTGGTATTCGGGGTCGATAGATCTGAGAGATGATAGAGGAGAAGTCGATAGAGAGCGAGTAATGTACGAATACACGATTCTAAATGAACTTGGTCAGATTTGAGAAACGAAATGTCGATTTAGAGAAGTACATACAATGTCGCACAAATGTTGTAAAGAAGCAATGGTATTGCTTCATCTCGACTCATTGTTCTTGAAGTGATGTTGTCAATCATTTCCTGCGGAACTTCCATTATTTCTGGCTTTTCGCCGAACCGTTTCTGCTTTTGCACAGGTAAGGCCAAGACCTGGATTGGCTCATGTCTTGTACTGTCTTCATATTCGTCGGATGGCCGTTCCCACCAAGGTTCTAGGATTTGTGTCTGGAGCTCTTCACTCGCCAATAGTTGTTGGGTGATATTACTGGATGGGTTCTGAACGAGTTTCATGAACTGTTCTCGTTCCTCGCTAGTGAGGGCAGACCATATTTCGTCATATGAGGCCTTTTCTGTAGGCAAAATCATTGAAGTCAATTACTCTGATTCGAGAAAGTTTGGTTGGCATACCCATGTCGAGGCTTTGAAGCCTGTTTGCAAGATCTACTTCGTCTTCACCCCCATCTGCCTCTAGAAGTTCAGACTCGTCTAAAGCATCCTCTTCAAACCGCTTTAGAAGATCCATCATTTTCGTCCTTTCTTCTGCAGTCTTGGACGGATTACTGTGTATATCTGATTTTATCTCTTTACGATAAAACGCTTCGGAGCATTCGCCATGATTCTATACAAACCAAAGACCAGTTCTAACTCCAATATCAGAGGTCAGAAAAGATTCGGACGCACTGGTGAACGGAAGCATGTCAAAGAACAATACGGAGCATTGCATGTAGGACAAGTGTATCTCGAAAATTGTCGGTGACATCTGTGCTATTTCTCCGAATGAGTAGCTGAACTATCGGGAGCTGAAAGAGTGAACTTACATCGCACACGGAATGCTGGAAATGTTTTCAGGTTTCTTGGATTCAGAAGTCGCTATCACGATGTCTGTTGCAGGTGATGACATATCGAAACAAATATTCCAGGGTTGTTGGTTAGAGAAAGGGATAATTGAATGTGACAGACAATACCCAGCGGTCACATGATGTGACTGGGTTAGCAATGACGTTACGAGTAATTTCAAGTTCAACGTTCAAAGCCTTGACCTCTACTTTCTTGACATAACATGGCACACGGAGAGAAATCCACATCCAAACACAAACGAAATCATGACAAGGACGATTCTGACAGAAAGCACAAGCGGCGTCGACACTCTCCAGACAGCAGTGGTAGCAAACGAAACAAGAAAAAAGGGTCAAAGTTACATATTGCGGACGACAATGCAGAGGAGGATATGTGGGAAGAGAAAAATATTGATATGGACGGTGAACAGGTACTCTTCATCTTCATGTTGCTGGCTACAGAATATCAGTGCAGATATCTAATGAAATTGCAAGCCTATAGCGACAGATATTCCAACTGCTGATACATTGTCTCTGACTTCACGAGCTCAGGAAAAGCAAGGGGATCCTCCGTTACCTCCTAGTACCATAACGGAGTCCACTTTGAAGAGAGATGATTGGATGATGGCTCCTAACGATTATGCTGATACAAATGAAAGGTCCACAGGGAACCAAAGCGACTTCTTTTTAAATATTGGCACAGAACTGAGAAAGAAGCCACCCCCGAAAAATCCCTTGGATGATAAGGTCAGCACTTTCGCCTTTATAATTGATGTATCGTCTCATGAATTCCCTTTGGCAGCCTAAAGTCAGTTCGAAAGAGCTAAATCCAATTATTCGTGGTGAAGAACTGCCTGAACGACCAGTCGAGGAAAAGAAATTTGTACCTGGCGGCCCCGGCTCTCAATGGCGTATGATGAAACTTCGTAGGGTATATGAAACAGCAGATGAGGAAGGAAGACCTGTCTTGGAGGTTGCCATGGATAGATTTGGGTCAATGGAGCTCTTCGAACAGGCACAAGAGGAGAGAAGAATTTTGGATGAGAGAGAGAACAGACGGAACGATACTTACAGCGGTCGATCTGACAGGAAGGGAAAGGCGAGGGATAACGGGACCGGTAATGACGGAGAAAAGAGGTATATGTTCACTGATGTCGCAGGAAGCGGAGCCTCTAGTAGAAGTTCATCCTTCCGAAGACCTGACTTTGGGGACAGACAACATCAGGGTAGTCTGCCATCGACTCCGAGCCCTGCAGATAGTAGCAGCAGACAAAGCGCCCCTCAAAACAGACGATTTGACTCTCTTCGACTTCCTTCGCGTGGTGGGGGTGAAAGTCCATTTCAACAATCACATACTCCCATTCCGTCCGTCATGACACCTTCTCAACTCGTTGCACCCAAGACCAAGGTTTTATCACAGTCAGAGTTGAACAAATTGCAGGCTAAGGTTTTGAGAGCGAAACTGATAGGCGCACCAGATGCGGAGGCATTGGAGAAGGAATACGAGAGAGAGCTGAAACGATCGAATGGGGAGGAAGGTGATGGTGAAGGGAGTGTTCAGACGAAGGTGGAGGTATTACCAACACTGGATGCCAGAGGACGGTTGTATGATGTTGGACATGGCAAACCGGACGAGGAAACTTTGCCGGGCAATAGAAAGAAGAAAGAGAAGGTAGGCATATTTTTTCTGTCCATAATTGCAGATCACTCATAATCCTTTCAGTTCGAGATGCGGGACCCCAAGACAGGAGAAATTCTTCGTTATAATCCTGATGATGACAAGGTCACACTTGGTGAAATGCTGCGTCAGGAGAAATTCGATGCTGGAATGAGCGACCAGAAGAATTTGGATGCGGAGTATGCCAGAGCCATCTTGTCAGATGGTAAATTTCAGGTATGACCTTTCATTCATGGCCGAATCTGATGGAGGACTTACTGCAGTGTGTAGAATGATTTGGATTACATTGACGACAATGCGGAGAAACTTGGTAGACAGAAGATGCGCAGTGATGCGATGAAGAGACAATTCGCTATCAATGGTTCGCCATGTTTCATCTCTAATGAATTGGATGCCTGTCACTCAATAGTTGTGTTTAGATTACAAGCGAACGCAGAAAGTCCTCGCAACATGTCCCTTCTGCTACGGCGAAGATGATTCACTACCCAAAGCTCCTGTTATTGCTATGGGAACAAGAGTTTACCTGTCGTGTACCCTGAATGAAGAACTCTTAGAAGGACATTGTCTGATCGTGCCGATTCAACACCATCTGACGATGCTGGAAGGGGATGATGACGTCTGGGATGAAGTGAAGGTGAGTGATCTTCACCATTGTTTTCTGCTGTATAAACTTACGGACGTCGTTATAGAACTTCATGAAGTGCCTCATGAGAATGTTTGCTGAACAAGACAAAGGCGTCGTCTTCTATGAAACTGTCATATCTCTCAAATGGCAGAATCATACGGTCATTGAATGTGTACCTTTACCTTGGGATAAATTTGAAGAGATTCCTGGATACTTCAAGGTATCTCTTTCGACCAACTACAAAGTCTGCTTGCTCATTGGTTTTTCTTTTCTTTCCCAAACATAGGAATCCATCCTCATGTCAGAGGCTGAATGGTCTCAACATAAGAAACTGATTGATTTCTCGTCAAGACCTGGGGGATTCCGACGCGCAATGGTCCCTAATCTCCCGTACTTTATGGTTCAATTTGACTATAAAGGTGAAAAGGGTTATGGACATGTTATCGAAGGAGCGTCGGAAGGTCTGCAAGATGAAGATGACCAAGCTAACCAAGACCCTAGTAGTGGGACATTCCCTAAGTATGTAGTTTCATTTGTTGAGTCGTCTCGGGTACTGATTTTTGTATCTTTTGTGAAGGTTCTTTGCTGGAGAAATCATTGGAAATGTAATGGAGTTGGAACCGAGACAATGGAGAAGACCGAAGAGGATTGATTTGAGGTTCAATAAAGAGAGGGTTGCGAAGTTTAGGAAAATGTATGATAAGTTTGATTGGACAGGGATGATTGGGAAGTGAGAACACATATCGATATGCACATTTTATTGTATTATATAGTATTCCGTGATATCCAGTTGGTTACATAGTGTTGAATGGTTTTCTCGAGGAGGAATCAGAGTCATGTCCAACAGTGTATTTATTCTTCGATATATGCGCCACGGGCAGTCCTGATGCCTTACTGTTGGACCTTTTAATCGGTAATTTCTGGAATCTCAAGCCCTGCACGTTCAGCCATTCGGATTGTGTTTTGAGCCTATTGGTAGAGAGACCAGTCAGCCATTCATCGTATCATATGATAACTCGAAACTAGATAGACCTGTTTGATCATAGGCTCATCTATCATCTCATCAATACCTCCTGTTTGTAACCCAATCGCACCACGATTCGAAGCATGAGCTTTCTTCATACTATGGACTATTCGCGCTGCACGCAGGATCTCTGATATCCCATATTAGTTTGCTGCAAGGGATATTAAACGCGGTAGAACATGCCTTTGGGAGTTGGAACGAAGGTTGATTGGATAATATCAATTTGGTTTGGATGGATAGCTTGCTGTTACGATGAATGATTGGTGTTAAATGGACGAACAGAAGACGATGCGAGATGGAGAGCATACTTTTCCTGTAAATCCCAGCTCACGGCCGTCTTGGCATTCTTGCTTCAAGTAGTCGAGGTCTTTGTAATTCACGCATACCTATCCGTAGAAGAATCAAGTCACGACCAGGCATAGGTTATCCAAGCAAGGGAATTACCATGTCGATCGCTTGGAGTCGGAAAGCCTTTGCCATGAGCACAATTTCTGAACGGACGTGAAGAAGTTCACGACGGGATGGGGTTCGTATTATAGACGTATCCGCACAGACTGAAAATCAAGCATGTCAGCAGTATTTAGACTTACGGGAGTGTACTAGACTGACAATCCTCGGCTGCAAACTACGTGTCAAGTAAAATCATCAGTATGGATAGACGACCTTCATGAGCTTTGGTAGACCCACAAGGAGAGCAGATAATAAGCCGCCATTTGCCCCAGAATTTGATTTCCAAGATGCGATGGAAGGAAGGTTGTAATACGACAATGCACTCTCGATACTTGCTACGAAATTGACTGGTCGAGTGGATTGAGATAATTCGTTAGAGACCGTATCAAGATCCTTCGTTGAGTGTACTTTGGGGAGAACAAAGGTGCTTATATGAGGGATACTGGCCTAAGATTGGATAAGTTAGCTATAGGCATTCTGATTGTGTGAAGTGGATTACAGTGAGTTTAACATCTTCTTGAAAAAATCCGGTGTGTACTGAATTCAACCTAACGGCAATACGGGATGGGTCTGGAAGCTCTGAAGCCCTAGTCTTTCAAAAAATCAGGGTAAACGTAGAGCGAGTTGAACATGATGAACCCCCACCTTCATGAAAGTGGCAAGTCGCTGGCGAGCATCTGCTTTAGCGGCGGGGGAAGGAGGAACGCTATCCTCGAGGTCATAAATAATCACATCCGAACTAGAAGTTAGAGACTTCTCAAGCATACGATCTGAAGATGTGGGCACTGCAAGAGATTGAGAATGATTAGTATTTATAAGAAGCCACTTTTTAGCAGGACTGACCGTAGAGGTAGGAGCGTTGAAGTGGTGAAGTTGAGTGGGCTACGTCGTGGCGAAATCTAGCGATGTTGAATGAGAAGCCCCAGTTTTTATTTTTCGGGACTGCCAAAGTCTTGAAACCCAACATGTTGTCCTCGAAGTTCGCTGGACGAGTGAGAGGATGAATTTCCAACTTGGCTGGGAGTACTTACATCGGCAACGACCGGTCCGTGATGTAATCTTTGGAATAGCAAGCTCTCATTCCGCAACTTATGTGTTAATCTCCTCCTCTACCACCTCGTAGAACATGAGGGTGGTCACAACTTTCCACTCTCCATCCTCTATTGTCGCCTCAACCTCTTGCTCGCTCACCCCCGACGGAGAGCACCTCGTCGTCGCCAAAGCAAGCTCTCTTCAAGTCTATGAAGTAACTCAAGACGGTCTCACCCACCTCTGTGACCTCCCTGTCTGGGGTCGCGTACTTTCTCTGCGCACATTAACCGTCAAGGTATGCCGGTCTGCATATTGACTTGCATTCTTGCTCTCATTGCCTCACCTTGATTAGAAAGGAGTTGAAAAGCTTCTCGTTTTGACAGACCATCCGGACCCCAGACTGATTCTCCTCGCTTTCAAAGACAGTGATCTTGGCCCAGAGCTGATCACAGATGGTGTCGTTTCCCTGCATGATCGCAACGCAACCCATACCGAATTCTCAACCGATTTTGTTCTCCATCCATCTGCACGGTTGGCTGCCATCAACTGTTACAAAGGAAAGCTTAAGATTGTGCTCTTCAAGAAGGGTCTCATAGATGAGCATTTTGACGTCTCGTAAGTTATAGTAGCCCTTATACCATCAAGCATCTCACCTCAAAATATATCTATTCCCAGCATACCTGAATTAAACATACTAGGGATCGCCTTCCTTCCCACAAAGGATCCTTCACTCGCCATACTCCACATTGATCACCAACAACGTACTCAACTCATTTCTCGGGATCTCGATGTATCAGCCCAGGAATTGTCCCCTGCTCTATCTACTGTCCTACCCAACACTGTTCTCACCGGTAGCGCTGTTCCAATCACCGACACTCCTCCTATTATATTACCCATCCCTTCAATTACCACAGACGAGGCGGAGGAATCAGGTAGCAATGTTTTCCAAGGCGGTATACTTGTTCTGGGGGGACGAAGAATCTATTTTTTCGACCTTGCTGACGAAGACCGTCAAAGACGAAGAAAAGGGAAGCAGAAGAGATTGGAAAAGAGAAAGGCTAGTGATGCCACTGAAAGTAGTAATGCAGTAGAGAAGGAGAAAGAACGTGAATCAAGGAAGCTAAAGCCCAAGTCTAGCGTTAAATGGCCGTGGTCCGAGATAGTTTCGTACGAATATTCTTTTCTCAGTATCGCTTGCAACCATGAACTAACTCATGGTGATATTCCCAGTCATTGTCTGATCGACTCCACTGGGAGGAAACTACTGCTGGGTGATAAATATGGCAAAATGTGCTTGCTTACGCTTGGAGAGCATCCATCTATGATCCTCATACCCCTTGGTGAAGTGAATATTCAAATATCTACATCGCTATCTTTCCTAAATTTAAATTCGCCTAGGCGTCTTCTGCAACGTCGTTGTCTTACCTTGGATCTCAAGTGGTTCACGTTGGCTCTCATTACGGCGACTCTCAACTCATACGAATTCACCCTGAAGCATTTTCAAATATCGACGCAGACACACTTCCTATCCCAACCGGCATCCACACCATTGAACCGAATTCTCTGCAGAATTGGAATGACGAAGATGATGAAGACAAACGGGAAGGCGATAAAGGAGTCATTGTGAAGACCATAGGCAACCATATTGAGGTTCTGGAGGTGTTCAATAATATCGCTCCAATCGTGGATGCTATCACTGCCGATATGGATGGAAGTGGTCTAGTTAGTTTCTCTTTTGCGACGACTCAAAAGAAAAGTCTGACTGAGGATATATTCCTTATAGCCCCAAATCATCACGTGTTCTGGAGGGAACAATACCGGCTCGTTGAATATCGTACGGACAGGAGCCGACTTTAATCAGCTGGCTTTGATCAAGGGTTTGACAGATGTTGTCGGGATGTGGCCTATTCGAGCAAGCTATAGCAGCAAGTAAAGAAACAGTGATCGCTTTGATTTTGGTCTTGCGACTGACTTACTCCATAGGATCGATACCCATCTGCTCGTCTCAACAACTCGTAATTCCCACTTGTTCTTCTTCAATGGTCATAATACTGTCCAACACGTCGATGCCTCTGTGACGGCTTTTGATATATCAGTACCAACACTCACTCTGAACAATATAGCTCGACGTGTAGTTACTAACAATGCTGGGCGCACGTCATCATCATACGCAGACTCTCCTTGGGTCGTTCAGGTCACCTCGAAGGGTGCAAATTTATTGGAATTCGATCAAACATTAAATGCCTTCCATATCATCGGCGAGGGTTGGACTCCTCGACGCAAGGAACTGGATGCAGGCTGGAACAGCAGGGAAATCGTGGCTGCTAGTGCCAATGCAAGTCAAATTGTCATTGCGTTGAGTGGTGGTAGGTTGGCACTGTTAAATGTCGGAGAAGACGGCACATTCAACTTGGTCAAGTTCGTCTACTCTATCTTTCGAATTTAGGTTTGCCTTTGAATCGTCATATTTACTCACGCCTAATTGTTTAGATATAAAGATTTCAAAGATGATGAAGGACATACTAAGGAAATCTGCTCAGTATCTTGTCAACCTTTCGACTCCAGCAAACATTTCGCGATGTACATTGCGGTCGCATTTTGGGGCACCAATACTATCTCGATTCTATCTCTTGAAAAATCTGAAACTTACATGTCCCCAATATGTTCCACGCCCTCTCTCCCATCTCTTCCTTCCTCGATCGCCTTGCATAACTTCGGTTCTGGTCGAAGATCCAAAGACCCAGAGTTCCATCCATACCTCGTTGCAGGTTGTGTAGATGGCACAGTTGTAAGTTTCCCCTTCGTACCTTCTAGTGGTGAGTTGAAGGATAAGAAGGTATTTGGATTAGGCCATACACCAGTGAAGCTATGTGTATGCCATGTTGATGATAAGAGGGTTGTTCTTGGAATCGGGGATAGGTCAGCTATCTTCTATTGGGATAAAAGAAGGGTCAAACAGAGTCCGGTCATGTTGCAGGTGCGTGATAGCTCATTCGTCTTAGTTATGAAGTATTGACGATGACGATACAGAACGTTCAACTCGGCTCTGACATCAACACAAACACATTCGCTAATTCCCTGCTTCTGGCCACAGACGAAGGTCTTGCTATTGGGAAAATCAGGGGGATTGACAAAATGCAGATCAGAACTGTACGTGGATTGTAAGTTGGTTTCCATCCCGTGGTCACTGATACTCGTTTAGATTCCATTAGGTTATGACAACCCGAGACGGATCAGTTATCATGAATCTGCAAATGTCTTCGGAGTCGCCTGTCTGCAAGTTACGCCAAGTCGAGTAGGCGAGGGTGAGGTCTCTCACAGTACCTTCACGTTATTTGAAGGAAGCTCTTTCAATCGTGCGTTACGTCTTCTCCCTCTATTGCATCGGTAGTAAACATTCAATGCTTGAGTTAGGTATCGGATACTTTTCTTGCGACAATGATGAACAGATTACAGCAGTACACGCACTCAAACCAGTTGCCTCGGCGAATAATGAACATCTTGACCTTGCCTTCTGCGTGGGGACTGTCAGGTTTCAACATGGAGAGCGAGAGCCTTCTCAAGGACGATTGTTGATTTTAAACAGGGATCCACCTGATGATGCATCGACTCCTTCGAATGGAAAACTGAGGATGATGGCCTCCTTACCGACGTTGGGATGTGTTTTTGCGATTGACAGTCTAGGAGATAAAATAGTCGCTGCTGTAAATTCTTCGGTACGGTGGCCTCTTTTTACTTCAAATTGACCCTTTATTGATATATCAATTGCAGGTGAATTTGTATCAATTACAAACTTCTATTTCTTCTTCCTCCACAGGTTTAGAAGAGGTTGCTCAGTGGAACCACAATTATTTCGTTACTTCACTCGTTACGAATGGAGATAGCGTGACAATAGGAGACGCTGTTAGTTCAATTTCGGTGTTGAAGGTTGATGGAAAGAAGATCAAGACGGTTGCCAGAGATTATGGACCTTTATGGCCAGTATCGATTGGAGCCGCTGACAATGGTGTTGTAGGCTGCAATGTCAGTATCTTGTTGATTCGGATCACTTCGACTGGCTATACTGACCAAGTCCAGATCGACTGCAATATATTTGCATTCACGTACGACCCCACCCAAGTCAAACCTACCTTGGAACGGAATGGCAGCTATCATCTTGGTGATATTGTCACAAAATTCATACCAGGTGAGTATATTTCAGTATGTAAAGTAAGAATGGAGCTGAAACCAATTTCAGGGGGGTTGAGTAGCTCGAAAGATCAAGATATTGGTATATTCAGCCCGGAGCATGTGTTCTTTACATCTTCGGGGAGAGTAGGCGCTATTATTCACGTCAACGATGAGATTGCCTTACAGCTTACTGCATTACAACACAATATGGAGAAGGAAATAACAGGGCCAGGGGAGACCAAACATTCCACGTGTGTTCATATTTTGTTTCTCTATAACTGCGTGCTAACGATGTGGCTTACAAGGTGGCGAACTCCTGTAAACTGGAGAGGAAGGACTGATGCTGAAGAATCGTTCGGTTTCTTGGATGGTGATTTCTTGGAACAATTCCTCATGCATGCTGATCCCGCTACCTTGCTGCAAGGAGAGAACGAAGCAGAGCGAATAGACGTTGAGCCGTCTCAACTTCAGAATGTCCTTGAGATGTTGCAAAGTTTACATTAATGAAAGTAGGAGAGGATGTCAATGTATGTATATGTATAAATAGAATTCGGAGTCCAGGATGTGTATGAATGTGTATATATGGAATGAAGTTGTCATTGAACAATCAATAAATTGCGAAGGCTGACACTCTAGGAATTAAGCACGAAGGCCAAGCGAACGGAATAGCTGGGTGGGTAAGTGACGGAAAAATGCTGTTTGTTCTTCACTTCTTTGAGGCGCGAAGAAAAATCCGGAGGTAAGAACGAGGTAACTAAATGATAAATACATCAGCAAGTTGGTCATAATCTACCGAAAGTACTGCACACCTGAGAATCAATATACTGCCTCGATGATAATTGCTTTTTGCTTCAATATAGGTATAAGTCAACAAGAAGACGGACAGAATAATGACGATAACGTCCCATCTGGGGAAGATTAATCTAAAGAGGTGTGGTTCAGAAACAATCAACGATGACAGATAGGCCATGATACTCACGTGAAGGTGTCTGCGACGGAGCCCATCTTCTCCGGTGCGTACCAAGCAGAAAATGCGACCATAGCAGGAATTTGCAATAAACAAACTTGAAGGGCGTAAGCCGAGCCAATTTCCATACTGGATGGGGAACACTCGTCAATAGGATACACAATGTTGATGAAATAGCGGACGTACCTCAATGCTATATTGCCGTTCAACGCAAACGAGATCGCATTCATGAACTCTGTGGTATTAGGTACCAATGCGAATAGTGTAATACCAAGGAACTTCTCATCGATACCAGATCCTTCCAAAACAACGTCCACCACCTCAATAAGCAATTCTACATTGATGGCAGAGGTTAATGAGAAACCGAATACGAACGAGATAACAGAGACATACCCGCGATTAAAGCGTATACGAAAGTGCATCCTAATAAAACACTCGCGCTGGTGAACCTACTCCAAGAAGGTGCGTCATGTCCTCCATGTCCACCTGCCTCTTCCTCGACTGCTGATGCACGCAATCTAGTGGCTGAATTCACTTGATTCTGTTGATGTCGGAGTGCGCTGACAGTTGCTACAGCGACTGCCCGAGTAAATTCGTCTGTGGATATATGCTCAGGAAGATGCATTCGCTGGAGTCCAGTGTCTTTGATTGCATGATCAACACTTTCAAGTAATGGAGTATACGCGTTCTGATTTTGCAGAACAGGAGGTTCAGCATAAGAGATACGACGAGGGGCCGGGGCAGCAGCCGATAAGGGACCATTGGTCGCAGATGTGTCTGAGGGAATAGTAATTTGAATATCTGCAGGGCGAGGGGTCTGGCTTCGTGATGGTATATCTGTGTCACTGGGGGCGATGGTACTTGGTTTATGTCGGAGTGAAGACGCTTGTCGGTTACCTCCAGGAATGAGTCGATGGTAAATCGACATTCTTTGTTGAGATGGTGGAAGACCCATCTCAATAGGATGAAGGAGTTGTTGTGGATTTTGCCAGATCTGGCTGGCGTGAGTTCGAAGAGAGAACCAGAGCCCGATAAGATATGACTGAGGGGTGATTTAATTTACTTATGTCGGAGAGAAAGTTTCATATGACTCACGAAAAGGAGAACAGCAGCACAGAAGTACATCAAACTCTTGACAGTCGACTGATAGAATGGATCATCGACGGGGTCAGGATGTTCATAGTAACAATGTTGACAGACCCAAGGAGCATTTTCCAATGGCGATCCTTCTGGACAACCATCACAAATCAACTGGAACTGTCGAAAAATGAGCATCGGTGTAGCGTTGAGACTTTGAAGAAAAACCTACACTGCCATATGTTTGATAAAAGAGCGTGGGGGTGAGCGTCCCAATGAAAGCCATGATCAGCAGCATACTAGTGACACCAGCACTCTTCGCGTTGAACTTTTGCTCCTTCCGTCTCAGAGCTCCACTGCACATACTCATTCCAGGCATGAGTAACACTCCTGCTAACAGACTCCCTACAATGGAACCTTCGACTAGATGGCCTTTCCCTTCAGTCAAAGCGATACCGTAGAGAATAATCTCAATGATAGAACCGAAAGTAGCGTTGATCACGGCACCCATCCCGATTGAGGACTGTGCCGAAATTGACGCGACAGCCATGCCGATGAAATATGAGAGTGGGATAACACTCGACAGACTCAACAGAAATACCAAAGGACGAGAGGTTAAGAGCGCCAGCAGTGCTGGAACATGCTTACCGGCTTCCTCTCGGCGTTCTGCAAGAGGCATGAGGACGAAACCGTCCAGGAGAACAAAGAATACCACGGGTAGGAGATTGATGAACATGATGTTGACCCCACCAACAGTGTACTTGTAGTACTTCCAGCCCATAGCACGGTAGGTACATAGGAGAACTGTGGATGTCGGTGATCCTGAAGGTGCGGCCTGTCCTGCTGCTAACCTGGCCGATTTGTATGCGAAGACCATAGATCCGGATCCAGTTGACCCTTGCTGACTAGTTTGACCCTGGACTGCTTCGTCTTGCGCAACTGGGACCGCTACAACTGCAGGAGCGGCGCAAAAACGGATATCGGTAGGGTGTTGGAAAAGGTATTTGATCAACTGCCAGTTGAGCTTCGCCATAGGGATAGTGAAAATCAAAGCCCAGCATATGATGCACACGATGAGCATGAGAGGAGCAATGATAGATATAAGTGCGAGCCAAAATATGACACGTCCTAGGATATCATTGGACTTCCTCTTCAAAGCACCGATGGCGTATGGCGACGTAAATGTTTCTCCGGGAAGAGGGGCAGCACCATAGGACTTGGAAGGTTTGATTCTATCTCCCTCGGGAAGAAGAGATGTTGATTCAGTGGGCGCTGGCTGCTCCCATGAACCAGAGGATACCTGCTGTGCTACAGTACGGGGAGTAATTGTTGAGTATGCCGATTGTGGACCAGCAGTATCGGGTTGAGGAGAAGAAGGTTCTGAAACTTGAGCATGAGGGGATTCTCCATTCTGCTCTTCATCAGCCATAGTCCGCCAGTCTCCCTCAACGTACTTTCCAAAGGGCCAGGCAATGTACCAACCAAGTCCATAGACCAGCGAAGCATAACGTTTACCTCCTAACGGAATAACGTAGAGTATAGCAGACACCAGCAAGCAGGCCAATGATATCCACCAACCAAAGAACAGAGCCCAGAAGATGTTGCCTGGTAAGAGGTGGCGTTCAGCTTGTGCTGAAGGGACGGAATGAAGAGCTTGGTCGGCGTATCGAGTGACTGAACGAGATTTCTTGTAGAGAGCGGGCTTCCAAATTGGCAAACCAAAGGGGTGTTCTACATTGATTAGGGACTGTCTGTCCTTGAGGGTGATAGGATCCTGTTCCTCTCCATCGTCATTCTGGGAAGAATTGTCCTCTTCATCTGCATCACCAGAATGCAGCTCTTCTGAGCTTGGGTGCTCTTCTGTCTGTTCTAGATAATCTCTTCCACTACCCTCTGCTTGGTCTTGCGCGTCTTCATCCTCTTCCCGGTAGCCTCTCGCTGAACTGGTTATGCTGGTGCTTCTGGCACCACGACGTTTGATTGAGGCAGATGAGACATTCCTGCTTGCCATCGAGATACGTCTTGGAGTTGGAGAAGAAGGTCTAGGTGAGAAATAAGAAGTACCCTGATGGTGATGTTGGGGAGTGTCTAGGGCAGACCACTGAGAGCTACGACTAAGGCTGCGATGTAGTGGCAAACGAGATGGGGGGTTACGCGTCCTAGATGGTGTTGTCCCGGGAGTAGCTAAAGAGGACTGAGCATCGTCCTGCGGGTCGTCTGGAGGGGAAGAGAAAGAGGACATGGTCCATGCACTTTGAACTGTGCAGAAGATGGCAGACGGCGGCAACCTGTGCGCGCTTGGTTGCTATCTCCATCCAACTCGACAAGTTTGGAAGTCGACCAACAGAAAATTCAAACATACTTAAAACTCGAACATTAAAAATTAATAGTGCACTGTATTGCAAAGTGGTGGTATTGTACATGTACAATACGGAGTTGTCGCTCAAAAAATCTACTCATCGACTGTAATCATTAATACGCGCATCCACCGCACGATGCGCCAAAGTACTATACTATCGTGCATTCGCCTAGACGGTCGGGTATATCATAATCGGGGTATGGTTTCAGTCCAACATATAACCTCACAACAAGATCGCGCTTCCTCCAGATGAGAACAGGGAAAAGGACAGAACAAAAGCGAGCTTTCACGCCTTCAAGAGTTTCTCTCGAAGCTCGGCACCTTTCAGTCGAGCTCGTAGATATTCCAGACGGGCATCGTATCGTGCTGTGACTTCAGCTCTCCGTTTTCGGATGTCTACCATCTCATCTTCGGCTCCGTCCTGGCTGGTGACTCGTCGGGATGGACTCCCGCCAGAGACCGTACCATGTGCAGATATGGGGCTGCTTGATCTTGCCGCAGTATCTGTTTCAGCGACAGTTGCTAATGGAAGATGCCCTGTACTCCGTGCGAGATTCACACTAGACGTACTTGCTCCGAGCCTAAGACGGCCAGATGAACGAGGGGCGAGAGGGGAGGAGAGGGGGGATGTCGGTTTGCCGACTGACGATAAAGTCGACGTAGAGGCTTTTCGATGTATAGAGCTGGAGTCAAGTGGAGGCCAAAGAGGACGCTGTGAAGCGGCTTTTGTTATGGAAGCCTTGCGCATTGAATGTGTTGTATGCATAGAACCGGTAGACCGTAGGGAGGTTGAATCGATGTCCATAACCATAGTTGAGCGTATAGATGTGGCTTCTGCGCCTATATGCAGCGTCCGGATTCCGTCGTCGGAGTCTACAGGTGACGACAACGGGTGTAGCAGCTGACTCCCACGTCCTTGTTGTCGAACCATAGTGCTTAACTCCAGTCCGTTGAAAGCATCCAATAAACGCCTCCTTTCAGCTTCGACCAATTCTATTTCGTGTCGAATGTCCTTTGCAGACTGAGGCTGATCTTCATCATCATCCACAGCTGCTGAATGGGGGTTTCTAACTTCGATTCCCCCAAGGTTCCGCCCCGAGAATGCGGATGGAGGCGCCTTCCCTCTTCTGATACTCCTAGTGGTAGAACGAGAGACGGATTCTGAAAATGGAACAGATAAAGAAATATCAAGGGGAGGGGAGAAGAGATTGCCGTATTCGCTCCCTTGTGAATCGTTGGGCCGTAAGGAAAACTCGCTGTTCTGTTTCGTCAGTCTTCGGAGAAAGGATGACTTCTGCGTGTTCTGAGTTGCCGTGGAAGTATAAGAGTAAACACTCATAGTATCACTTCTCGAGGAAGGGTCCACAGCCATTGAGCTTCTTCTGCGGCTGCTTGTGGCACGTTTGAGAAGGCCAGTGACAGTAGAGGATATCGACCTGTTGGATTGAATGGAACTTCGGGATGATTGGGTGTTATAGTTGGAAGATGGGCGGCGGGGGTGAGAGGGGGAAGAGGGACCTGCAAGATTACGAGTTGAGACGAAATAGTCCAAGTGAACTCGAGACTGCTCTGACCTCTATTAGGGCTAGTGGCTACAACTGCCATTGGAACGAGGGGTGTCTCGGTTGGTACTGTCGATCCTGCAGCAAAGCGATCAAATAAGCTCTGCCGAAGTAGACGGTATTCATCGTCACTGGAGGAAGTAGTAGCGTTTTATTGATAGACCGAAAAGAAAAGATGAAGTGAGGTACGCACTTTAAAAGGCCTTCAGAATTTGCAACCGCGAGTTCGTTAAGTCGTTGGGCGAGCGTGATACTATCGCAGGGTGTAAGTCAATAGACCAATGCGATGAAGAGATTGACCTACGTTACTGCATCAGTTGAACCGCGAGAGATGGCGGGATTGGGGGAGCCTTCTGAGGCACTTCGTCGTTCGAGACCCGGTCGAATATTGTTCGTTGAACTTGGAGAAGACACAGCGCGATCAGAGATTCGAGTAGTAGGGTGAGAGTGGCCTTGGGGGGTGGATTCATTTGCAGGAAGACGGGCCTTGGCTGCCTTGTTTCCATACTGAACTGTGGTTGTAAGACGTTGCGGGGGAGAGTGAGGAGGAAGAAGGGACTCACAAATCTTGAACGAATGACTTTAACGACTGACTTGTCCTCTTTCAAAGGTTGCTCATAATCTTCCGACCTCCTGGCAGAAAAGAAACCCATCATCGCTTCATTCTGCTCCGTGGTTAATGTCAAAGACCAGGGCAATAATATTGGGTAATAAACATTACGCGCTAACTCAATTAATTATTTTTGCTAATTGCCTTTCTTGGGATATCGAACGATTTGAATATTGGATGCTCGTTCCACCCCTTTCGACTTTCTCAAGCACGCAGCAGTCGTGTACTTGCTATAAAACCACCACTTGACCAGGACGGTGGACAAAGATGGTCGCCACCAACCTCAATCCTCCGACGAAGGGCTATGAGTTCCTCGGCCCTCCTGGCGCGTTTCTCATCACAGTCGGCGTACCCACAATGACCTACGCGCTCTACTTTGGCTGCTCAGAAACTTCAGGAGGTTGTCTCGCTCCTTTGAACACCCTTTGGCCGACTGCATCTGCAGCCGTCTCTGATATCGCCTGGTGGAAGTCGCTTTTCGACAAAGACGCGTTCCTCCTCTACCTGGCATGGTATGCGTACACTTTGCTCACCTGGCTCATCCTGCCCGGAGACTGGGTTGACGGCGTAGTCATGCGCGACGGGAACAAGAAGCAGTACAAGATCAATGGTATGAGTGTCTCCCAGCCTGCGTTGCGACCATACTTAAATGCCCCGTAGCTTTCTCCACATTTCTGCTCACTATGGGCATTGTTTCTGGTTACATCTACCGTTTTGGTCCCCAGTCCTTCACTTTCATATACGAAAAGTGGGTGGGGTTCGTGACTGCTTCTTTGTTGATGTCCATCTTCCAAGCTGCCGCGTGTTATGCTGGTTCATTCGCACCTGGAAAACTGCTTGCACTCGGTGGCAATACTGGCAATCCCATCTATGACGTATGACCCCCTGCCCACCTCTGGTTACAATCTCTGATTTTTGCGTTACCAGTTTTACATTGGTCGGGAGTTGAACCCTTCCATCGGTTCATTCGACTTGAAATCATTCAACGAAATCCGTCCCGGCTTAATGTTATGGGTTCTCATTGACATTAGCATGGTTTGCGAACAAGCAGTTCGAAGAGGTGGCATTCCTACCGATTCTATCATCCTTGTCCTTTTATTCCAACTTTTCTATGTTGTTGACTGTCTATATAACGAGGTCAGCGTAGCCATGGCGACTTCACGTACAATGCATGAACTTACCCCTTTACTGCAGCCTGCTATCCTTACCACGATGGACATCACTACTGATGGCTTTGGCTTCATGCTTGCTGTTGGGGACTTAACTTGGGTTCCGTTCATCTACTCATTGCAAGCACGTTATCTGGTATTCAATCAGGTAGAACTGGGTCCTGCATATACAGCTGCCATCACTGCTGTCAACTTGCTTGGATATTACATTTTCCGAGCTGCGAATGGAGAAAAGAATGACTTCCGCAACGGACGCAATCCCAAAAGTTTGTGTTCATCAGCGTTTTATCCATATGCTCTTTTGACTCTTGGCCCTTAGATCTCAAATATATGACAACTGAGAGAGGATCGAAACTATTGATTACCGGATGGTGGGGTAGGTCCAGACATCCCAACTACATGTGTGTACAGTCTTTTTTTGGTTTTAGTTTGTCATTGTCTTGACAATCCATTCCAGGGGTGACCTCTTAATGGCACTTGCCTGGTCGTTACCTACTGGTTTCTCAACACCGGTCACGTACTTCTATGTGACATACTTCCTTGTACTCTTGATCCATCGACAGAGACGAGACGATGAAAACTGCGAGAAAAAGTGAGTATGTTTGGTGCATTATAGTGAAGGATTTCCAACTAACATGACCTATTAGATACGGCAAGGATTGGCACAAATACTGCGAAATCGTTCCGTATCGCATTTTCCCGTATGTGTATTGATTAATCAATTATATTGCTGCCATATTGTATGTATACCCATTTTCGTTAAAACTTTTTTTGTTCGAGATCGGATATAATAGCTTCCAAAGCCTTGTCACGCAGTGGGATATACACCATCTCATTACCAGTGCCTTGTGTTAAGGAAACGACAACGCCGTGATCCCTAAACTCACTTAACAGAGCACGGAGGGATGTGTCGTTTGTCGCGACGAAGTTATCCCTAGCCATGTTGAAAAGTGAACCATACTCCAGTGCGCATAGTGAGGGATCACGTGTTGCTGCGCCGTCAGCGACGTTCTTCATGGCTTGTGTTTGCTTTTGAGCGAGCAGTAAGAATAGTGATTTGGCCTTTTGGGTGACTGATAACAGAACATGCCGAGCAGCGACTTCTGTGATAAGCGTTGTTCGGGCAGGATTCATCTGGTCCGTATTTGTACGCTGGGAACGATTGCCACTGCGAGACCCTCCTGAGATGGAAGAACGATCTGCGGAAAGCGTCTCCGCATCGTATGGTCGAAGAGTAGTTGCATCATGCCAGAGCCATGCACCACCGCTTCCTCTACCAGAATGCAATAGCGGGGATTCAGCATCCTTTCGGGATATGATTTCCCGGGAAGACCACAGAAGGGGGGATGCAATGTCATCAACGGAAGCTACGACGTGAATGCTGGGGTGTGAATATAGGAACGCTAGGAAGGGTCTAGTTTTGGAGGACCGGAGGGATGGGGAGTCTATGTTGTGAATTGCGAAATAGACATGAGAATTGTGGAAGTAGGATGTGATGAATTCACGTATTCGAGAAATACGACTTTCGGTCGCATTTCCTGAAATGGGGAGATCGAGAATACCCGGGAGACATTCGAACGACGACAACAGATCTTTGAGAGTGAAATTCGGCATATAGGCGTTGATGACAATGACATGGGAATGGTGGTTTGAACTTGCGCGAAGGTAATTGGCGAAATTGTTCAGAAGGGAGCGTTTGGAACCGGCACCGTACAGAAGCAAGTTGTGGCCTGCGTCGAGTTGTATCCGAAGACGAGGAAATGAAGGGGGTTTCAAGGTAATATTTGGTGTGTTTCCTCTTGCGATGAGATCGTTTATCACATCGTGATATGCCTCGGGGGTTAGAGGCGGTAGGATTGAGGAGAAGATGTTCGACGAGGTTCGACATGATTTGGTAGCTTGAAGGAAGTAACGGTCAAAGGCACTTCCTACGAAAAGACTGCCGGCGTGCATGTCTTCGAATTCGGATTCAAGCAGTATATCGTCCTCGTCGGAGCCATCCTGAGAACTCATGTTGTCTTGTATTAGCCTAAGTCTGTAAGGCTCTGTAGAATCGGTAGAAAGTGTTGATCCAAGTTGGTCCCCCGGCGTCTAATCGATCTGACTACTTTCGCTTGCAAGTTCCTCTTCTCCTCCTCCCCTTGTGAGGTGCAACCCAACTCCTTCCTCTCCCTGCTACCTCGCAACCTACTGGCCCACTCTTTGACCCGTAAACGACAAATCATTCTGCACACATCATCGCTTCCGACCTTACGACACTTCACGATAATGGCAAACTCGGCTAACGGCCTTCATGATTTATTATTCTCACTTATTCCTTCAGTGCCCTACTTGCTGGCTTACTCGATACCCCTCTTGTTGCTTTCAACTGTTCTTACCTTTGCTGGTGCCTTCCTCACCCTCGATCGGACTCGGACCTTTCCACAACATCATTCCAGCAGTCAGAAACCGTCTCTCTTGCGTCGTCTGTTTACTGGTGGTATTGGTGGATATATATCTGGATATGCTTTTGGAGGTGATCCTTATGGCCTTGATCAAATCGTTATTGTGGATATTCATCATCTTGTTCTAGTTCATTTCTCAACATTTCTCTCTTTGCTCATTCCTTCCCTTACAACATCTGCACCGCTTAGTCCCATCTCCTTTACCATGACTTGGGTTCTATCGAGTATCACCTGTGCTGGGTTGGCAGGTCGCTGGAGAATCGTAGCTTTTATTATGGCCGCAGCTATAGGATTGTAAGTTTCACGCTTCCTTCATCCCTATTCAATGTTGATTTGAGAATCTATCTCCAAAGCTCCACATTGGCCTTGTCTATATCAGTCATTGTTCATCCTAATTTACTCACTCGCATCGTCCTTGTATCTGTCTTCACATTTATCGGGATTCTTTCCTCACTCCTTACTCCTCCCAAATATTCACATATTCCTATGCGACTTGCTACTTCAACCAGCGGCGCCTTCGGTATGGTACTTGCAATCGCACTCCTTGCACACCTCCCTTCCTGGGGTAATGTCTGGGAACGTTTATGGGTCAATGACAGTCTAGAGTGGGGAAATGCCAAAGAGAAAGCCATGAGTGTAGCATATTGTTTACTCTTGGCCTCGGGTATAGTGTGCGATTGGTTAATTCATGCAAAGATCGGGGAGAACCCAGATGAAGTAGGATTCAGAGTGTACTTCCTGTTGAGTTGTTTGCTAACTGCCATGCTTGTAGAAATGGGATCACTATCTTGCCGATTACAGTACAGG
The DNA here is from genome assembly GCA_022606235.1 of Abortiporus biennis. NCBI lineage: Eukaryota > Fungi > Basidiomycota > Agaricomycetes > Polyporales > Podoscyphaceae > Abortiporus > Abortiporus biennis. Next base: position 290,477 of record JABYQP010000028.1, on the reverse strand, counting down.
GTTACCATACAACCAACCGCGTTCAGGATTGTTCTCACCTCCCGTTTCTTTATGGGAGAGACTGACCAAATTCCATCTTGGTTTTCACCCTGTACTACAACCTCAGGTTTATACCAATACTGATAAAGAAGAAGCTCACACTGGAGAATTGCAAACATTTGCAGACTTTCATAATTTACCAAAGGTAAGTAAAATAAATCAGTAAGGTCTGATATGTTACTCATTATTTACTATTACTATTCTAGAAGAAATACAGCATCAATTTTGCTTCATATCAGAATTTTACAAGTTTGTCAGATTGGGATGATGAGAATGAAACAGTGGTAAATAACACATTGTGAGTTATATAGTACCTTTCCTTTTTCACCTAACAGCTTTTGATCTACTATAATCTTTAGCAACTTAGCAAAGGCTTCAATTGTAAGTTAAGCTTTATATATATCATAATTTCTTTTTAGCTAAAAGAAAATTACAGCATAATATAGAAGGCTTTGAAAAAGATTGTGATAATAATCACTGGATCTCATTTTGAAGTGATGTAAAGAGTAAAGCTTTTTGAATATGTATATTAAAATACATTGAATTATTTTACTTTCTGACTGTATGATTAAAGTACTTGAAGTTATTTTAGTAAGATTTATTTTGTTTACAACTGATCTACATTCTTTTATTAGGCTAATGCATATTTAGTTTATTTATATTAAAGTAGGATTTGTATGTGATGCCTTTTCTCAAATTTTTTTAAATTTCCTCTTTATTTATTTTATTTAAAAATGTCAAGCTACTTATCTATCTTATCTGATTTCAATTCTGATACTAATATATTAACTATGTTAGAAGCTGCAAGGTAGCTACAAGAGCTTCAGAAGTAAAAATATTATTTGCAAGAATAATATAAAGAGTTATTGATAGTACATCAGAAGGAATAAGAGAGGTATTAAAAGTAGACAGAGAAGCAGGTGAGAGTAGAAGCAAAGAAGAAAGAAGTAAAGAGAAGAGTACAAAAGAAGTAAAAGTAACAAGTAAAAAAAGTAGTTGTAGAGATAGAGGTAATGAGGTTGACTACTGAAGTAGCTCAAAAGGTAATAACCAAAATAAGATTTTTAAATAGAATGGAGTTAGAAGTAACTAAAAGAGTAAAAGAAGTAAAAGAAATTAAGTTTAGAGTTCTGCACATTAGCGATGACTAGTGTAAAGAGTGTATACTTAATAAGATTAAACAGTATATTACTATTAGATAAGTTAGGACTGTTAGTTAGATTCTTTTTTAGTTTTTACTAATTTTTTTTCTAGTACTTATAAAATGTATTAAAGATATTCTACCTATAAAAAAAAGTATAAGTAAGAGACAATAATTATCCAACAAAGATTAAAAAATATATTCTATATTAGTCAACTCAGTTTGGGTTTGATATACCTAAACAAAGTTAAAAAATAAAAAGAATCTTACTAGAAGTTACAAGAGAACTTTTAGATATAACTAGGTTTAGAAAAAGAAAAGGTAGCAAATGTTTAGATATAGTAATGAACAAAGACAAAGAAGATACTATAGGTTGTGAAAATAAAGTTAGATATAGTTTACTTAGTATTGTTTTAGTTTGCATAATTCCTATATCATCTCTTTATTACTTGTTTTAACTATTACTGTTATAACCTAAACAAACCCCGACGGAGACCCCGACCATTCCTGACCTGATATCAGTCTGACCTTCCATTCTTGGTGAACACGAGGATACTTACCTTCTGGAGAATGCACATTTCCCTTCTGTAGATACTTATGTTTCCTGCATGCTTAGTTATATTGTTTCCCGACCCATCGGCTATTCGTACTCAGCATGTTTCCCTCATTGTAGACACTGCATCGGCCCTGTCGGGATCTACTCCAGATGTGTATTTAAGTTCTAGTATAGTCGACTGTAGTACCTCAGTCGTATATCTTGTTATATCTTGTTACATCAAGTACTGGTATTTATGTACTTCTGTATCTGAATATAGTTTACGACCTTCCACTCCTTACTCCGATCTGTCTGACTCCGACTCTTCCACTTCTGTTTGATCCGACTTCCCAACTCAAGTTATTCTCAGCTTCCTCCCTCGCTTTCGCCTTCTCCTCCGCTTTCCATCCCGACATCTCCAACTCCGACTCAGAGTCTTCCAACAAGAAGGATACTTTCTACAAATAAGGAACCAAGAGGTTAGTGGGGGCACAGCTTCCCACGAGCTAAGGCCAAGGTTCCTCTGACTCCGACTTAGCCGATATTCTGCCTGACTAAGTGAAGTCCAGTCTACATATTTAACACATCCTTAGTAAATAAGATTATAGGTTTTGTCTTCCAATTAGTTAAAACTAAGGATCCTTGGCCTTCAAAGAAACAAAAAGCTATAGTAATATAAGCCAAAGACCTCTCAACCTTAATATTAAGCATTTTAATCTTGATATCCTTTCATTGTCTACAGCTATTAGTAGTAATAGAGTAAGCTTGAGTCAATAAGATATGATATGTAAGTCTAAAGCTCAAAAAAACTTGATATTGAAACTTTTAGGACTGTCTCTCTATTTGAGAAACAAAAAGACCAACACTTTCTTGTTAAAGATAAGAGAAGTATTCTTGTCTAAGAATACATTATCTGCAGAAGGCAAAGAAGAAAGTTCATATTGAGGTTTCTTAGTAGGTGATGCTTTAAAAATTTTATAAGTAGTTTGAAATATAAAATAGCAGAATGACATACTGCTCTTCCAAAGAATCTGTAGAAATTCTTTTCTTCTTATCCTTACCCTTACTCAAAGGTGTTTTACTACCTTTAACTAGAGAAGGACTAATTTGATTAGGAATCTTTTTACCAGATCTTAATAAATATCAGATAATTTATATTATAATAAATTAAACTAATAACTTACCTCTTAACAGAACTAGGGGAACTTAAGGTGTCAATCATAGATAAAGAATCAGGACTGTAATTGTAATAAATAAAATTATATGAAGATAGTATAAAAAATATTTAACTTATCTAGAATCAATATCCTCAATTTTTGAGTTTGACAAAATAGCCTTTTTAAATAAGACTTTTTTAACACTTTTGATAGACTTAGGTGTAGTAGAAATATTATATATATCATATATAAATTAGATTTAAACAGTTAATTGAATATAACTGGACTTACATAGTCTATTTCCTAGCCTTGGGAGTTGAAAGCTGTTCTTCTTCCTCTTTACTCTCTTTAATCTCCTCTACTTCTTCTTCTTTACTCTTCTTAATCTTCTTCTTCTCTTCCTCTTCACTCACCTCAATCTCTTCAACTTCTTCCTCCTCACCACTTTTAACCTCTTCACACTCATTCTCTTCTTCTACATCTTGATTTTCTTCTATATCTGATAAATAATGCTTACTTTTTGTAGTTACTGATTTACTTTTTATCTGTTTCTTTTAGATATCTTCAGTGACAGTAACTGAAGCAAGTGACCTAAATTAATATCAATAGTTAACATAAAAATTATCTAAAATTATAGCTATATACTAACTTTATCTTTTCTTTCTTGCTAGAAGAACCAAATTTAGTCACAGCAGCCTCTGTAAAAAGCTGTTTAGACACACTTCTAGTAGTTTTAGATAAAAGTAAATATAAGTATATTAATAATTATTATTTACTCAGTTTACTAACCTAGTAGAAGATGTAGGGGTACATTTAGCTACCTTTAAAATAGAACAAAAGAGGTAAAAAGCTAATAAGTCCCAATATGATAATGATAGTCAAGATCAAGAGATAAGGTTATAGTTTAAACTCAGTTACTCTTATATACAGTTTTGAAAAATTTAAACTCAGCTATTGATAGTATTTTATCTTATCTAAGATTACTTTATAATTACTCTTACTAACAGTAGTTATATCTCTTCTCACAAATTTGTATGAACAAAGTGACAAATATAGTATACTTTTTAATTAATATAAATCAATATTTATATTTACTAAATTCAAGATAGAATATCTTCTCAATAAAGGGATTATATCTGCAAATGATGGAATTAATAGAGTACTTTAATTAGGCAACTTTGCAAAGGTTGTATTTTATAATTATTCAATTGCCTTAATTAAATTTTAATCTTTTATCTAGTCTAATGTAGCTACTATAATAGTAGAGAGATACATAGTTGATCTAAAACTAGTTACCCTTATTTATAAAAAAAAGTCTTTTAAAGAATAAGTAGAGGAGCTTATATTAAGAGTTATTAAATATACTATTGCAACTGATCTTTCTCTAATCTTAAACAAGTATCAGTGAGTCTTAATACTTTTAACTTTAATTTTAGACTTGTACCTAAAGGATTGCATTCTAGACAGAAGATTGTTTTGTCTAGCTTAGGAAGTGAACATTTTAATTCCTATATTTAAGGAATTTTTAATATTTACTCTATCCTTCAAGCAAATCTTCCAGCTAATTCTCTTTCAACATGGACATCTCAGTTAGAGAACAATCATGTTACTCTCACTTTTACCAATTAATATCTTACTTCTTAGAAGTTGGCTAGAGGTGAAAGTAGTCAAAACTTTACTACTACTATAGATCCATTCAATATTCTCAAGGATATTACTGGACAGGTTAATAGAGTACACTTGGGAAACAATCAAGTTGCATATTATAAAAGGCATCTAGTAGAAAAGAAAAACAAACAGTAAGTAATATCTCAGTAATATTTAAAAATAAATCTATATTCTCAAACTTTAAATAGAGTTATACAATACCACACTATTTCTCTAGGTGCTATTAAATCTGGATATATGATAGAAACTCAAATTGGCTTTTCAGCTATTACAGTAGGACCTAAAAAGTTTACTACTCTTTACAAGCTGTGATCATTATATATCTTAAGTAAAACAGTTGAATTGGTATATAACATTTTTTAAATAGTAGAATTGAACTAATATAATTATAGGATTATAACAATAAGCTTTTAAACTCCATCAAGATTAAATCTGTCTCTTTTATGAGAAAATTTATTAAACACTCTGTAAGTTATAGTGTTGAAGAGTCTAGTGAAGAGGAAATAGAAGAAGCTAGAGATAGAATAAAAAGAATGTGAATTGATGATACTATGATTACTAATTTCTAGTTTGTATCTTTTTATACTTAAAAATTATATTTTTGCTATTTTATACTATATTGAGCAGGATAGAGTAAACAACATCTCATTTCAATGAGTTAAAAAATAAGACATTATTTTTAATCCATAGTTATATAGAGATGCAAAGGAATTGCACAAGGTTTGGATACAACAGAGTAGTTCATTAAAAAAATAGACACTACAGTTGTCGAACTGAGATTTGTTGTTTTGTGACAAACTAAGCCAGGCAGAGCCAATAGCACCTCATTCCAATAATCTAACAAATAGAGCATAATTTTTAACCCATAGTTATATAGGGGTACAAAGAAATCTGGTAAGAACTACTACTTAAAATTTAATATTAACAGAAATGCCATATAATTGGTATTTGGGTGCCACTTTCATATGAGCTCATATGAAAGGGATACCCAGTCATGTGTTTGAGTTATGTGATCACATGCAGGTAACTCAGTACTATTTTTGTCTATGTTTGGATATCTCTTTCATATGAGCTCATATGAAATAGATACTATTGTCTTGCTGTCACCTCTCTATCCTCTTCACTCCCCTTTTAGCCTACTAAACCCAGCCAATTCAAGTTACACAGAGGCCATAAGTTAAGTTAGATAGAGACCTATTATCAAGGTAAGTTTATTTATTTGTTTATTATTTACTGACTCTCTGGTAGTTGTATTATCAATAACCTTTAATCTCTTCACATCCCACGCCAACCAGTGCTGACCTCTCCCCCTCTTTCACCCTACTCTGTTATCTCTACCTCTCTCCCGCTTGCTAAGTTTCATAATGGCTGAGCCCGCTATCATGAAATTCAGTGTTCTCAAACTTATTGGTATTTTCAGTCATCTATCCTGCAATCTAGTCCCTTTGTATCTTATTTTCTTTGCATCATACATCAACCAACACTGACTACCCCCTTTTTTCCCACTTTACTTCCCCCCTCTACCACTCTACCTCCCCTTTTCACCTACCAAGTTTTATGCTGGTGTAGCCTGCTGTCGTGAAACTTGGTGATTTGAATTACAGCTCAGGTGGATCAGGACAACTCGGATGTTGCTGTTGACTATCTCGGACAGCTTAGATTCATCAGTCAATGATGAATCTGGAGTTTAGCTCGGTGTCTTCACTATAGTTTTTTTTTTTTTACTATTTTTTTTTCTCTTTTTTTTAATCTTTATTGTTTCATTTTAATACTGTATTAGCTAGATATTTCTTTGTATTAGTATACAAATTCCAATACATATAATTAAAATATATACTATAATAAGCAATTATTTATGTAAATGTGTGTGAATATATTAGTTAGCTAAAATTTTCTTGTAATAATGTACTCATTGTTAATAAATTACTACTTACTGTTGTGATCTTTTGTTGCAATCTCTTGCTTGTCATCTTTCTATCACTCTTACAACTTTTATCATATCTTTTTTAACTTCTCAAGTCTCTCACTCTATCTTTGACAAAGAAATAGACTTTCAGAGTAAAATTATTATGTTCAATCGTATTGTTACATCTCAACTAGCTGAGTGTGTACAAAGAAAGACAAATATTTTGTCTAGAATATATCTTAGAGAAGCTCTCCCCTAGTCTTATGAATTAATGGCTAAAGAAAATATCTTTGCTAATATTATTCTAGTTAAAGCATTGTCTCAAAATACTACTAGTTATCAACTTCTTTATGTATATCTTTTTAAATATTCATTTACCTATAAAGATACTAAAAATAAGTAACTCTTAGTCTAGAATTATAGTAAAGTCCTTGATAAATTTGATAATAAATATTGGTTCAAAGCTGCCAATATTCAATAGATATTTGGAGTTACAGGTTATAAACGGCTACCTAATAAACAAGTCCCTAATTAGTTTTAATTAAATTTTAGTTCTTTAAAGCTAGAATTTATTCAAGTATCTTCAGGGTATCTTCCACTTATACCCTATCATATCCTGGACATTTTTTCTAGATTGTATAGTAACTTTATACCTATACAACTACCCTCTATTTTATTCTAAGGTTGTCTATCTATAAAAATCAGCAAAAATACAGAAAATATATATTTTTAGTGGTATAGTTCTGAATATTAAATATTAACTCAACAATTATCAATTACAGGTCTTTAAACCTATTTGTAATAACCAGATTAAATTTGTTAATTTATTAATATATCTAGTTATGATATGGATTGATACACATAATTTCGATAAAATTACACCTTCTCAACCTAGTAGTTTTCTCACTTAATCCAATATTAAAAATCTTGCCTCTCATATATACAACTCAACTCAGGGTACTTTACTTCATAAAGTAAAGACAAACTTTAAAACTGCTATCTTAGTCTTGATTACAATGCTATCAATATGTAAAAATTAATCTTTATATATTTTTCATTATTGATTTTTATTAGATATGATAGTGTCTAGATAGAATAGATGAAATCAAGGATATACTAATACTAAAAGATTTACAGAAATATATTATAGAGCCATGAGTATACTTTGACTATTTCTTTAAATTATAATACTAACACTTCATCAAAGGTTTGATACTGAGCAATCAGCTCTTATAAATAAATTTTGCTGAAGAGATATTAAGATTACAATATTACTTGTTGTAGCTCTCTTCTTTTCTTCTTTGGTATTATTTAGCTCTACATCTTTTAGCAGCAATGCTCTAGGATTTCATTCATGTCTATAGGTATATTATTATTAACAGTTTTAAGTTGGTATATTTTGATTTCTATCTAGTTTTTTCAATACTTTTCATATAACAAACCTTAATCAGTTATTACTGTAAAAAAATATCTTTGGTGTACTATTATTAATATTAGCTTAGGTGCCAGTACAGATCTTGAATTGATAGAGTTCAATAAGTGGTGGCAAAATCACTAGCCTACATTTAAGGATAGTGATTACTTTGGATATTGTTAAGGGTCTCGTCTCTAGCTACTTTATTTAGCAAGTGAGCCAGTGAACTTGCGAATAATGATACATCCTTTAAGCAAGTTCCAGATGATTATGATAGTGTCATGAGATGGGGTGTAGTTAATAATAATGAGGGCAAACTAGAAGATGTCGATACATCTTAAGAAGATCTTCAGCATAAACTTATTAGAAACTATTAGTAGCTCTATACCAATTTGAGGGCAAGGTAAAGATGTTAAGCCTGGGGGTTTTAAGTCAAGTGGTTCTATTGCCTAGCCTATAACTAAGCTGGGTTCACACTTACTACTAGGGGCAAGTAGATCCGAGAAGGTTATTCCTGAAAGGAGGTCGAAGCTGAAGCTTCTTCCTTCCTGATTGATACCTTTATATATATACAAAAAGTTCTAAAAATAGATGATAACATCACCAATGGTGTCATGATACAAATATAGCAGCCAATGAGAAGAGACATAGGACAAGACAATGAAACTCAAAACCAATAAGAAGAAACACATGCTAATGATACAATGATGTCATAGTGATATTACTATAACATCATACTGATATTATTTCTGTTTACTCATTTAATCTCATAACCTTAGTTCTAGTACCATCTGTTATATACGTAGACTGGACTTCACTTAGTCAGACGGAATGTCGGCTAAGTCAGAGTCAGAGGAACCTTGGCCTTAGCTCGTGGGGAGCTGTGCCCCCACTAACCTCTTGGTTCCTTATTTGTAGAAAGTATCCTTCTTGTTGGAAGACTCTGAGTCGGAGTTGGAGATGTCGGGATGGAAAGCGGAGGAGAAGGCGAGAGCGAGGGAGGAAGCTGAGAATAACTTGAGTTGGGAAGTCGGATCAAACAGAAGTGGAAGAGTCGGAGTCAGACAGATCAGAGTAAGGAGTGGAAGGTCATAAACTATATTCAGATACAGAAGTACATAGATACCAGTACTTGATGTAACAAGATATAACAAGATATATGACTGAGGTACTACAGTTGACTATACTAGAACTTAAATACACATCTGGAGTAGATCCCGACAGGGCCGATGCAGTATCTACAATGAGGGAAACATGCTGAGTACGAATGACCAATGGGTCGGGAAACAACATAACTAAGCATGCAGGAAATATAAGTATCTATGGAAGGAAAACATGCATTCTCCAGAAGGTAAGTATCCTCGTGTTCACCAAGAATGGAAGGTCGGACCGATATCAGGTCGAAAATGGTCGAGGTCTCCATCAGGGTTCATTCAGGTTATAACACCATCTTAACATCTCTAAGTATCTCCTTTACTTTATCATCCTCTCTAGTCACAGGATACTGTAGCTCATCAATGTCTGTCTTGACATCTGAGTCCCATGACTATTCTGAGTCTTGTGATCCAGTTTCCTCAGGGCAGAATGATAGGTCCTTCTGTGATAGTACTGCTACAAGCCCTTAGTTTTTAATTTATATAAAGGAGGTTCTTTTCCTTAGGAGGACTCTAAGTTGGAGTCAGAGAAGTCAGAGGGAAAGCAGAGGAGAAGATGAGAGTAGTGAAGGAAGCTGAGAGGAGTAAAGTCGGAAAGTCATAGGTTGAACAGAAGTGTGAGAGAGTAGGTCGGATGGATCTGAGAAAGGAGTGGAAGGTTGTAGATTATATTCAAGTATAACAAGAGAACACAGATTATAATGAGATATATAACTAAAGTACTACAGTTGACTATATTAAGGTTTAAATATATATCCAGTAAGAATTCTAACAATGTCATTGTGGTACCTATAATGAGGAAACAATGTTAATTATGTGTAAAAACTGAATAGCTGATTGACTAAGAAACAACATAAGTGAACATGCAAGAAACATATGTATCTACATGTAGAAAGCATGTATTCTCCAGGAGATGAGTATTCTCATGTTTGCCAAGAACAGAAGGTCAGACCGATGTCAGGTCAGAATAGTCAGGGTCTCCATCGGAGTTCATTCAGGGTTATAACATCATCCTTCATATCTCAGGAATTGTAATCTTTCTATTATATTCAAATTTATTATACTAATAACTTTCTAATTACTCTTAAGTTTTTTCTTGAGAATTCTTACTAGTTTTATAGTCATTAACTTCTGTTGTTAAATATGAAATCTAAGGGTAGACTTAGTTAGTATTAAAAAAGCAGCTAAGTCAGGATCAAAAAATCTTAGTTCAAGTTTATAAGAAACTGTGTCCTCACTAGATTTCTAATTGTAACTTTAAAGGTCAAGTAAAAAGTTAAAGTTAGAGTTAAAGAAAAAGATAAAAATATAAAAGAACACTTCTAATCAGTAATGAATAGAAGGTTGAGCTGACACCTAGAAAAAAAATAAAAAAAATAAAAAAATAAAGTGAAGAGTAGAAGGATATAATACTAATATGATTTATAACTAAAAAAAACATTCAGTTATTACAGTCTAGCTTAAATATAGAGTTAGAGTATCTGTTATAACTCTAAATGAAATCTGATAGTGGCCTCAACTATCTTAACCTAATATCGGTCCAACTATTTATTTTTGGTGAATATGTGAATACTTACTAGCTAGAGAATACATGCTTCTCTCACGTAGATACTATATTTTATATATATTTATTGATGTTATTTTTTAGTCAATCAGCTATTCCATTTTTACACCTTTTTAGTATTGTTTCCTCATTGTAGATACTGCATTGGTCTTGTCAGGATTTATATCAAATATATATTTAAGCTCTAGTATAGCTAACTATTATACCTGAGTTATATATCTTATTTACTTTATATACTTGTTACCTTGTATTTCTATACCTCAAAAATATAGTCTACAACCTCCTGCTTCTTTATTTGACCTATCTGACTTCAACTCTTTCTTACTTCTGTTCAATTTTGACTTCTTAACTCCAATCTTATCTGCTTTTTTCTTTACTTTTAACTTTTCCTTTGCTTTTTCTCTCAATTTCGTTGACTCTAATATAGAGTTACTTTCACTAAGAAAGAACCTTCTTTGAGTAAATTAGAGACTAAGAAATCTGTAGCAGTATAGCTTTTTACAAGCTGAGACTAAGGTTTCTTTAACCTAAACCCAGCTGATGATCTCAACTGACTATCCCAACTGACTATTTCAATGCTAGCTAGGTCGACCCTTTGTTCTCTATTATTATGTGATAAACAAGTTTATTATATAAATATTAAATTTCAATATAAGAAATATATAATTAATATATCAATATTTAGAGTTAAAGCAAAAATAATATTTACATTATATTGGAACAACTCAAAAGAAAGGAATTAGAAGAAAATATATAGCAAAACTATTGATAAATAAGAATTATAGCTTTAGGAAGTAAATTAAGAATACAAGTTAGAGGTACCAAGTATAAATCAGCAGTAATAACTCAGCAATAGAATTCATGCTTACTCAAGACTATAATTTAATAAGATATAAGATTTATAACTTAAACAATTGAGTTTAGAATAATTAATTATCAGAATTTTATATAAAGTTTAAAGTGAATGTAAATTTACTTCTTCTATTTTAATTAGAGTTTAAAGAGAATGCAAATGCTAACTAAGGTTCAACTAAATATAAATTTACTTACTTTATTTTAGTTAAGATTTATAAAGAGATTAAATACAAATAGAGTTTAATATAAAAGTAAAATGACTTTAAAGTGATTAGGTTGATCAATTATAACTCAAAATAACTCTGCAAGAGTCAAGTATATTTTTAAAACAAGGATGCAAACTTAAAATAAGGTTTTAAACTTTATTTCAATTTTGTATATATAGTCCCCTACTTTTTCTACCAAATAGCAAGTTTTTTTACCTCCAAGCAGAGTACAAAAAAGGTTTTCTTCTCTTCAAGCACTCAAAGCTCTCTTGTATATAAATTTCTATATATACAAAAGAGTTTGAAGTCTCTTTCTATAATAGAAAGTTGATTATCTCTTGAAGAAAAACTAAATACTATTTGAACTTATTGAAATCTAGAAGTTGTTCTTTAAAAATTATCTCATAAGTAAATAGAATATTAGTTATCAAGTTGTTAAGTTATCAAGTCTGTCTGTTTGAATCACAAAGAGTATCAAGTTATACATATCAAGTTCTTAAGTTATACAAGTTATTTTGAAGCCTAGTTTTCTATTATACTTTCATTTATATACTGTTGTTTTGAACTCTGATTTGAGTATCAATTATCAAGATCTTACAAAAAGTAATAGAAGCTCTATAAGCAACTGAGATAGCTTGACTAAATGATAAGGTTTAGTGAACCTTAGAAGAAGTTAGAAATCTTTATTTACATAGGTGAAGTTTACTCTAGTCTTGCAAGTAACTCTTCGACTTTTCATACAACACTGTATTCAATAATATTTTACTAAAAAGTTTAAAGTGATATTTATATATATTTACAATACAAAAAAGATGTAACTATAGTGTAAAGTCTAAATAACTGATTGACTGGAATTTAGCATAGCTGAACAGAAGAAAAATATATATACTATGGAAGAAAAATATATACTCAATGTATAAAGTATTCTTGTAATGTCAAGATTAAGTAATGTCAGACCAGAATCTAAGTAAAATCATCAGAATTGTCAGCAAATTTACTTGAGTTATAATATCTATATTGAAGTAATATCTAGAAATGAGTATTATAAAGGTAGATATACTAAAAATTAGTAATAAACTAACGAAATTTTTAAAACAATATATTTTATTAAATATTTTTATTTATTTAAATGATTCTTATTCTTAAACTACAAGATCTACTTAGATTTTAATATAATTTTAATTCTTTTCTATTTAAAATATTTTTGATAATCTTAAAGATATCTTGTATAGACCTCAAGCTGAAGCTTAAAAAGCTACTCAAGCTAAAGTTACTCCTAAACCAAATATTGTTGTATTATTTACTCTAACTAAAAACTGAATATCATATAGTCGAGAAAACTATTCTGGCTCATACTAGTACTGATATTCTCTTTCACTGTATATTTTTCTCTTTGTAGATAATAAAAAGGAACTGTTTGTAAATATTGCAGTAAATTTGAATGATATACTAATCAAATCTTATTCTTTAGTCTTTATTTTTGTATTTTAATTCAAAGCTTAGAATTTTATTATATACATTCATCTTTTTTAAATAATATTAAAACTATAACATACACTTCAATCTCAATATATACATCAATCCATAGCAACTAAATATTTATATCTTCTTTGTTTATCTGAAGCTTCATCTTTTACCTAACTTCTAAGTTTTTAGTATTTCTATAAGGTTTTTAATTTAAAATTATTACTTAGGATATTGTAAAGGCATTTGATTGAATCTCATTAAGTTTTGTACTATCTTTATCATTTTCTTTTACTTAGAGGAAGAGTGTCACTACTAGCAAATATAATTTCTAAGATATAAAGTTATTTATAAAACTTAGTACATAAGTAAGTATAAGATTATATAAGATATAAGACACTTATTATAAGTTCATTTAATAGAGCTTACAAAACTGGTAGGATTGATTTAGGAATTACATTTATTAGAGTAAAATTGAGGAAGTTATAAGCAATTCTTTATTTTTACTCATGTGACTATTTGTGACCCTATGTGACCATAGTCTGGTAAGAGTAATATTGTTCTCATGTATTGACTCTATTAACAAAGATTGCAGAGATCATTAATATAAATAACTTTTGTTAAGAAATAATTGAAATTGAGATAAAATTAAAAGAGTTATGTGCATTTTTCATTTTTAAACATGGATGTATGGGCACTTAATGATATGACAATGTGACACTACTAAATATTGCAGTAGGACTATGTAATTGTTTTTACTTCTGCAATTTTTTTGAAATTTTTGATAATTTATTTGAATTTTTTTTAGTCTAGTGAGGTTTAAAATAATAAATTTATCAAATTGAACCTCTCAGTATCTTTTGTATCTGAGCTCTGATGGAAAAGATGCCCAAAGCATCTAAAATGGGATAGGGTACTTCCTGAGTCATCTCTGTGACTGAGGGAGCATTGAACATCCCAAAATGGTAATAAAATCTAATCAGGCTACTATTTAAGCTGTAGAGGTCTAGAATCAACTTTCATGGCTTTACTTTAATGATAAAAGTTGTTTGTATACAATACATCTCTAACTTTGATTATTAAAGGGTAAGAAAAGATCTAAAACTTACTAAGTTATACTTATTTGATAAAGCTGTTGTAGTCAGTACATAGTGATTATATAATATTCTTATCCCTTTTAATTAAGTATTAGGTAATTTATACTCATAGATAGTTCTTATAAATTTTTCGAAATTTTTAGGATTTTATTTCTATTTTTTGAGGCTCTATTATGTAAATTACTAGGCTCCTAATACCATCCTCTTGTATCGCATAGAGGAAAGCTTTATAAGAGAAATATTTTAAAGTCCATAATCACATGTATAATATTCTGATCATATAAAATTACTATAAAAGGATATTACAAATGCCCAACTAACAACTTTCTCCTCACAATAGAGAGGCTAGCCTTTAAGATCAGGCACTTATGTAAATCTCCTTCTGGCATCTCAGCAGTGTACTCTCTTGAATTAATATCTCCTCTAACAACTCTCGAAAATTAAACAGTTTTACTTACACAATATGTTTTCAACAAACAGAATTTATTACTCATAAAATAATGTCACCTTCTACTTTGAGCCTCGAAACTTCATCGCGATATTATCTTCATTGTACACACTTTGTTTTGTTTAAACCTCATGTTAAAAGTGTGCAAGAAAAAATACATACTTTTGTATACATAGTCATTTCAGACTGAGGGATTTCTTAGTGCAATGATGTCTACTCTAACCCTTATCAAATTCTTATTCAACTAGATTCTTCAAACAATTCAAAGTCACAGTACCACTTTGACTATATTTTTTCTTTTCTACCTTTAACAGAGTACAAATTTGATTGAGAATTAATACAGTCTTAAGGATGAGACTGAGAACTTACTTGAAAGTATATCCTCCTATGAGAAGTATCAATATTAATTTTAAGAGTAGATTCTCTAACATACATGAGAGATCTATAAGAAAGAAGTTTATCAGTTGACATAGAAGTCTACTGATTAATATTTTAGTACTAAAGATATACAGACAGAGTAACTTAAAGAGTATAATTTGAAGAAAACAGTAAAAAGAATAAAGAAGCTGGTACCTGTACTTTGAAATCTATGTGATGGGTTACTATCTACAGATAAGGCTGTGAATAACTGAAATGAGAGAAGAAGAGTGATAAGAATGGCAAAGCAAAGGCAAGAAAAGGATAATGGGAGAGGTTTAAAGAAAGAAAAATTGGGTGAAGTAGTGGTAGCAGAGAATACAGAAGATTTAATAAGTGGTGAGAATAGTAGGATTAATAGTGAAGACAAGTATTGAAAAGAGATAGAGGAGCCTAATATTTTAGAGAATTTCAATGATAATTAAAGTGCTCCTGATTCTGATCAAGCTAGTACATGAAGGGATGCTTTACATATTATAGTAAGTAAATTATTGAGAGTATCAATTAAAAGAAAATTAATATAAAATATACCAAAAAAAAGTTGTTCTCTGTTACAAAGCACACAATTATCTTTTTCCTTTTTCTTTCTTTTCTTACATAATATGGAGTTATTGCGGACTACCTAGCACAAGGGGAATTCCCGCATAATGACAATGTTGTACAATAGCTAGTTTCTCTAAAGTTTCTCCTTTTCATTCTCACATACCTTCCTCCTGTATTTTTCCTTAGTTTCTCTGATGTTTCTCCTTAACGTTTCTCTATAGTTACTCCTTATATCTGAACGATACTCTCATACTTATCAGACTGAGGTAGTTGTATAAATATCTGTGCTTTAGCTAAGGTTGAATTCTTAACTTCGACCTCTTGTATCCTCTTAGCTTAGTAATAGATTTGTTAAGTCTTCATAGTCTGTCTGAGTACTTTGAGTCTCAGCTTGATACTAAGCCTTGATTTGCAATCAAGTCTTAGTTATCTGAATTACTTAATCGAAGTCCATAGTCATAGTCATGGTAACAAGTCATGTTAAGCTCGAACCTTAACATTCTCTTGAGCATAGTTATGCAAAGTACAAACTGTCTCTGTAATACTCTTTAGAGTATTGTGAGAGTATTTTTATACTTTTATAATATACAAGAGGTCATTATACAGATTCTTATTCACATGGGGATTTCCATATTACTTTTTACTATTGATAATACTGTTAGCAGTCTATCGAAGTAGTCACATTGCAAGCTGAAAAAACTTAAATGTATCTTATTAGTATTATATATATATATGACAATTTTAATATTGACCTAAAGTATGTGACACTGATACTGGAGAATTTACAAAATATCTTAGTACATATTATCTTAGAAATAATGATCTAACTTGAGTATGATGTATGTGTCGAAGATCTTGATTGCTCTAATGAACTATAGAAAAGGTTAGTTTTAAACACTGAATCCCTCAATGAAGACTTAGCAGATCCTTCAGACTTTACTAAGTTAACTACTATCTATCCACAGGATCTTTATCTATCTGGCCTCTCATGATGTGAGTAATTCAATACCTGGTTTTTTCCTTTATACTCTTGTATACTATAGTTCTGAGTTCTTTTGCTTCTATGCCAAGAATCTCGGTGATCTAGAGATAGTTGATCAAATCTCTCTAGTGAAAACAATGCAACTTTCTGTAAAAGCTATAAATATTAATCCTTTATCTGTAGCAGCTAATGGTAATGCAATGTCCAGTCTCTTCAATTAGAGTGGGGTTAGGAATCCAAAATAGCGAGGAATTCCAGTAGATGTGGCAGATATCAAGAATTAAGCTATTCTTGTTTATAATGATTTATTAATAGGAGAACATATTGAAAGTATCCAAGAGTTTTACTCTCTTGAAGATACTCCTTGGTGTCTATCAGTTTTAATTTGTAATTTTTGTCTTAGGTCTTTTTTATTTGAAGATGGCATATACTGATGCCATTTGGTACATCTTTATTGAGCTAAAGGATGCTCAAAGAGACCTTAACTATCTGTTAGAATATGTTAGTCAGCTTCATCCTAAAGAGACTGAAAAGATTGAAAGCAAATCTGGATTTTGCCATATGTATAAAGTTATTTAGTATGTTGGTACTGTTTCTCATCTTGATAGCTGAGGGATTCATACCAACTGACTTTTCCAGATGTTTGAGATATTGGATACTTTTGCTGCATTGAAACCAAGCTAAGAACTGTTACAAAAGATGTTAAAGATTCTAGTGTAAAAGAAAGTAGCTGGGAAAGACCTCTCAATGATTCATTCAAGATCTGACACTGAATGTGACAAGAAAAGAAAGAACTTACTACTTTACCAATAATACTTCTTACTCTATGAGGAGTTGTCATTTGCTATGAATGCCAGAGACATTAAAAGGGTAGAGATGTGCTTCATACCTTAGGTTTATATTTTTTAAAATTGTAGAAAGTACAAATATGCAATGAATATAATAAAGTATTTGTACAATATGCACTTTGTTTATTCTAAATAGCTTAAGTGAGTAATTAAATAAATCTCATTAATTGAATGAAGTACTCACTGTCACTGTTATTTCAGATGAGCCATTCGAATGAATATATTGTATAATCCAACCAGTTTGAAAGGTAAGTTTTGCACTACAGACTAGTGGATAGAACATAATAACCTATTTATTAAAGTGAATATATTATGTTATACTACTACAGTGACAGTTATTGAACAAAAATAGAGAATATACAATGGCAGCAGTTCTAATCAAACTAAAAAATATATATTAAAAGAATTAGTGCTAATTAGGATCTTCAAGAATATTCGGCAGCAATTTGAACAGATATTTTGTCTCAGTCACTATACTATAAGTCATCCCTCAGCTAAGTTAGAATATACTTTTCAGGTCCTTTGAGAATACCTGGCTAAAACAAAAGCTAGCACATTTATGAAAGGTTGAGATATCAGATATAGCATTTCCAATGTGATAAAAAAGGGTGCAGACATTCTCTTGACTATAGAGATACTCTATTTAAGGCTGATATCAGGTTCTGAGGTTTGCAGCGAGACTATGAATAGGAATAAGAGTGATGAAGACATTAAAAGTGAGAGAGATAAAGATAAGGAGAATACAAAGAGTAATGTGGATAGATTTGATGCTGAAAAGGAGGTTGATAACTACTTTGAAGAGATAGATAATAATGACAATTTAAACATATAATCAACTCAAATGATTACATTGAATCATTGCATAGTATGGGCTAAATACTATAGTGAAATCCAAATGAAGTGTGATAACTACAACCAAAAACTAATGAGGGAATGAGAATAGAGTCACTGAGAACAAGGGGAGAGACAATGGGGGACTTGCAGAGATAATGATAAGGGAAAAAGGGATAAGAATAGAGGATGAGAGAGATATACTTGGAATATTAGTGATATAGAGGAGGATCAGACTGAAGAAAATAACCCAAAGATGAGTTATAGACTAAAAGGTAGATTCTAAGATTTCAAAGTAGAAACCTGACAACTTATATACATATAGATAAGAGATTTCTGATACTGGGTCTGTACTTCTGGTACTTTTATGAGTAAGTATAAGTAAGCATAATTTGAAAGAGGTAAATAATTAAAGGGAAATAATAAAGATAATGACAAAAACAATGAGTAAGATAGTGAGTAATCAATCATATAGCTCTTTACATGCATGTGATCATCTAACTACCATGTGATCAGTGTACATAGATGTGTCTGTACATGTGTTTATAGAATAGGTTATATGATTGACAAGAAAGGAAAACCAATAATAAAGGGATAAAAAAATAGAGATAAAATTAAGAAAAATAGTAAAAAAAATAGAAAAAATGGTCCAACTCATAACATGAAATAGATGAGGGGATGATAGACTGTGATGTCAAAGTAGAGGGAGTATTGCTACTTAGTATAGAGTGCAAGTTTAGAGAAGATATAGTTATAACTTTCAGAGGAATATTTTTATCTTACCCCATTATAGGAGCTTGCACAGTTTTTATTAGACACTTTGCATTTATACCTAATAAATATAAGTTAGTGAGAGCAAATACAAAATGATACAAAGAGAATTAAATCACTTACAATTATGACCTTGTTGACCACATGTACTACCAAACTCTTTATAGATTATTAGCAGATACTTTTTTATTGTAGCCTCTTCTCTCTATTTGAGTAATGTAGACTGAAGATCTTTATCATTTGAAGTTTGATTGAAGGCTTTAAGTTTTAATTTTCCAGGGGCTTTCTTCATAGCAGAAACTGAGGATGTAGTCAAAGTCTCGAAAGTAGCTAGACTACAAAGGTTACAACAAAGCTTAGAAGGTTTCAAGTAATATCGCTCATAGCCAGAAGGAATAGATTCATCACATCATTTGTAAAGATCTATGGCTGTAAATGTAATACAAATCATGAGAAATTCTTTATATGAGGCTACTATAATTGAACTCACCAATTTTATCATTATCGAAGTAAAGATTAGTCACTGTCCTTCAACATCCCAATCTTTCTCGAGATCCTGCATTGATCAAATCATTCATTGCACTAAACATTTCAACTTTATATATTTTGCCCTTATTTTCAAGTCTTTTCTTTGATACAACTGTATTTGCATCACTTTTTGACTAGTGATAAACTCATTTTTGCTCTTTATTTAAACTTTTGTTGTTATCTTCCATGTCTTTCTCACTTCCAAAAGCTCCTATATCACCCTCTATACCAATATCATTAAGCCTTTAATATTTCACTAGTCGAAAGTCAACATCGACTGTATTGAAACCCTAAGAGGAAGAATTGACTGCAATATTAGATATAGTAGATGTTATTGCAATTGAAGAGATTCAGTCAGTGCATTTTTTCCATTTTACTATTGGTTCAATGTTACCTTTGGCCTTTCACTTGTGAGTAGTCTCATAACGTTTCTCAGCTCTCAACATTTTTTCCTTACACTTAGCATTAATGTACTTCTTTTTAATAAAAAAAATTGCAATAGCCTCTATACCAAGTTCTCAAACACTATGTCCAAATCTTTGCCACAAGTTACAAAGATCATATGTTGCCTTCTACTGAATAATATACTCAATGTCAAGTAAGTCAAGTCCCTAGAATGATTAAGTATAGTTAGTAATAACATTTTATTTTTGATAACTTAATGATGTTGAATGCATCATTCCAAATGCATTAGTAACATACAATTCCCATAGCTTTCCTACTTTCAGAGCCTCATAGGCACTTTTGTAGTACTCAGTAGACATTATCAAATAAAACTACTTGATTTTATCTCAGTTTACTACTGAAAGTCATTTTTGAAGATATTTTACTACAGCTTCAGCTTCCTTCATACTGTCAAAGAAAATAAAAAACTTGGAAGGTTTAAATCTGAGACCAGCATGGTCTGGTATCAAGAAGATAAGATTATTGAAGGAATTGACTACATATTAGAGTTCTCAAATAACCATATGAATGTTTGAGTGATCAATTAAACAGTAGATAAACTCAGTACATCTAGATCGAAGTCACAGAATTTAATTCACATCTACTAAAATTAATTATAGTAGGGTTGTAGATGTCATATAGAATGATATTGTTTCTGGTATGAAATATCTCAATGAACCAATGTACTTGTAGTTCTTCCAAAAGGACCTCCACTGACTAATACAATGAGCTTCATTAATGATGAAGTTGAGGATCTTCAATGTAAACTTCAGCTTTATCTACAACTTCTCAAAACCTTCTCTCTGCTGCATCAAAACCTCCAAATTTATAACTATAATGTAATATTTACTATCTTCAATATTCTATACAACTTGGAGTTATGAGCCTACATATTTGATAAAGCCAGATATGGTTTATTTTAAAAGTCTCCATTGTATTCTCAGTACTGACTGAAATTCCATTCACCCCTACCCTTACCAATTCTTCAACAGTTTGTTTCCCCGAGATGTTCAATGGTGTAATTATGAATGATATTACATCAATACCATCCTCGAGGGCTATAAGTAGAGGGATCTAGAATGATAGAGTTTTTCCAGATTCAGTTACTGCAATTCCAATGACATTGTTACTGTAGTTGTATATAGCTAATGCAACCTGAATTTGAAACCAACAAGATCATTTTCTGAATTTCTTGTTTATTAGTTCCCAAATTTGATACATGTTTTATACCCTTCGACAACTGAATGGATGCACCATGATACTGCAAATCTCTGAGAAGCAAGTATGAGAACCCAGTAAATATTCTGTGAAAGAAAGTATACATAATGAAGATAATATCATGACAAAGTTCTGAGGCCTAAAGTGGAAGGTGATATTATTCTATGAGTGATGAATTCTGTTTGTCAAAAATATATTGTGTAAGTAAAACTATTCAATTTCCAAAAGTTGTTAGAGGAGATATTGATTCAAAAGAGTACACTGTTGAGATACCAGAAGGAGGTTTGCATGGACACCTGATCTTAAAAGCCAGCCTCTCTATTGTAAGAAGAAAGTTATTAGTTAGACATTTATAATATCCTTTTATAGTAATTTTATGTGATCAGAATATTATACATATGACTATGGACTTTAAAATATTTCTCTTATAAAGCTTTCCTTCACACAATATGAGAGAATAGTATTAAGAGCCTGACAGGTTACTAAAATATAGGTTAAGTAATATTAATACCACTTTGGTGCTATTTTTTTCAGATATCTGAAAGAAATAGTGCCCGCAGCTTCCAAATGTGGCAATATTATCTAAAAACAATAAGAATTTCTTCAAACCTTTATAACTTTGCCAATAATACTCCAATCTCTTTTAGTCTTTAATTAATTATGTATAGATTTATATTTTGAATATTATTTATTAATATAACAAATCTATCTATCTTATATTGAAGCTAAAACAATGTAACTTGTATACAAAATATCGATAAAATATACTATAAAATAAGTACTCTCTTAGCATTGAAAATCTAATCTGTAGATAGTAAATAGGGCAAAATTTAGCTATGCTTCATTTAAATCTTCTTTTAAGATAACAGAACAGATTTGAAAGATTCTCTACCAGTTTGCAATCCTCATACTACCTTGCTACCTATCGCATAATTACTACATTTCTAAACTTAGAGAAAGAGGACCAGTACTAGCAAATATAATTCCTGAGACTTGAAATTACTTAAAAAAAATTAATATATAATTAAGTATATAATAATATAAGTAATAAGATACTTAAGCTAAATTTAATTTATTTAATAGAGTTTAAAAAACTAAATAGAACTGATTAAAGAATCACATTTATTAGAGTAAAATTGGTAAAGTTATAAGCAGTTCTTAATTTCTGCTAGTGTGACTATTTGTGACCTAATGTGACAGCAGTCTGGTAAGAGTAATATTATTCCTATACATTGACTCTATCAATAAAGATGATAGAGCTTACTAATATAAACAACTTTTGTTAAGGAATAAGTAAAATTGAGACAAAATTGAAAGAGTTATGTATTTTTTTTCTTTTTAAACAGGAATAAATAAATATTTAGTAGTTGTTATAACCATGAACAAACTACGACAGAGACCCCGATCATTTCAACCTGACATTAGTCTGACCTTCTGTTCTTGGTGAACATGAGGATACTCACCTTCTGGAGAACACACACTTACTACACATAGATACATATGTTTTCTGCATGTTTGTTTATGTTGTTTCCTGGTCAATGGGCCATTTAGTTTCTACATATAGTTAGCATTGTTTTCTCATTGTAGACATCACAACGGTATTGTTGGAATTCTTACTAGACATGTATTTAAACCTTAGTATAGTCAACTATGGTACTTCAGTTATATATCTCGTTATAACCTATGTTCTCTTGTTATACTTAAATATAATCTACAACCTTCTGCTTCTTTCTTTGATCCATCTGACCTACTCCTTGTTAGAATCACAAGAGCACTTAGATGTTGGAAAAAGGATGATGTTCATTGATACAAGTCTACCTACTTATATACAGCTATAAATAGAATTCTAGAATAGTTAGCCAAGAGTACAAGGCAGTGTGTTTACTATGAGGTACTTTGCTGGCAGCCATGAGACTATGAGCTGGCGCTATGAGACTATAAGCTTGGCAGCCATGCTAGCACTATGAGGCACACATGAGGCTCTCAGACTTCTAATGGAGAATAATAGAGATGTGCAGTTATTGTCCCTCACAATGTTGTTTCAGAATAATGCACCTGAGTACACTCTATCTAACACTCTCTTAAACACAAAAGTGATCTGACTAGGGATTGAATCTTATCACATCTGCCTCATCATGGTGAAGTGTTGGGTTATGCTGAGTCACATGCACTATATCAGAGTTAGGTGGTATAATCCTAAGCAGCTAGTTATCAGAGATATCAGTATCAGTCTTGCAACTTGAGATAACATAATCATCCTTGGAGGGATATAAACCTTGCCTTAGGAATGCCTAGTACCTCCACTCTACTACAGTTGAACTAAGACCTGATGGTCTAGTGGTTATGGCACTGGTAGCTAACACCAGAGGTCCTAGTTTCAATCCCCAGTTAGATCACTTTTGTGCTTAAGACACTCCTCTCACACTTCTGTTCGACCTATGACTTCCTAACTTCACTCCTCTTAGCTTCCTTCACCACTCTCGTCTTCTCCTCTACTTTACCTCTGACTTCTCTGACTCCAACTCAGAGTCCTCCTAAAAAAAAGAACCTCCTTTATGTAAATTAAGGACTAAGGGCTTAGTAGTGGCACAGCTCTATGTGAGTTGAGGCCAAGGTCCTTCTGACTCCAACTTAGTTGGCATTCTACCCAATTAGATGCATCTAGTGTTCCAGTATCTGGCAAGTACAAGGATCGTTTGCATATTTAACAGTAGTATTGTTAATTCTAGGGATAAATATCAACCTAGGGAGGCTGGAGTCAAAATAAGACACTATATTTGAAAAGAAAACTATCTAAATATACCTGGAGTTGAAATAAGATACTGAGGAAACAGTGACGCATCAGAGACTCCAAGTATGGCTACAGGAGTGTGGAAATACATCACATGATGGAAAAGCGAAGCTAAACTACTAAGTCTACAATGTCTTTTGAGAGCTTGATGCCTGGTTCCATTGGGGTTGAAACAGGCTTGCAATCAGACATGTTGAATCTCTCCAGGAGTTCTAGCACATATTGCTTTTGGGAAAGGCTAATGGTCTGCTTCTGGCGATCTCTGGTGACTGCAACACCCAGAAGAAGCTTGGTGGGCCCAAGATCTCTGAGCTTGAAGCGCTGCATGAGTTCCTGCTTGATCTTTCAGATGGCCTCTTTTGATTCAGAGACTAGAGTGCAGTCATCCACAAAGACAGGAATAATTACTGTGACTGGTCCATTGCTGAGGATGTAGACACTGGAGTCACTCCTCAGAATGGAGAAACCAAGTTCAATCAGTGTTGCAGCCAGTTTCTTGTACCAGAGTCGACCAAACTGCTTCAGACCATAGATGCCTTTCTGCAGCTTGTACACCACATCAGGGTCTCCTTCTGTGAATCCCTCAGGTTGTCTCATGTAGACTTTCTTGTCAATTTCACCATTGAGATATGCAGTGGAGAAGTCAATGGTCTCCATCTCCAGGTCCTCAATTGCTGCCAAGGCAAAGATAACATGCAGGGTGGTCCATCTCATAGGTTTCATCGTACTCAAGACCTGGTCTCTGTGAGAACCCTTGTGCCACTAGTCTGGCCTTGTAGCGCTCTATGGACCCATCTGCATTCTTCTTGATTCTAAACACCCATTTGGAGCCTATGGTCTTTCTGCCTGAGGGAAGCTGGGAGAGGATCCAGGTTCCATTCTCCAAGTGTGCTCTGATCTCATCATGAGCAGCTTGGAGCCATAGTTCAGCATCAGGACGAGTCATGGCTTCAGCAAATGTTCTGGGCTCAGCAGAGAGAGTGCTGGCCCTGGTGTTGAATGCATACTCTAGTGCAGAGTCAATGGGAAGTTGAAGGGGATACACAGTGTCCAGGAATGCTGCATGTGCTGCTTGGAGGTTCTCATCATTCTCTTCATCAGATTCAGATGGAATAGCTGGAGAGGGCTCTCTGTAGTTGTGCAGTTTGGATACATCAACTTTCCACCATTCACCAGGGGGTTTTTTCTCCCTTGTGGACTTCCTGGAGGTTGTGGAAGACACAGAGGCAGTTCTGGTGCGTCTTTGACGAGATGGACCAGCTCTTGGAGCAGGGGGAGGAGCAGGGGGAGCAGGCACAGGTGCTTGGACAGGAGGGGGAGCAACAGGGGGTGGTAGAGGCTCAGGATCTGGTTCTGACACATTTTCTTGAGCTGGTGGTTGTACTGGCTCTGGGGGTTGCTCAGGTACTCCCACTGCTTCAAAGTCATCTGGGTCATCCAATGGCAGCTGTATAGTGCGCATTTCTGGATTAGAGGGTTCAAATGACACAGAAATAGTTTTAGGACCATTCTGAGGCTTGTGTCCAGTTCCAGGGATCTCATTCTCATTGAATATAACATCTCTTGAGATGATCACCTTCTTGGAAGCAGGATCATAGCACTTCCAGCCTTTGTATCCATCAGGGTAGCCCAGGAAGATGCAGGGCAGTGAGTGTGGCTGCAGAGACTTTCTCTGGTCCTTTTGGATGTGTACATAGGCTCTGCATCCAAAAACTCGCAGATGGTGAATGTTGGGCTTCTTTCCATATGCTTGTTGATAGATTGTAGTCTCAGGATGCAGAGAGGAAGTGGGGGAGCGAATGTGCAGATACAGGAAGGTGTGGAAGGCTTCTCCCCAGAAGGATAGGGGAAGCTTTGCCTCAGCAAGCATAGAGGTGATGCCCTCAGCTATAGTCCTGTTGAGTCGTTCTGCAGCTCCATTCTGTTGTGGTGTACCATGTACTGCGTGCTCTCTGACAATTCCATGCTGCAGGAGGAATGTATCTATCTCCTTGGAGATGTATTCACCTCCCTTGTCATCTCTGAATGTTCCTATCTTGCGCTTGAAGTGGTTCTCAGCCCAAGCTTTGAATATCTGGAACTTGGAGAACACTTCACTCTTCCTCTTCATGAGCATGCCACAGGGGAGTTTGGTGGCCATGTCCAAGAAGGTGACCCAGTAGCAGAAGCCTTGGGCAGTCTGAACAGGAAGAGGTCCATGTACATCAGAGACAACAAGGTCTAGAGGTTGCAGATTTCGATCAGAGGCTTCTTTTGGGAAGGGATTGCGATGCTGCTTTCCCATGATGCAAGGTTCACAGATGTCTTGTTGGATAGAGTGTGCTCAGGTGCATTGTACTGAAACAGCATTGTAAGGGACAATGACTGCATATCTCTATTGTTCTCCATCAGAAGTCTGAGAGCCTCATGTGTGCCTCATGGTGCAAGCATGGCTGCCAAGCTCATAGCCTCATGGCTGCCAGCAAAGCACCTCATGGTAAACATGTTGGATTATGCTGAGTCACATGCACTATATCAGAGTCAGGTGGTATAATCATCACTTGAGATGACAGAATCATCCTCGGAGGTATACCAACCTTGCCTTAGTAATACCAACTAAGGCCTGATGGTTTAGTGGTTATGGCACTGGTAGCTAACACCAGAGATCCTGGGTTCAATCCCCAGTCAGGTCACTTTTGTGTTTAAGAGATACACCTCTCTATGTGAGAGCCCAAAGCATTGCACTTGTCCCTCTGCACATGCACATAGGCAGCACATCCCCAGACTTGAAGATGAGAGATATCTGGCTTCCCCTAGTGTCATCCTTCATAGGGAGTGGTGTCAGGGAGGGAGGCAGTGGGCACCAAGTTGGCTGAGCACAGTACTTGTTGAACTCGTTGGAGATGAACTCCCCTCCCTTGTCATCCTGGAGCTCAAGGATGTCGATGCCATGCTGGTTCTTCACCCGGGCATGGTAGAGCTTGAACGCAGCAAAGGCCTCACTCTTCCTCCTGAGGAGAGCCAGCATCTTGAACTTGACACTGTCCTCAATGAAGGTGATCCAGTACCTGAACCCAGACTGGGTCTGAGTCGGCATAGGACCATGCACATCCATGTGGACAAGCCCCAGAATGCGCTTGGTGACATGGTGAGTGGAGGGAAAGGGATTGGCATGCATCTTGCCAGAGAGGCAAGGCTCACAGATAGGATCAGGGTGTGAGTGAGACTCAACTCTGATCCCAGTGACCATGGACTTGGAGATGAGCTTCTGAACTCCCTCAAGGTGGCAGTGGCCGAGTTGACGATGCCAGAGAGAGAGATCGAGGGGGAGAGTGGAGGAGGAGGATGCTAGAGCTTGTTGAGGAGGTACAGAGACTTTGCCAGACAGTAAAGCAGTGTTGGAGGCGTCAATAGGGGCAGAGAAGAGGATGGAAGAGTCTCTAATGAAATCCATTCTATCAGAGGAGATATGGACATGGAAGCGATGCACACGAGTGAGATATAGGACAGAGAGGAGGTTGGACATCAAGTCTGGTACATGGAGAACCCTGGTGAACTCTACAGCTCTCAAAACTCGACCCCCCACCTCAGGAACAAAGACCACAGACCCAACACCAGCTGAATAGATGATTTGGTGGTTGGCAAGACGAATGGGAACTCTCAGAGGCTTGTAAGAGTTGAACCAGTGTCTGTGAGGTGTCATATGAGAAGTGGCCCCTGTGTCTGCAGTCCAAGACGAGTTAGTGAGTGTCTGAGGCGAGGTAGAGGGAGTAGGAGAGGAGGAGGGACGAAGACTTGCATTTCCAGCAAACTCAGAGACTGTAGAGGTCCCTGGAGTCGAAGGGGATGAGCTGGAGGCAACAGAGGCTTGCTGGGAGCCTCCCTGGCCTCGTCTGCGACCCTCAGAGCGCTGAGCAAGGATCTGCTTGTTGGCATCGACTTTGGCAGTCAGATAACGACGACAGGTCATCTGGGAGTAGCCCTTGAACCCACAGAACTCACACTGGAGTGTCTGGGACAAAGGAGAGGGTGTAGAGGCGTTGAAAGCGGTGGTAGGGGTGCTAGAGGATGCCTCTGGATGGTTTCTGCACATCTCTTCAGCCACAAATGCCTCCTGGAGCTTGGACTTCTCAAACTTGTCCAGCAGCTGCAAGCTGGAAGCAAAGGAGTCAAACTCAGAGGGCAGGGAGCGAACCATCATCATGCAGACCAGCTCCTCTTCGAGTTTGTCCAGGGTATAGCCCTGGGGACGAAGATTCTGCACCTTTTGGATCCCTGACTCAATTCTAGTCATCAGGGAGGACAGGGACTCATCTGGCTCCTTCTTAATACTAAAGAAGGCATCCCAGGCATTAAAGCGAGCACCAGGACGCTTCTGAAGGTGCACAGACTCGAGTTTGACCCACATAGCCACAGGATTGTCATCTAAACCCTGGACATGTGTCCTCTGGTCAGCAGAGAGGTTGAGAAACAGCTCACCAGCTGCCTTGTATGCCATATCATCCCACTTATCCATAGCAGCTGTCTCCTCAGCTGTAGGCTTCTTCTCATCGACTGGAAGAGGCCTCAGCTTCTTCCCAGAGACAATGGGCCAAGCCCCCATCCTCATCAACAGAGCCTTCATCTCCTGGGACCAGGTGGTGTAGTTGGAAGTTGTGAGGGGAGAGATCTTGACTGAGGTAGAGTCAACCATGGTGAAAAAGCGATACAGGAGGATGATAGGAGGTTAGAGGACGATGTGGAGAGGTGCTGAGTGGTTGGAATTGGCCAAAAAGCGGTAGAAAGATGGTATAGAAGCAATAGAGTGAGATGGTGTTGAAAGAACTGTGAATATAGGAGTTCTAGGGATGGATGCAAGCAGGTGTAGTTGTAGAGAGGTGTAAGGACG
Source organism: Abortiporus biennis (assembly GCA_022606235.1). Taxonomy (NCBI): domain Eukaryota; kingdom Fungi; phylum Basidiomycota; class Agaricomycetes; order Polyporales; family Podoscyphaceae; genus Abortiporus; species Abortiporus biennis. The sequence continues at coordinate 261,589 of JABYQP010000028.1, read as the reverse complement.
TCTAAAAGCGCCCAAAAAGCGACAGCAACAAGAGATTGATGGCAGTTAGCAGCCGGGGCCCATAACCTGTTAAAACCAGGGAGTAAAGTCGACCTGGGAGTGCTGGAGTCGAAATAAGACACTGTATTTGAAGAGGAAACTAACTAAACATACCTGGAGTCGAAATAAGACACTGAGGGAACAGTGACACATCAGAGACTCCAAGTATGGCTACAGGAGTGTGGGAATACATCACATGATGGAAAAGCGAAGCTAAACTACCAAGTCTACACTACCAATGGATAGAGACTGCAAAACATAAGATAGAAATATAGGAAAAATACCAGAATGACTAGAAAAATAGAGAGAGTCTATATGTGTACTCTAAACAATAAAAGAGAAGTTCAGTTATTATAAAATAAGTAAAATAACACTATAGAGTACTGAGAAATAGAGCTATAGAACAGTCAAAAAGAAGTTAGAGAGAAATTAAAAAAATGAAAGAAGTATAGAATGAAAAAAAAAAGTAGAAAATTTTACAATCTATGAATAATATGAAGTTGAAAAACTGAAAGTAAAAAAGTAGATTCATCGAAAAATCTGATTCAAAATATAATCATATAGTATAGAACAAAATTAAGACGTTAAAATAATTAGATTTTATGTTAGAGGTATAGTTGAATCTTTTAAATTTATACTCCAGACTCTTATTAGAAAGCTTGAGCTTTAGTAGTAGCAGATAAGGATTTTAAATAGTAAATGGCAATGTAGCCAGTATTACTATAAAATATATATAAATATAATCTATAGTGATATTATTATTGTTTAGGGGTGAGCTTGCTATCTGAATTAATGACAGATAGGTCAGATTGATCAACAGACTTAGAGCTGAATTGCTGAGTATCTGTAGATGCAGGGAAGTTAGAGTAGGCAGAAAGTGTAGAATTAGAAGGAGAGTTACTGGTAGAATTATTGAAAACTTGCTCATTGAAGGTATCAAAATTGGTATGAATAGATTTATCAAAGTTATTAGAGACTTTAGAATTAGATGCTTGATTTTTATGATTTCTTTCATATTCTCTCTCCTAGTGTTAGATGTCGAGTAGAGTAACCTTATATTTTATTAAAGTAAGGGTGCAGAATTTACTAACAGTTACTATAGTATTTTTAATATAGTCAGAGAGATCTATATAGTAATAGTGACTGAGTGTTAAGTACGTAGACTTTACTTCACTTAGTTGGGCAGAATGTCGGCTAAGTCAGAGTCGGAGGAATCTTGGCCTCAGCTCACGGGGAGCTGTGCCCCCACTAACCTCTTGGTTCCTTATTTACAAAAAGTATTCTTCTTGTTGGAAGACTCTGAGTAAGAGTCAGAGATGTTGGGATGGAAAGCAGAGGAGAAGGCGAGAGTGAGGGAGGAAGCTGAGAATAACTTGAGTCGGAAAGTCAGATCGAACAGAAGTGGAAGAGTCGGGGTCGGACAGATTGGGGTAAGGAGCAGAAGGTCGTAGACTATATTCAAATACAGAAGTACATGGATACCAGTACTTGATGTAATGAGATATAATGAGATATACGATTGAGGTACAACAGTCGACTATGCTAAACTTAAATACATATCTGGTATGAATCCTGACAGGGCCGATGCAGTATCTACAATGAGGAAACAATGCTAACTACGTGTGGAAAGGGAATGGCCAATTGACTGGGAAACAACATAAGTGAACATGCAGAAAACATAAGTATCTACGAGTGGAAAGTGTGCATTCTCCAGGAGGTAAGTATTCTCGTGTTCACCAAGAATGGATGGTCGGACCAATATCGGGTCAGGAATGGTCGGAGTCTCTGTCGGGGTTCGTTCAGGGTTATAACAAATGGTGGAGAAACTAAGGAGAAACCATGAAGAAACATAGGAGAAATAAGGAAGAAAAGTATGTGAGAATATAAAAGGAAAAACTCTAGAGAAACCTGTTACTTGTACAATGTTGTCATTATGCAGGAATTTTCTTTATACTAGATAGTCCATAATAACTCCATATTATATAAGGAGAAAAGAAAAAGATATCTGCGCACTTTGTAACACCAATTAGGTGTATCTGACATCCCAGTACCTAGCAAGTACTAAAAACTGTTCACATATTTAACAGTATATATGACTTTCCTCTACAAGTTCAACCTTAGAAGTTCTTTTCTTATTAATTTACTCAAGGCTTTACTAGAAGATTATGTCTAGTTTTAATTCTTTCGCTACTACAATCACAGCCTTTACTCAGGTTTTAGAGTCTGCATCACATCCTTCTTGAAAAAAAAAACTTCAAAATTCCAATCCCTTTGATGGCATCAATTCCGACTAACTTGATTCCTTCCTGTTCCACTGCCAACTTCACTTCCACAATAGTCTTGAAGATTTTCCATCTCATGAAGAAAAGGTTTTATTTACTCTAACCTATCTCTAAGGAACTGTATTAGTATGGTTTGAATCTCAAATATTTACCAGTGAAGATCCCAACTGGGTCTCTGACTGGTCTGAATTTGAGTCTAAACTCCAATATCAATTTGGTATTGTTGACCCCACTACTAAAGCTGCAGATGTACTTGACAATCTGATCATGAAAGATAACCAACAGATTATCCACTACAATGTTGAGTTCAACAAATATTTCATCCAAGTCAATTGGAGCAGTTTCACTCTCTGTCACTGTATCAAATATGTGGAACTAGCTTTACTTAGTCAGGTGGAATGTCAACTAAGTCAGAGTCAGAGGAACCTTGGCCTCAGCTTGCAAGGAGCTGTGCCCCTACTAACCTCTTAGTTCCTAATTTGTAGAGAGTATCTTTCTCTTGAAGAACTTTAAGTTGGAGTTGGAGATATCAGGATGGAAAGTGGAGGAGAAGATGAGAATGTAGGAAAAAGTTGAAGATAACTGAGTTGGGAAGTCAAATGAACAGAAGTGGGAGGGTCAGAGTTGGACTGTCAGAGGAAAGAGTGAAATAATCATAGATTATATTCAGATATAGAAGTACATTGATAACGAATACTTGGTGTAATGAGATATACAACTGAGGTACAATAGTTAACTATACTAGAACTTAAATACATATCCAGAGTAAATCCTAACAGAGCTGATGCAGTATCTACAATGAAGAAAACATGCTACTAAGGGATAGAGTATGAATAGCCGATAGGTCAGGAAACAATATAAGTAAGCATGCAGAAAATATAAGTATCTATGAGAGAGAAATGTACATTCTCTAGGAGGTAAGTATCCTCGTGTTTGCCAAGAATGAAAGGTCAGACCGATATCAGATTGGGAATGATCAGGGTCTCTATCAGAGTTCATTCAAGTTATAACATACTGCTACTATATGGGTCTTCCTGACTGCATCAAAAATGCTATGGTGACTACCAGTAAACCTCATACTTCAATGAAGACCAAAGTAGTACTACTCGATGCCTGATACTAGAAGAGAGAATGTGAAAAGAATTACGAGAATCAAGCATCTGACTCTGAAGTCTCCAATGACCCTAATGAATCTGCTCATATCAATTCTAATGTCTCCAATGAGTAAGTCCTCAATGATTCTACCAGTAACTCTCCTCCTAGTTCTATGCCTTTCAATACCTTCAACCCCCTGCATCTACAGACACTCAGTAATCAAACTCCAAGTCTGTTGATCAATCTGACCTATCTGTCATCAGTTCTGATGACAAGCTCACTCCTGAAGAATGATAACATCACTACAGATTACATCCCTATATATTCTGTAGTGGTGCTGGCCACATTGCTGCCTACTATCTGAAACCCTCATCTACTGCTACCAAAGCTCGAGCTTCCTAGCAAGAGTCTGAAGTAAAAAATTAGAAGGTTCAATTATACCTCCAATATGGACTCTGACTATTTTAACTTTCTAAAATCTCATTCTGTATTATATGTTTATATTCTGCATTGGATTTTTCAATAGACCTGCTCCTTTTTGCTTTTAGTTTTTCAACTTTACCATTGTTCATAGATCGCAAAACCCACATTTCTTTTCTATTTACTCCTTTCATTTTCTGATTCCCCCGACCTCTTTTTTGACTGTTCTATAGCTCTGTCTCCCTGTACTCGAAAGCAAGTAGTCAGTAATTCAACTCTGGCAAGATCACCATAGTCTTTTTGTCTTCTGTATGCTTAATTCTATGCTCTGTTATCCTTAGGATCCTGCTGACCCACCTGCTACAATCTGAGTTATTGTATAGATATTGGTGTCACAACTTTTTCTATTTATCTATGTCATAGATTTTACTGAGCTCACCTACTTCTTTGGAATTTCCTTCAGCTGAGTATCCAAAATTTGATCCCAATCTAAATCATCCAACTTTACTACCAGCCTCTCAGTGATAATACCCTCAACCAAAGCAAGTACTTTTAATAGAAGATTTAACTATTGGCCTAGTAGAAACTCCAATTCATCTGTCTGATAATTTGACATCTACATCTGACTCTGATTTCTAATCTGCCTCCCAACCACTCTAACCTTTCTGAAATCTATTCAATCCAACTTCAGTAAAGGAACTACTTTGCTTAAAGTAAATCATTCAAATCCACTATAGTAACTACCTCCAGTTAGGAATTTATTGGTCTTAAAAAAACTTCAAATTTTTGGAATGTCTACCCTAAAAGGAGAAGTAGTGACTCCCATTCCTCTATAACTCTAACTCTATTTTAGTTTTTCTAACTCTGTTTCTTTCTTTGATTCAGTAGATAGTTATACAGGCTTTTAGTTTAGTTCTATTCTGTTCTCACCACAACTCTGAATTATTCCTGATTCTTCTGACTCTGTGTTTCCTCTCAAGAACTCAGTAGTATAGTTCATGAGCTCTTGAATAGTTTTTATTCTTCTCTTGTAGTTTAGTTCTACCTCTCTAATTATTCTTCTGACATTCTAATATCTACTTCATTTCTCTTGTTTCCCTTTTGATATTCTGGCCTTACATATCCTGCTTTTCTTCTGCTTTTCTAATTCCTCACACTCTTTTAGTTTTAGAAAAATATAAAAAATAATTATTTAAGAAATCAAGAAAAAAGAAAAAACTACAAGTATTCTAAATTATTTAATCTACATCTATTCCCACTCCTGCCTCTACTCTACCCATCCATCATCCCCTCTCTCATCTCTTCTTCTCTCCCTTTTCTCCATTCATCCCTCTATATTCTTCTCCTTCTGACTTCTCCCTTCCCACTTCATTCTTTGGTCCTTTGCTTCTTTCTAACATCTTTTCTTCACCTCTACCTGATTATTTGCAACCTCTAACTCTGCTAGTATCAAATTTAACTGAGTAGTGGAGGTCACCTAGTACCTTCTCTAACTCTAACACTCTCTCCATATCTCTACCACCATAGCTCACAAGAGCTGTTAGGTCTGGTTAAGATCCGACAGATTTGAAAGATCTATTCACTCCTACTCTACTCTATCCTCTGACTCTGCCTGAGGTGCCTCCACTACTGACAACAGTGAAAGTTCCTCTTCCACTGACGGCTCCTCATCCTTAGTCTCCTAGTCACACCTTTTCTTGTGTAGTATACACTGCTCACATACTTTTTGAGTCCTAGAGAAGTAAAATTAGTCTAAGTCTAGAATCAAATCTGACTGAAATTTGACTTACCTGACAGTTACACACTCCCGCTCTCCATCATTGGTACACTTGATGTACTGATTATTACCCTTGTAGAGAGTCTGTGGCTTTGGAATCTCTATCTTCTTCCACTCTCTCGGCCACTTCTAACTCCAATCTCTCTTTGAACTCCCTGCCTTGGGAGACTCAGCTGCCTTCCTTGCAGCCTTCACTAATCTCACTACCTCTGCCTCTACTGCCATCCTTACTGTCTCCCACTTCCACTCCTCCTGCACCTTCCACTCTGCCTCTCTCCTCTTCACCTCTATCTATGCCTACTTCTTTACCTATCTCTAACTCCTTTTTTCTTCCTTTCGATACTGCATTACTAATAACTCTTCACACTGCTGTTGCAGCCTGTGCTCTTGCTCTTGTAGCTCTTAGAGCTGTCTTGTGGCTTCTAATATTGTCAGGTTTCTGGTATTGTTGTCAGATGAGGAGGAGGAGGAATAGTCAGACATTGTGATAGAGTAGTAAGAGAGGAGAAAAAGACTTAGAAAAATCTGGAAAAATGGCATCGCTCTCAAGTCCTGCTTTAATGCAAAGATCTGATGGGACTTGTTGGTATTCTTAGAGTTAATCTGATACTCAAATTATAGAGATTATTCTTCTAGTCCTTTACATTGACTAAAAACCTTCAACCTTATGGGGATAAGGTCCTTAAGGAAAAGATACTGTTATAACCCTAAATAAAACCTGACAGAGACCCCGATCATTCTGACCTGATATCAGTCTGATCTTCTATTCTTGGCGAAAATGAGAATACTCACCTCCTAGAGAATACACACTTTTCACATATAGATATATATGTTTTCTGCATGTTCACTTATATTGTTTCCCAGTCAATCAGCCATTTAGTTTTTGCATGTAGTTAGTATTGTTCTCTCATTGTAGACACTGCATCAGCATTATTGGGATTCTTACTAGATATGTATTTAAAGTTTAGCATAGTCAACTGTTGTATCTCAGTCATATATCTTGTTTACTTATTTACTCCTTGTAGTTCTGTACATCTGTACTTGAAAATATAATCTACAACCCTTCACTCTTTTATCCAATCTGTCTGACCCTGCTCCCTTTACACTTCTGTTTGACCTCTGACTTCCTGACTTCTTCACTCTCAGCTTCTTCTTCACTTTCCCTCCAACTTCTCTGACTCTGACTCAGAGTTCCTTTAAGAAAAAGAACCTCCTTCGTGTAAATTAAGAACCAAGGGCTTGTAACGGCACAGCTTCCTGCGAGCTGAGGCCAAGGTCCTTTCAACTCCAACTTAGTCAGTATTCTACCCAATTAGGTGCATCTGATGTCCCAGTACCTAGTAAGTACTAAGGACCATTTGCATATTTAATACTATTCTCACATATGCTTATGAGAAACTTGAATATTACAGTCTCTATAATATCTTTTACTATATAAAACACAGATTCTATAAGCTTTATATATTTATAAATACCTGTTATTATGTTAGTATATACTATAAATGTTAACTCTGAAGTACTAAAAGAGTTAAAATTTCTTCAATAATTACAATTTTAATAACTTTATTTACAAAAATATATATAAATATTATGTTTATACCAAAAATGCATAATTACTATTATATTGTAGTAGCATGAGATGACCTTTTACATATAGCTAAAGGATATGCACTGTATAAAAATAATATAAAAAAACTTTGAAAGTTTTTTTAAAAACAGATTGTATGCCAATATAGATTATATTATTGAGATAGTAACAAATAATAGATTAGAATTTCAAATAACTTTCAAACAATTACTGAAAAGATATAAAAACAAGGAGGTAGGGTAATGTATAAACACCTTGAGTACATTAAAAACTCTTTCCATTATGAAAAAAAAAACTAGTGCAAAAAAATTACGAGGAGAGAAAAGCTATCTCAGCAAAAACTTAAGGTTTCTGGCACAGCTACACTATGAGTATATAGATTTGGTTTAAAACTCTATAGATTTATAGTATTGCATACTACATACAATCACAAAAAGTAACATAAAAAGTAAGGCACTATTGATTCTTAATTCTGCTATCAGGTTGATCCTTGAAATTCAGAAGATCATAAAGGGATGCAATTTGATCACCCTGACACCGCAAACGGTCAACATTCTTCTGAATAATGAATATCATAATATTTGCTTACCTTCTGCTCCAATAAGTCAATGACATCTTGCAGATGTCTGGCCAAGACATTTCGTTTTACCGAATTAGAAGCTGCATCGATAATTCTGTATTGTTCTGCCAGCTCTGTATATATCCTAAGACAAATGCATCAGGTGGAGTGTATAGAATATAGATCGTAGACGAGACCTACATCTTATAATGACTGAAATCGTCTTCCAGTTCTCTCACAACTCTGGTGAGCACGGTCTGTGGAGGCAGCTTCTCATTCTGTATCCCGTCGCCTTGAACTGTATGGTTGCCTTTCGATCCCACTCGCGGCGACTGGACCCTTTCCGGTTCTTCTGCAAACCCTTCATCCTCCTGAATGATGCCATGCTTTCCAGCCATGGCAAGCTTTGCGTGTTCAGTCAGCCAATCATAATTGCGACCTTCGTTACGAGTCGTCGTTCGACGATGACATGTACTGCAAGTCTGGAAATCATGCTCTTTTGTGGCGAAAAACATCTTTTCCATTCGAGAACCTCGAATCTGAGGGAACGGATTCGTTGAACTGGAAGGTTGAGGTGGCTCTGTTGGACGATTGTTCTCCATCGGGATGGAAGGAGCCCGATTAGTAGGGCTTTCTGGAATTGTTTGTCTTCGAGTGGTGTTGCTGACGTCCAAGGCATTCTGCGACATATTCTGAGCCGCCTGAGGGACATCCGCACGATTTCCGGTAAGTTGTTTGGGCAGTGGAGTCGTTGAACGAGATTGAAGAGGTGGTACTGCTTGCTGTGAACGAGAAAAATTCGAGTCCGTAGTGCCACTTCTAGACATTGCGACTGAACGTTCCGTACGTCTTTCCTCCATCTCTTCAGAAATGCGGCGAAGCTCATCATCACCGATGTAAGCTTGTGATGTTTGACTTCCGCTGTTGTCTAGGCGAAGTGGGGTTGCTGCGCGTATAGTGCCATTCACGTTCTGACGAGAGTTCGACCTGTCTGAAACTGCGACGGACGCGATGGACCTGTCAAGAGGGGAAGAAGGGGTTGAAGCTCTCGATACAGGGTGGCTGTCTTGCGGATAGAACATTCTCTCGCTCTCGCGTGCATTGGTGTCTCTGTCTACCGCTTCTTCATCCGATTCTGAGGCGTCGTCGTCCCGATGTTGAGGATTAGATGTCACCACAGCCTCATCGTCACTGTGACGAGAGGCTTCGAGGCTATGTTGCCCTCTCATCTGACGACGTTCCTTCAGACCTTCCTCGACTACACCTTTGAGAACTTCCACCTCGCCAGCTAACCGTTCAACCTCCTGCTGAAGTCTCTCGACATCCCTGCCTTTTTGCTTCAAAGCGCGTGAATCGCCATCTCTCAGTGTCCGAAGCTCCTCCAGTAAGCGTTTGTGATCCGACAGTTCAGCTGTTAGCCTGGACAAATGGGCCCTCAAAGTCGAAATCAGCCCTTCCAAAGCTACGGATTGTCAGTAGGTTCGAATATATCTGTATCTAAGAGTGAAACATCCTTACCTCTTGTTTCTGCGACGGCTTCTTCATAACGTGATTGACTTTTATTGCCAACATCACCAGTTTGCGCATCTACTCTGTCGCCTCTCTGCCTGGTCATTTTCCTGGGACTTAACCTGATAGCCTTCTTTTCGTGCTCAATAACTCTAGCCCGTTCCCTGGCGACCTCTTTCCGACAGTCCTCCAACTCCAGCTCAAGATCCCGAACCCTTTTCATTGAAACGCGATTTTCTACTTCTAGATCAACCAGACGCGATTGGACAGCACCTAGAGTGGCAATGATACGAGCTAGAACACGATTTTAGTATCGAATTTCTTGAGCATCGAAGAAAGCTTACCATCGACCTCCCTTTCCTCGGCGACTTCATATTTTCGATAGTCGCGAGTAAACCTTGCCGGAGACCCTACTGCACTTGTCAGCCCGGTGACATCAGGTAGATATACCTTCCCTTTATTTCTAGATCGTGGCGTCTGTTGCTCGTCGACAATACGGATAGAATGCGATTCTGGTATGCTAGCTATATGGTGTAAGGGAGGTTCTGGTTCTGGAGCTGCCATTCGACTGGTTGGACGTCCCGATGATGAAGCGGCAGGCTCACGAGGAAGTGATACGCTCTTGACTCTGGTTTGACCTTCAGTATGATTTGCTTGTCTAAGAGCCGAGCGAGCTGGTGTTGCAGAGATATCAACACGTCGAGGAGTAGGAGGCTGGACATTGACTGCGGGTCGAGGAATGTCTTCAATAGATATGGCCTGTGTGGCATATGAGAGGGATTGTGTGCTACGGTTACGCGCTAGACAAACAGGATCGGCTCGGTGCACATGAAAATATATAAAATGACAAACTAACCTGATTTTGCAGAAACCGGAAAGTCGCGTTTCATAACAGGAGGTTGGACTTTTCGAGGAAGGGTGGAGTGAGCAGTTCTGGGGCGGGATGGAGAAAATGTTCCGTGATGAAGGGCGTCGGACAGCTTTGGACGAGGAGAACGAAGGCCTGATGCGACTGAGGCACGATCTGAGCCAGAAGTGGAGCTTGAGGAAGGAGAGGGAGAGCGGACAATTGTGATATTTTGAGAACGGCATGTCTGAATGATGTTGTCAAGCTCCATAGTGTCTTCGACTACGAGGGGATCAAAGTCAACAGTAGTTGACAACTGTGAAGTGATAAAACCATGTAGTATCATATATGGAGCTAAATACGAAGAAAGAAACTGACATGTCTGTGTTTGCTGGAACGGTCGCTCAGACCCCTCACATCAAGGTTTTCGATGATTCCTTGCAAGGGTCGGTCGGGATCATATTCTGCCCCGCTGAAGCTAATGTCTCTTCTCGCACCACGTCCTCCAAGTCCTGCGCTTATGGTGAGAGCGCTTGCATGATGTGCAGCGGTGGACACGGTCTCCTGAGCAAAAGGGTGCGTTCTGTCGTCTTCGTCAAGAGTACGATACGACCAGCGCTGGTTTGTGGGAGAGGGATAGTCAAAAGATGCGATGGCAGAAAATGAATGGTTGTTTGAAATATGTCTGGGATATTCTACATCGGATGCGTCAGAGGGGTTGGAAAGATGAAGAGAAATATCAGTGTGTTGGAGGTTTCTCTCCAGTTGAATGCGGTTCTGCTCGATCTGATCTCCTATGATGCTTGGCTCAAACGTCGAGGCTCGCGAGGACATTTGAAGAGAGAGGGGGTGTCGCAGCGAAGAGGGTCGAGTGAGGAGAGAATGAAGACAGAGCGAGCAAACGTCGTCGAGTACAAGTTCAACCAACAGCCACATCCAGATTTAGAAGTCAACAAGAACGACAGTATCACATGATCGTGTAAACCACGTGTATTCCCACCCTCATTATGCGCTTAATCATTATGTTCAAATTGTCTTTTCATTCTCAACTTCACACAAATGGCGACAAAGGCATCTGCTGCAAAAGAGGAGGCAAGTCTGCGTATCTTTCTCTTTTCCTTCAAATACTGAGGGTTTGTACCAGGGCAACCGTGCGTTTAAAGCAGGAAATTACCCCGAGGCGGTCGGTCACTACACAGCTGCCATTCTCGCCAATCCAAACGACCCTACATTCCATTTGAACCGAGCAGCTGCTTACCTGAAATTAGGCAAGTGCGTGCCCATTCGTTTCTCTCCTACTGAGCCTAAACCAACTGGCTTCTCCTCTTCCAGATATCTCGATGCAGAACGCGATTGCTCGACCGTCATAAACTTAGACCCGAAGAATGTCAAGGCATGGTATCGCAGAGCTCAGGCGAGAATTTCTCTCCGAAAGTTAGCAGATTCGGAAACAGGTTCGTGTTTTCTTCTTGCTTCATGTTTGAAGCCGCTCAATCCCAATATAGATCTACATCGTCTTCTCAATATCGATCCCAATAACAAGGATGCGCAAAGAGAACTAGACATCGTCAGAGAGCTCAGCGTTGCAGCCAGTCAAAAGTCGAATCTAGTGAGCATCTTCCCCTCACGTACTTACTAATAGTATCATATCATCCACCTAACTTCTCCAAGCGTGTTCCACTCGACCCTAGTTCCTTACCCGGGACTTGTGCGCCTCGTCGCCGTCGCGTTCCTATCACTATCGTAGAACCGAGTGGTTCTCCACCGAGCTCACCGCCTCCCTCGGTCAAGCAATCTGGTTCCCAGAAGGATGGTATCACTCCCATCTCGAGTAGACCAATATTTTCCAAAAAGTTCTCTTCACCCTCAACATCAAGTCCCACATTCAGTCCAGCTTCTCCGCCCTCAACACCCACAGTCCGAGGCGGCATATTCAGAGCGAATGGACAACATACCATTTTTAATCAGAAGTCAACAAACGCATCTCCTGTTCCAGCGACACCCCTAGACCAACCACAGTCACAAACAAAAGCACCGTCACTACGACCAAGTCCAACTGTACCATTATCAGCCCCAACCTCCCTTGTTAACTTTACTAGGATATGGGCTAATCTACGGGACCCAAAGCAAAGATGGGAATACATACAGGTATGCATTTTCGCTCACGCTTTCGCTACCTGTCTTAACTTCCCTATTTTGCAGCTCATATCGCCTGACACCATTCCATCCCTGTTTCAAACATCTCTTGAACCATCCATGCTTTCTGCTATTCTCCACACATTCGAGACCGTACTCTCAGACCCCTCCACAACCAGTGGAACGAAACAACTTATAAAGTCTTATATGACCATGTTCCCCAAAGTGTCGAGATGGGATGCTGTTGTCCTTTTTCTTTCTGCTGACGAGAAGAAGTGTGCTCAAAAGGTCTGGACTCTTCTGTCGGGTGTGTCGGACGAAAAGGATGAGGAAGTGATAAAAGCATGGAAAGTTAATGGTTAAGCACACAGATTCAGCACGGAAGACATTGTAAGTATCGCTCAGGGCGAGTGGATGTAATGTTGTTGTAGAGATCGTAGTGTCAGACTAGTGCGCCCGAAGATTTAACTTTTGGACAATGGATTATTTTCTGTCGGAACATTGTGAGTAGATGCGTATTTGTCATCACAGCATTCCGAATTTGAGCACGCCTGTATAAAAACATCTTCTCATCAGTGACACGTTCTAATATATATATACACTCTCACCAACGAGGTATGCCCATAGTAACCCATTTACCCACTGCATCTCTCAGCAACTCCCCTCACTAGTACTCAATCAAATAAATCTATTGCCGACTAGTTTCGCATTCCATGAGCAAAATATCTGTCACTGACGGATCCACCATCTCCCTTCCAGGATCTACGACGGACCTTCAGGGAACTACACCAAACCCCTACGTAGGACACTTGGGACATCTAACACCAGAACAACAGAAAGCTCTCGACGTTTTCAAAGACAACCTTCACAACTCGAATCTCTACAAACCGCCTCCGGATGACAACTCTGTCCATCTAGCTTCTCATGATGATACTACGTTGCTGTCCGTATTCCTCTTTGGTATAGAGTACCGTTTCTTTATTCACCAATACACTATATACAGGCGATTCTTACGTGCGAGAGGTTTCAATCCAGCAAAAGCACAAAAACAATTTGCAGATGCAGAAGCCTGGCGAGCAAAGCATAACGTAGATTCCCTTTATGCTTCATTCCCTGCGGAGGAGTTCGAATTGGCACGGCGATTTTACCCTAGATGGACAGGAAGGAGGGACAAGGTCTGTTTATCCACTTCGAAGACTAGTATGTTCCAATTCAAAAATTGTAAACTAACACCGCGATCTAAATTATTCAGAATGGGCTACCTGTTTATGTCTACCGTCTCGCATCACTGAAAGGTGATATCCAAACTGAATTAAATGCGACCCCTCCAGAACGAAGATACCAACGAATGTATGTAAAGTCCTAATGCTCTCCAGCCGAAGGCATTCACATTAATACTCAAATCGCCCTCCCCAGCATCGCTTTATATGAAACGATGACACGCTTCGTTCTTCCCTTATGTAGTCATCTTCCTCGTCCAGATTCATCCACGGCCACTCCAACTCCAACTCCCCCAGTATCATCTGTCACCACGATCATCGACCTCGAACATGTTTCGTTAACTTCGATGTGGAGTTTAAGAAATCACTTGCAAGAAGCTTCGGCGTTGGCTACAGCTAACTATCCCGAGACGTTGAACACAATCGCTGTTGTAAACTCGCCTTCGTTCTTCCCAACAGTCTGGGGTTGGATTAAGGTAGGTGAAATCCACACTCGTTAGTTCTCACAGAAAATAATGTAAATGTGCAGAATTGGTTTGACGAAGGGACGAGAAATAAGATTCACGTTCTTGGTAAAGATCCTGGACCCACTTTACGCAAACTGATCCATCCTGAAGACCTTCCCAAACCCTATGGTGGGGAGCTGCACTGGAAGTTTGAAGATGAACCTGCGCTCGACAAGCACGCTAAAGATGTTATTGGTGAGATGCCCAAAGGCCCCGTAATTTTCCAGAACAAGAAGGTCGTGAAACCAGACAATCCACCTTCCGCTGATGATAGCAATAGACCCAATTAGTAGTAACAGCCATTCATTTTGCTAGAGATATTATCATGTATATCATTAGAATTGGACAATGTGTTGTATATAGTGTACATTATTGTGAATTGCGTGAATTGTTGAACCTGATACAAATGTGATAAAGAAAACCATAAAGCTTGAAAGTAAAATGCTAATAAGTTAGGCGAAACATGGCCGAATGATGGACAAGCAAGGAATGTTACATATCCTCGTCTTCTGGTTCAGCAGCTTGACCATCTTCACTCCAAATGAGGAGGAACTGAGGAGCAATTATTAGAATCATCATGAACGACACGTCAAGTAAATCAACTCACAGTGTTCTTCTGAGCCTCAACATGCTGTCGAGTGAGAATAGGGGACGATGCAAATGGTATACGGTCCCAGCTTATTGGGGTATCGTTCTTCCGATTCGCAGGTTTATCCCCAACAGCGGACTTCTTGCCAACAACAAATTTGGCACATTTCCTACCGTTGACAGTTAGTAATGAGTATTAAATAAGTTCCAGAATTAAACAACCAACTTACTCTTCCGATAGATTATACAGTGTCTTGAGATACGTTTTCAAAATCATAACGATACCAACGATGACTGAGCTTCGCATTTGCGCCAGCTCTTCATCGGAAGCTGGGTTTGGTGCCGAAGCCATGCTCTCTGCATCGACCATCATTTGATCGCCGTTGGGTGTCTACAAAATCTCAGCGACGGTGAATGGAGACTGAGGAGAAACACTCTTACAGATGAATGTAATTCTTTCAGAAGATGTGACGGAGATAATAGCTCGACCATTTGAGATCCCGTTGTAGATAGAACCGATGTGAGTGACTTGATGACAGTCAGCACTTCTTCGATTGTCTTGTATTCGAAAGCAGCAAAGTTTTCTGCCATATAACGAAGGAAATCGACATTCTCTTGGGTTGACTTGTAGATGTCGACATCGAACACCCTGAGCAGCGATTTGAGGAATTCCTGTCGCGTGGAACGTTTCTCCCTAACAAGAGAGTACCATGGTTGCAGAAGGGCGAGAGGAGTGTTGCCAGACCTCCGATAACCTGGGAGATAGTTAGTTAGGAACTCCTTATACATGTTTTAACTTGCCTTCAACTTTGATGGATGCTCGTTTTTGGTACTCATAGGTAGTACGGGCGCATTCTATAAATCGAGCATTAAGCAAAGACCCATGCTTTGTGTGTAACGCATTATGGAAATTATAGGCCCGGTTGCTTAGTGTTGGATTGGTTTCAGTTTCAATAGAAACCAAAACAGGGAATAGCTGATGTCTCGTTAGTGACAGGTGCGCTAAGAAATGGCCTTAGAACCTACTTGAATCGGATGTGCTAAGCCCTGTTTGACGGCGAAACCAACAATATCCAAAGCGACTAACTGTATTTGCAGATTTGGCAGTAAGACCGCTTCCAAAATTCTTGGTAGGTATCGCTGCACCACTGCAGAGCTCACTCTAACAAAAGAAGATCGATTAAGCATTGAGAGTTCAAATATGATAATATAACATACCCTGATTCTGCAAAACCGTCAGTGTTTCCGACCAGTTCTTCCATGTCAACATGGCCAGCAGTACGCTGTTTGCCTTGGGCCAAATCTACGTAAGAGTCAGCATTGCAAGATCAACGAACGAGATAAAAGCGTACCTTTCTCTACAGCCGTGTGCTTCTCAGCTTCACTGGTGAGGAATCCTTGAAGTACCTTCAACAAACGTACGCGAGCTTCAACTTCGGGAGAGTCAAAAATCGCGTCCATTATATGAGATGACTCTTCCTTAAGCATCAACGATGGCTCCGCACGGAACAAAATGCCTATAAGATATGAATGTCAACGATGGCAATATGAAAAGCATGCGAGCTGACTTACCCAGACAATGTAGGACACGGCTTCGGACGCTGACGTCACTGTACTTGTCGTATGCTCTCAGCAAGATGTTGTACACATACGCATTGACAGGTTCCTGTAGTATGTATGAGTAGGAAGCCCATCAAGAAGTTAAAACAATCCGAACCGTTGTGACCGCATCGATATCTGCTCGCAAAGATTCGCTTCGTTCGCGAAGCCTATCAAAACTGCAATGTTCGCATAGCAAAGAAACTATAGCTGTGAGCATGATCAGCGCAGTGCGGTCTCTTGGATCAAGTTGCTCATTGACTTGTTTCTTGTCCAAGGCTTGTTTGAGACGAATGTTACAGGAGCGGAACAGGCGAGCGAGCTTCTCATACTCGTGGGTAAGGTGTTCTGCGACAGCACACCAACAAGCCACGGCCTCTTGAAGAGCCTGGTTTGTTTACGAATTAAATATCACATAGGAACACTTCGATATTAGTACGTACTGTCATCCCGCCACTTGTGGATGGTTTTACGACCATTTCTTGCAATATTACTTGAAGGGACTGACCAAACTTGACAGCCGTTTTTGGAAGATGAGGGATCGACAATCTAAATATCCGCAACAAGTAATCGGCCAACTGTTGGTTCTCGATCTAAACAATACTCTTTAGTATTACATGCAGCCCATTAGGAACGAAGTGTTTCACCTGAGAAGACTCTTTTCCAGACGAGGGAGGCTTCAAGTATGGCAGAAGGATCGAGGGATTAGAGTGAACCAAGGCCGGCGGGTACGCTGCGGTGAATAGATATACAGTACGTATGCCGTCCAACGCACTCTGTGTTTTTCTTGCGGTCAACGAGAGGAGAGGCAGGATAATGAGATGTACTCACGAAACCAGAGGTCTTCTCATCGACTAAAGCATCGATCAATGTGTCGCAAATTTCCTTATATCTAGCATGCAATGTGGTGGCCTCTCCACCATCCTTACCGGTCATGATTGAACGCAAGACATCTTCCACCAATGATGGACGTTCCTTCAGTCGAAAGACCACACCCACTATTACAGTGATCCTGTCCATTAACTCCTGACTTGGTCCATTGGAGATACTCTTCGTCCTTTGATTCCCAACCGGTGACGTATCGTGGAACCATAATTCTTCAATAGTCTTGACAGCAAGATCTTTAACAGATTCTTCCTCGTCGCCATATCGGACTACTAGTCTATGGCATATGTCTGTACGAGTATTTGCGTCTTGTGTCACAGCGTAGAAGGATTTCATGAGTTTGATGACACGTTTGCGGACACCAAGGCCAGTGTCCTATTGAAGAATTAACTTGTCTCCAGCATTTGAGTAGAGAAATCACGTACTGCAATCCGTTGGGAAATCTGTTGGTAGTAGTTACCAGCGAACTCAGGAGAGTCGATCATATACTTTCCAATCAACTCAACAGCAGCATCACGCACAGCAGGTGAGTTATCCTGGAGGTGACTGTTGATTGCTCTGCTGACATTATCCTACGTGAACGGGTGAGTTAATTGAATTTGGAAAGAACAACTCAATGAATGCTTACACTCGAAAGGATGCTAGGATCGCTGGTCACGATCTGTCCTAAAGCCTTCAGTGCTTTCGTGCGCATGAAGACAGCAGGTGCACGTAATGCAAGCAAGACATCGTTCAGTATCCTGTTGAAATTGATTCGACTTTGAAGAAGTCCGACTTCTTCCGCAACAATGTCAATTCGTTGACTCTCTTCATGAGAACTATAAATCACGATCGCAATCAGTTGAAAAGATTAAAGACAGACGCAAATCAACCTACTCCGAGTCAAACACATCGGGGGATGAGTCTTTCCAGATGCCTCTTAATGTATCCTTCATCGCATGTCCAAATTCAAGGAGCTCATTCGACCGAGTTTGGTCCTCAATCCTCTCAGAGTTTTCGAGGGCTTCACTACAGCTCTTCACAGACTTAGCAAGCTCATGACCCCAATTCACGGCTGCAAGCTCACGTGCACTCTACCAGCCCCATAATATCGTTAGTTTTGGATGGGACAGAAGAATATGAAACACTGACAGCGCAAGCCTGGTCTTCAGCGGACTTCTTCGATAAATGCGACAGAACGTCTTCATGAGCGACGGACAAACGATTAAAGAACTTGATATCATGAGAATTCGACACTTGCTCCATCGATCGTAAACGGTTAGGGTTTCCCTGGAATTTCAGATGGGTGGTCCTGAGACGAGCAGCTATAACCCCCAGATGATCAAGAGCCATGGTCTTAGCTGCATTGTTATCATTTTGGGCCGAATTTCCTGCATCTTTGAGTGATCCAATCTAAGGGCAAAAATGTTGGAGATTGCGATGTTACAACATATAGTCAATGCTCACCATGTAATTGCAAGCAATCTCTAGGATCAAACAAGAGGCAGGCCACTCTGGCCAAAAGAGGACAGTTAATGCGTCAGATACTAAGCTGTCAAAGATAGCTCGATATTCGGCTTCGTTCACGTTCTTCGTAGTCTTTGTCTTTCCGGACCTTTGTGTGAGGAAAAATATGATGGTCTTGGCAGCGGTTACTGCTGAATCCAGTCCCGACATGTAAATTCGTATCTCCTGCAAGTATGTGATCAGACCTCAATAAAGCAGATCAATGTTGATATACTCACCTCCTTATCGACATCGTCGAGGAAGTCGTCGTTAGTGACTTGCTGAGTACTGTCGCGGCGGCGGAGAGCAGCAGCCTGCATGCGAGCTTTAACTTGAGCCTGAGCACTTATCTTTACGGTGTGAGTAGATGTCTGGACAATTTGCATCAATAAGGCCGATATGGTGCTGATAGTACGACCGTCTCGAAGCCTGTAGACAGTCTTAATTATTGATTTCAAACGGATGTCAAACTGCCACTGACCGGAATTGTCCAGCTTTCTGTTTGCTGTCGAATAGTTTCATCAATGAGGACAAGATCTCTTCGATAATCCATGACCGTTGACTTTCATGATTAGCAAAAATCTACAGCCTCGCATATTAAAACACCGCAAAGAACGGAGAACGTGTTTGCTTACACTCCGAATCAGCGAAAGCGCATCTAGCCGCAAGCCCCTCAACGCACTTGAACCAAAAGTGCTCATGATGATTTCAATGGTCGCCTTCTTCTCCTTCTCTCTGGTGTCTGGTGGTTCAGCCATGAAGAAAGGACCTATGGCAATAAATACGGCCTGGATGATAATGGACTCTGACATTGATGTATAATCCGAACAGACAAGTTCATTGATGCGTGGAAGAACAGTTGAGATGATCTGAAAGATTTCCGCGATTTGCTTGCGACGAAGATTGCATCCTGTTGAATTGTTGCGAATGAGATGCGTGACCATGAGCGGAGTGCGTCCATATAGATCTTGAAAAGTCTCAACAAACGGATAGACAATGTTGTCCAGTTGATTCTTCACGGAAACCAGGCACGACATGATAAGTTCCTCCGAATATAGCTGCATATCATCAGTTAGTGGTGTGATTTAAACGATTGAAGAAATTTGCTAACTGACCTGTTTAGTTAATCGATCGCTACTCAACAACGCAATACAACAATCAGCAGCAAGGACACTGTCCCTAGCGACATTCAAGACAGATTCTAATGTATCCAAATCAGCTTCGGAAATTCCACCAGCAGAAGAGGGAGCATGTTCGTCAATCGGCATGGGGTCGTCATCTTGAATACCGTCAGGTTTCGGAGTCTTCGACTTGGATCTATCGCGCTCTGTCTTCTTCTTTCCCTTTCCCTTTTTCGATGGAGTAGGGGGGACTACATCATTCGAAGAGGAAGATGATTTTGGAAACGGATTGAGCTCTTCTCCAACTTTGACACTTCTTTCCAATATGCGTAGAATTCTCGATAGCATGGCCGTCTCAATATCTGCCATTCGTCCCTTGTGTCTAGGTGTAGCTCCCGGTACTGTATGTTCTCTTGAAGACATTCGAAGTCGTTTAGTTGGCCTTGAAATTTTAGAAATGTATCCTGTCAACTTTCTAACGATGCTTGGATGAAGCTGAGGGCGCGAATAATCTACGGTGGTAGTAGAGAAAAAATTAGTGGAGAGGTCTTCCATGGTTGCATCTGGTGGTAAGGAATCGTCCGCTTCAAATATATCCTCGAGTAATGTTGTCAGTTTGTCTAAAGGGGCTGCATATATGCACAAGCTTAACAGAAATTACCAACCGATATGAAGAAGAATTCTTACCTCTCTCGTCTCTATCCCCGGTGGCCTTCTTGACTGGAGATCTAGAACCACTCAGAGCGATGGAATTTGGCGGCGAGACAGATTCTTCCGAGCCAAATCCACCGAGATCATCATCACTTCCATCAGGTTTGACCTTCTTTTTCTTCAAGGACGTTGTTTGAGGGGGTGGTCTCGAATGTGAAGATGGTGTACGCATGACGCTGGACATGGGAGGAACCTCAACAAATACTTTTTTACCATTCGGTGTGGCGTTTTTCCGATGGACATGGTTCAACAACGGTTCTGAAGAGTCAAGAGAAGAGGGCTTCAAGACAAAAGATGGTCTGGGTGTTACTTCGTGGACACGTTTGAGTGAAGGGGACTCCATAGGCACATCGGCTTTGCGTTTGCGAGGAGTAAGTACGGTAGACCTGGAATTCGGTGTCATAGCCAGCGGATCAGGACTTGAGGTAGGTGGTTTAAATGCGTTACGATGAGGTGTAGAAGGAGCAGACGGTACATGAGAAGGGATTTTCTGAGTTTGTTCAGCGAGATATTGATTGAAAAATGCTGGCGATTGCTGAGGGGTAAAGACCTTCTGTGGAATAGGTTTGGGCTTGGGCTCTCCAAGAGCAGATGCGAGAGAAGATGATGAAGCATGGATCCCAGGTGGAGGAGGGGTAGGATAAAATGCAGTAGGAGCGGTATGCTGGAACAGTGACTGGGCGAATGGTGTAGGTTGATACGACGAGGATGCTTGCTGAACATGCCATGATTGTGGTTCGTATTGTGTATATCTTGTACGCGACAGGTATAAGGGAGGAGGGGATGTTTGAAGAAAGAACTTACTTACTGATTCTGTTCTCCCAAGTATCTAACCGCATTTGATCTGGCAGAATCCCAGACGGGATCGTAACGAGTATGCGGTCTTGAGGAATTCAAGTGATTGATCTCGTTTGTGTACTGATTGTATTGCAATGGATACTGTTGTGGGTATGATTGGGTATTAGCGCTGTACGAAGCGGGTTGGATGTAGAACGAAGGGGAAGCTGCCGAGAGCGACAAATTGCTTAAATGCCTGGTTACTGGAGGGGAAGTCAGTTTCAAGCTATGTATGGGTTTACAGAGAAACCTGCCGTGTGATGTTGGTGTTGCGGAAGCGAAAGGATATGCGGCGAGTAAACTGTGCGCATTCTGAAGAGTATCAACTGGCTGAGGTTCCGGAACCTGGTGTTGGGTGGGGTACCGTTGCTGCTGGTAATGACTATAATATTGCTGTGAGGATTGGTAGTCACCGTTCATATTCTCGACGGCCAGCGCTGTAAGCGACGTTGAAAATGAAGATATGGCCGACGACCAGAGAGAAGAGGCAGAGTTAAGCCAGTAAAGCGCCTTCGACGACGCGGATACACGCGCATGTCACGGGTGACGGTTAATTATTATCTGTCACGCGTCTTAATTAAGTAAATTAGACAAAATGAACAGAGAATATTATTATGCGTATATCTATCCTGCTTTGAACAGCAATGCTTCGTGAACACCGCCGCAAGTAAGATATATGCAAGCAAGTAGGGCTGGGTGTATGTGAGCCAATATTCTGGGATATTTTGTCGCCAACTTAGGATGGGTAGGCATTAGGTAATACCGATTATCCATTCCTAGCAATAGTCGAGAGTCATTCTGGATGGTGTGACATTGCGCGTTGGGCCATCTGCTGCTGGCGTGAATAAAAGTTCAGAATAGACTCTGAATTCTACAACCACAACCCTCAAGAGACCGACTGGCCGAGCACACAGCCAGGCAAACGAGATAGTCAAAAGATCCGCTACTGAAAGATAGACGACAGGTACGACAGACTGGTCGCACCTAGATCAAGTGTACCCAGGATCAATAAACGTGATATAAACCCAGCAACAGTACGTTACGGTTTCATTCTTCCAGCGAATAACGCCAAACGTAAATCTCATCTTCTTATGGACACAGGTTCATACTCGCAAATGTATATAACAGACGAATCCGAACTCTCCCCTGGGGTTCCCCATCGTGCGCACTTTACATCCTACTCCCAATATGCCTTGTCCACTATCTGACACTCCTTCACTGATCTCACCCACTGCTTCGATAGCGTCCCTTAGTATTCCACTACACATGAATGACAATCACCCCAGATTGTTTCACTCATTGCACCAGAAGACAAACTCTGTTCTCTGCCTAGCTGCTGATGAACACCACATCTACAGCGGCAGTCAGGGTGATGATGTTCTTGTAAGGATGCAATTCGCATATCGATATCTTTTACCTAGCTGACTGGTACGCGTTCTGGACCTCTCGGTAGGTTTGGGATAAATCAACATTTACTCTCAAAACTACTCTAAAAGGTCATACCGCCAGTGTTCTTGCGCTCGAATATGCGCCAGACAGAAAGTGGCTCTTCAGTGCCTCCGGTATGTTGGTCTGCATTCTCGTAATTTCGCATACAACATGTCAACTCACCAGCCCACCGTAGGAGATAGTACCGTCCGAGTACGTCACATGTGTCTTATCATCATTGGCATCGTTAAATAGTCTCACCGTAATTCTAGGTCTGGTCAACCGAGACTTTTGCTCTTCTTTACGTCCTCATTCCGCATTTTGAGACCGATGCTGGCGACCTCTTTTCGATAGCGTGGTGTGCCGCTCTCAACACTGTTTACTTCGGCTGTCAGAATACCTCGCTCCAGTGGTACACATTCCCACCTCAATCCACGGCTGCATCTTCCACGAGAGGAAACTCGACTCCTATCCCCGCAGATGCATTTGATAGTGCCTTGCGAGACGCTGCTCTTTCTAGCAGCGGCACATCAACCCCCCGTCGTGCTCACAAGTTCTTTGACTCGTACCCTCAATATACCCGACGTCCGGCCGATCTAAATGCCAGAAACTCCGTTCGGGATTCGACCCCGCCCTCGCCGCCGCACGGCATCCCTACTCCCCCAGGAGATGATGCGTGCTTCGTTCGAGAAACCTCACAACAGCCGTTGTCAACCCTTGTAGTACCTCCTACTGATGTCATTTGGTCAGCTCACTATGGCTATGTGTATTGCATGGCTCTGTCCCCAAGTTATCGGGAAGGTTCAGACGACGCCCCACTCTCTTCTGGCGAGCAGTATCGCCTCGTAACTGGCAGCGGTGATGCAACTGTCAAAGTAAGCCCGAGCTGATTGACTCATTTGTATCCGTCTATCCTGAACTCTCAATGTAGTTATGGACGTTAGAGAATGGGACGCCTACATTCCAGCATACTTTTGACTGTGGGCAAGGGGCCGTTTTGGCTCTAGCCGTTCGAGGTGACACTGCCTTTGCTGGTTGTCAAGATGGTCATGTCAAAGTTTGTGATCTTGAGACTCGAACCTTAGTTAGAACCATCATCGTAATTGAGGTGTGTAGTATTCTACTTATTTTTTTCAGTTGACCTTCGGCGATAACTGACGCCGCAATTTTTTTTAGAATGTTGATGTTCTCGCACTGTCTATGCTACACTCCGATCTGTACACTTGCTCGGCCAATGGTCAAATTCAGGTTAGAGGATAATTTGTTAATACCACCGTGTTTATCTTATTCACTCGCATCTGGTTATCAGCGATACTCTGCAACGTTCGATCTTACGGCGACGTGGAAAGCACATGACGGAATCGTGCTCTCTTCGCTCATAACGCGCCTTGAAGCTCATCAACATCCACTCTTATCCTCATCACACGATCAGCCTGAAAACGGGGAGGGCCGTATCGTCCTTATCACTGGAGCTAACGATGATTACATTAATGTATGCGATAAATTCCGTTGACATTCACTCACTCATGCTGCTTTTGTAGCTTTGGGATGTTGAACTACCACATACCAAAACAGACACGGCAGCGGACATATCCGAGCTTGGATTGGATGTTCCTTCAAATAGCGGTAGGTCATTTTGTGCCACCGACAGTACGCCATGTTCATTCACATATTATATTTGTGCGGACAGATACCCTCGTATATGCGCTATCCAAATTTATTTCGATCCCAAGTGTGAGTGGTTGTGTATCTAGGAAAGAAGACTGTCGTCAAGCTGCAATATGGCTTCGAAAATGCTTGAACCAACTGGGTGCCAACTCTTGCATGGTGAATAACAGATTGGGTGGTATTGTATCATACTCTATTCTGAACGGGTTCTGTCTTTCAGCTATCAACAGGCGACTCTACTAATCCTCTTGTTCTTGCAACATTCCGAGGATCGCAATCACAATCACAACCTGAACGCAAAGTACCTCGACTTCTCTTCTACGGACATTACGATGTCATCCCGGCTGAAGGTGCCGGTTGGTCCTCCGACCCTTTTTCTCTCTATGCGCTCAATGGATACCTCTACGGACGTGGCATCACTGATAACAAAGGTCCTATTATGGCTGTAGCTTGTGCTGCAGCAGAGTTACTTCGCAAACGGGCATTGGATCTAGACTTAGTCATGTTGATTGAAGGCGAAGAGGAAGCAGGTAGCGGCGGATTCAGTGACGCTGTTAAGAAACATAAAGTAAGTTCTAATATAATGATAATCCATGATCAAAGTGTCGTTGACTAGTACAAATTCCTGTAGCACTTAATTGGACCGATTGACGCTATCCTTGTTAGGTATATTCCTCTGATTATTCCACTTATAGTTTTGTCACACTTACTCACTACCTGCTAGTAATTCGACATGGATCTCGGAGGATACGCCGTGTATCACGTACGGACTGAGAGGAGTTGTACACTGCAAAGTTGAGGTCAGCTCGTTCCTAACCTTCTTGCAATTCACTCTATTAAGTACAAATCCTTCATCTCAACAAGATCAGTAGCAAAGGACCAGACCTTCATTCAGGTGTTGATGGAGGAGCTGCTGCAGAGCCCATGATGGACATGTCTGTTTCCCCATCTTCCATCTCATTAGTAAATTATCTTACATGTCTGACATCTTTTCTAGGGTCAAACTTCTAGGTACACTGATCAGCAAGAACCAACAAGTTGCAATTCCTGGATTTTGTGAGTGACTTTGATGGCTTCTAAGTCCCTCATTCTCACCCTCTCTACATAGACGACAATGTGAGACCTTTAACAGAGGAAGAACGTCAACTCTACGCTGTACTTTCTGGTGTCACTCAAACTCCAGCATCCGTACTTTCGGCAAAATGGAGGGAACCCGCCCTGACTGTTCACAGTGTAGAGGTTTCAGGTCCCAAAAGTAAGTTTCCTCACAAGGCTCACGATACCCCGAATACTTCACTAACATCGATATCTTGGGAAGACTCTACTGTTATCCCGGCTACAGTCAAAGCTCGAGTCTCACTTCGTATAGTTCCTGATCAGGATTTAGAGGAGATCACAAACTCATTGAAACAGTATCTCGAGTCTGAATTCACGAAGATGCAATCTCCTAACTCACTGGATGTAAGCTCTTCCTTTCTGCTCCTTGCGAAAAGATTATTCATACACCATCTACTCCTTCATTCATAGGTGGAGATTTGTAATACTGCTGATTGGTGGTTAGGAAACCTCGATGACCCCTGTTTCAAGGCTTTAGAAACTGCCATTCGTGAAGAATGGAATATTGAACCATTACGGATTCGGGAAGGTGGTGTAAGCACTGTTTCCATATTTTTCTCTATCACGGACATGGACTGAAACTTTCATTATTTCACGAACGATAGTCTATTCCCTCCGTGCCTTACTTAGAGAAAGAGTTCGAATGCCATGCACTACATCTCCCTCTTGGACAAAGCACAGTACGTGATTTTCCGTCATGTTTGCTACTCCGAGTCATTGATAAACTTGGTGATCGTAGGATCAAGCTCATCTACCCAACGAACGAATGTCACTTCAGAACCTACAACGGGGTAAAGCTGTGATGGAACGATTCTTACTGAACCTCGCTAAAGGCATTTAATATTTTTCTCCGAGTTCAACTTCTTCGTACTTATCTTCGTATACGAACTTCGAGCCCCGACTACTCGTATTTATTTTATGATCCTCGCTATAGTTCCAACCTAATGCACCTAATTGAATGTTACACCTCCTGTAAACGAACCATTCCTGTCATAGATATATTCAGAACATCAAGAAAACAGGACGATGATATTATGACACTAGTAGTTTGGTTTTTGTGATAGATCTAGCAATACGAAATATACTAATATACTATCGGAAAGTCCTCGATTGATTTCCTGCCTTCAGTTGACTATGAGCCTTTGGAGGTGCACGGAAATCGCCATAAGTATAATTCGCTGAACGCACAGAAATAATCAACACACAAGTAAACACAACAATCTAATTAATGTGACTCACCTTGTCCTTTTTGCTTTTGTTTCTTTTTCCTGCCACCGTCCAACGTAGACGATTCGTGATCTGAACCTTCGTCCAAGACACTCGGGAGAGCATTGAAATCAAACGCTTCACCGTCTTCATTTCCACTAGTTGCCGTTGGAGTTTGCGCTTTTGGAGTGGACCCTCCTTCTTCACGTCCGCTTGTTTTCCCACCAGCAGCACGTTTTCGCTTTTTCTGCCTCGCAGTAGTTGTTTGTCCTACGACAATAATAGTATCATCTTGTTGGGTTTCCACAGGTTTGGTCTGTCTTTGCGAGACCGGAACGAATGGAATCTCCACCTGTTCAGCCTGTGGTTGTTCAGCCGAACCTGAGGATTGTTGTTTTTCAGCCGAAACTTTTGAATTGACATTGGTAGGTTTGGGGATAGATGGTGCAATAATAAGTCCTTGATGAATACGTGATATCACATCCTCAAACCGACGGTTAACTTCAGGTTTCAACTTCGCGGATGAAGAGCCCTGAGTAAAAAAAGAAGAATTCCGAATTAAATGTCAATATAAAACTTGACACTGATTGATAAGCGACTAATACTCACTTGGACAAATAGAGAACTGGAAGACGCTGCGAAAGTTTGACTGGTCTTTTGAGTTATCGATGTTGTTTTAGTTTTCGTCTCCAAACTTTTCCCGAAAAGCTGTGATGACCTTGAAGTTGGGGCAGCTGCCGACTGAGCCACGGATGACGCTGAAAACCGAGTGGACGGTTCAGTTTCTCATGAAAAGAAACAGAAGCTTTGTATTGGACTGCACTTACATCCATGAGATAAACCAGAAAACACATCAACACTAGTTGATACTGCTGCGACTGGGGTCGTTTCCACCTCCATAGCATCGTTCCTTTCAGCTGGTGTATGTATGGCATCTTCTTTGGGGATGGCGGAAGTAGATGAGGCTGGCGTCTTGACAGCATCCAGTATGACATCCAACAATTCCTTGCCTCGTCTCCTCAAGACGGGAGGCACGGAATGGAACATAGCCAGGAATGAAGCCATATCACCAGGAGGACGTTCCGCTAACTGAAAAACGAAGTGATTTGAGAGTATGTATCTGAAGCCCGAAGAATTATGAGCCAAACATGAACAATTCAATAAATAAAGAAAAATACCTTGTACTCTCATCTTCTTCTCTGGCGATTCGATCCCTCCAAGCATGGATAGATCTATACAAATTCAATCTAGAATTCTCCCCACTGGCAGAAGCCATGAATGCACCCTTATTCCATTTCCTCGCCAAAGTATCCCAACCACCAGGTCCGGACCCCATCTCAGTATCATAAATCTCTTTATCATAGACTCTCAGAGCAGTTTCCTCTGATCTTCTCAAAACTTCTTTCACAAGAGACTCGGCAGAGACAGGAAGGGCGATAGGAGATGGACGTTCTGAGGCGGAAGGGCTATGCGAACGGGATTGTGCTCTTGATTGAGATTGAGATCGATCCAAGAGGGCATTTCGCAAATTATCGTAAACGAAAAGCAAGAAATGAGTATCCGAACGAGCATAATGAAGCATTTCTTTCGGCAATGGTCGTATTCGCCAATCCGCCAGTTGATACCTCTTGTCTGGCACGAAGTCGCAATACATTTCTAATAAGGTGGCCAAACCATGCCGGGGGAAATCTACGTAAAGCACCAAGGCACTCTTTCAGATGTGAATGCGAGATTAGTGACAGGGTTACTTACCTAGTACCTTCGAGGCATGGAAAGTATCGAAAAGATTGACGATATATAAGTTGAAATCTTGTTGTAACCAAACGATGTCACTTTCAGCTCCATGAAGAACCTGTCATGATGGAAGGTGAGCCAGATAAAAACCAGTCCAATGCTTCATACCTTGACGATATCCGGATCCGTAAACACCTCATTCAACTCCTCTAATTCATCTCGCAACGCCAATGTATCGACAATCCAATCACCCTCCCTGGTACTAATCTGCATCAAACAAACGAAACCTGAGAAAGTTCTATAGTTGTGGTGTTCCAAATCGATGGCGATTTCTTTCGCTTTTCTAAGCTGATCCAACATTGAGTTGAACTTGGGTAAGGAGTCCACCCAATCGAAAGGTGTTTCTTCGAAAGATTTGAATGGTATTGGTTCCAAATATTCGAACATTCGTGAAGGGTATTGCAAATGTTTGATCTCATACGAGTAGGGATGTAACCTGACACAAAGAACGAAAGAATAACCACGCAAGTCTTAGAATTGAATGAAACGAATAAGAGGGTAAAGCTATATACATACTGATAAGCCGGGTTCTCTTCCTCTCCTTCTTGATAAAGGTACTGACCAAGAGGTACCTTGGCGTTATACTTATGTTGCAAAGTAGACCTCCAGATCGTATTATTTGAGTTATCAATTTTCCTCTTGAAGGCTAATTGCGGTTTCTTGAGATGCGAGGCATGCTGCAGTGCAGGATCCAATCGGCCACCGGGAGTAGGAGTGGCCGAAAATTTCTTAGACTGACATTAAGATAACCAACCGTTAAAAAACTTGCGAGCATCTATAAGAGACAATACTGACCTTTGAGACGTTTGAAGTTGCTTTGCTCGTTGCATTCACCGTGACAGGTTTCAACAACCCCAGGAATTCATCAATGCAAATATCCTACACGCAAAGAAAATAACACCATAAGTAATCTCAAAAACCAAAACCTCTACGCATCCGTCCTGGACGACTGTGCGCAAGGATAAACTGTTGTCAAACTCACGGTCTTCTCCAACAATGTATCCATGACATCTACAATGCAACTCCTAAATTCATCCACTACATCCTCATCATCTTCTAACCTTCTTCTCTTCTTCCCCTTCGTTTGTCCTCCACTCTCTTGCCCTATATTCCCGCTCTCAGCCAATCCAACCAACTTGTTAGCAATCCCCAAAACCCTCTCCGATGTCCTCTCCACTTCCTTCGCTAAGGTCCTATCGAGTGATTTATAAAACCCAATGTCAGATGGCAAACTAGCTGAATTCTTTGTTGCCTTCAAAGCTATAGATTGAAGTTTTGTGTTGTAATCGCTGAAGGATTCCGATGAGAGCGAAGGTTCGGAAGAGGATTTATTAGCAGAAGAGGATGCCATGATTTATCGTTAAAGTAGTATCTAAAGTGGTTGTTTTGAGGGTTGGTTGAAAAGCAATGGAGGGTCGTAAGCAATCGTTATGAATAGCTCCAATGCAAAATTCGACCGTAACTAGGCTGAGTATGAGCCGAGTATACCAATACGCAGAGCTACCGAACCCAAGAGAGAGAAAAAGACAGTAAGTACTAGTATCACAGTCGGCGAACGAGGTCAAGAAGGCAATTTCGATTTCAAGGACTCGAAAAATCCCCATGCGACAGAAAGCGCCCAAGATCAGATCTCCAGGCCACCTCTCTACAATTTATTGACAATTTACTACAACAATTTAGACCATCCATATACAAACGTCAAATATGAATCAAGCAGTAGGAGGATCTGGTCCGACGAGAATAAAAGTGCCTCCAAGTGGATTTCCCAACCCAACCTCACTCGCAAACTGACTGATATTAAAGTTTGAAATTGAGGTATTAGCAGTCACAAATGTTTGTTGATTGAACCCGTTGGGTTGTTCAAACAACAAGAAGACATATCTGTCAGATACATAATCGAAGAAGTTTCCAACCAATCAGCCGAATACCTCTCTTCGATATGAAGACACTAACTCACCTATGAGGATCGGATCCTGCAGGAGGTGTAGGCTGCCTAAACTCCGAAATTGCCTGAGTAGAATTGACAAGACGTTCTTCATCTCTCAGACTAGGAACGGAGTGAAATTTCCTCCTAAGAAATGGCGAATTTGTGCATTTATAGGTGATTGTGGTGTAGGCGCGTCCAAGTCTACCGCGGCGACCACAAATTCTTGCCTTGGTGAAAAAACTCGATTTCTGACGGTGAATATTGGTGGTATAGCGGTAGCTGTCAATGCCAATAATCAGATTGAAATTTGAAGAGAGTATTGTCGAAGTATATTGTACCATTTCGAGGCAATTGAATCCCAGCGTGAACTTGAATAGGACGACCTGTAGCCTGAGGAAAAGTCAACTCGAACAAAACTGACGGATTGAAACTGATATGTGCATCCGTCGGGATCTACAGCGCGAAAACAGACCGGTGAACGTGTCATTCACTGAAGTACTGTCACTAACGCGTACTCACATTTGCAGCAGTGAACACGTTCTTCACGGTAGTCAAACTTGTATCTTGACCATTTACGGTGTAAGACGAGAGAGAAATAGCTGCCAGAATGATTGAGAAAACCAAATGCATTGCTGAGGATTTGAAGGTTGCTTGCCAGTTGCCAAGAGACTGTACCCCATCCCTTCACCCTGGTATTTATACAACATTTTACACACGAATAATGCTCATGGATGATAGCGTGATTCAAAAATTGCGACCTTCGATTCACCTTCACAAGCCTCATCAGTATGGCGACTGTGAGAGACAATGGGGTGGATGTGAAAACGATAGCTTTATGGACGGTATCGTGAGCGTGTTTGAAATAATCGCCAAGTAGACATAGAGGTCTTCGTGACTTAATATAAATTTCCAAGAGGATCTCTGCAGTATGAACTTGTTGCCAAGTTAGTGTTGGATATTGAATGGTAGAAGGATCCACATCAGAAACTGGTGAGAGTTAGTGAGTGCAATTTTGTTTTCCATTCTTGTCATCTGTCACTCCTCATCTGCAAGCTAACGAAGAAGTACAATTTGATTTCATGTGCACGACTTACAAAGGAATCAAGCCGTAGTGGGATCAGGACCAACAAGAATAAAGCTCCCTCCAATTGGATTTCCCAACCCAACCTCACTCGCAAACGAGCTAATATTGAAGTTCGCAATTGACGTGTTCCCAGTCACCAAAGTTTGTTGATTGAACCCATTCGGCTGCTCAAACAACAAAAACACATATCTACGTATGCAAAAAGTCAGTCAATGGCTGTAGGCTAATTCTTTTTTTCTCTCCCCTCACCTGTGAGGATCAGAGCCAGCAGGAGGCGTAGGTTGCAAAAAGTTAGAAATTGCTTGTGTTTCATTAACTAATCTTTCTTGATCTCCGAGACTAGGGACTGTATGG
Organism: Abortiporus biennis; assembly: GCA_022606235.1. Taxonomy (NCBI): domain Eukaryota; kingdom Fungi; phylum Basidiomycota; class Agaricomycetes; order Polyporales; family Podoscyphaceae; genus Abortiporus; species Abortiporus biennis. Next base: position 229,808 of record JABYQP010000028.1, on the reverse strand, counting down.
AAATTCCCTCCTAAGAAGTGACGAATTTGGGCACTTGTTGGTGTTTGAGGTGTCGGTGCGTCTAAGTCTACCATGGCCACTACGAATTCTTGCCTCGGTAAGAAAGCACGATCTCGTACGCTGAAAGTTGGTGGGATAGCCGTTGCTGCAGATGAAAAGTCGTTAAGAGGGTTTTGCGAAAGACGGATGCCCATATAATGGGACATACCATTTCGCGGCAATTGGATACCTGCATGAACTTGAACTGGACGCCCTGCAGCTTGAGGGAAGGCGACCTCCAACAGAACCGAAGGGTTAAAGTTGATCTGAGCATCAGTCGGGATCTGCACGATAATTCGCGCGAAAAATTAGTATTGAACGGAGTCATCGAATTGAAAAATTGTGTCGCACTCACATTAGCAGTGTTAAACGCATTCTTCACTGTGGCTAAACTCGTATCTTGACCCACGGTGCAAGAAGCGAGCAGAGCAAGTGTCGACAACAATATTTTGTACTGCATGATGATGCTTTGACTAGTGAAAAAGAGGGATGGCTCGAGATTCCAGGGAGCTATACATCAACAGTTCTCCCTATTTATACGATGTGCAAATCAATAGGATCATGCACTATGTGATTGAAAATATGCGACTTCGATTCACCACACAATCTTCCGGAGTGGCGACTGTGAGAGCCCATGTTGTCGAAAGGGTAGTTTGACGAACACCACCGTGAACCATGGGTGTGTTCAATGTTTGAGAATCCGGCAGAAAGTTGAGAGAGATGCGCGAGCACGCAGTTGTGACAATATTGTCTCGCATGGGTGTAGGCAGAGAGCGTGGGTCTTTCAACGACATAAAACAATCTCTTTGGAAGGATCTGTAATTATCTGAATCTCCACATCAGCATAGAGATCATCTAGACGAGGGCACATATATCAGCGCAAGGACATACGTTAAATGTGAAATTCACGTTGGAGGGGTAAGAGTGACCGGGTCGACAGTGACAAGCCGCAGTCGCAAGTTCTTCTTCTATATGGGAACAGTTCACATGAACGCATATGGCGGAAATGGTGGGTAAGCAATGTGCAGCAAAACAATATTCTTGGCTCATGATGAGACTCAGATGAGAGTGGAAGTTCAAGATTCCTAGAAATAGACGCGGGATCATCATCGAAGGGAACGAGGAAGGGGCGCCTACTATATACCAAGCTTTGATTTAGACCCTCCATGTCGACAACGCAACGATGACTGCAATTGGAAGTGTCTTTCTGGGAGACGTTCAACGACAACGAATTCTATCAACATCGACACCCCCATCTTCACCACCTCCACATTTATCGACTACTTCAATTGATGATTTAATAGATGCTGCAGAGAAACGAGAACAGCTTACTATCCCTAATGGTCCTGCGGGGGAATCACCTCGTTCAATCCCTCCTGCATTGTCTCTAGATTTGCGAGTCAGATGGTTGGAAACGTTGTTGTATGGGACCAAGACGGATGCCAAGGACAAAGCAATCAAGAGTATTCACGGCGAAACGCTTTTACGAGGAGTGGAAGAACTGCAAAGACGATTGAACACTATTGTTCAGGGGAACGAAGGGCTGAGAAGATTCACTGAGAATTGTGAGTATGTTTGAAATTTCGATTGTACGCGCGAAACTGAATTCAGTTAACAGATGAGCAGCATGCACATTTGTTGACTCCATCTTTTGCATTATCCGGGACAATCCCCACTGCAGCACCAGCATACGAGAATATGAATGGAAGTGAACTTGAAGCATTCATAGCAGAAATGGAGACAGATATTCGAGGAGCAGATCGAGACTTGCGAGAAATCGAGATGTTGGAGAAGAAGAACGTGACCGGAGCCGGAAAGTTGGCAGAATACGAACAGCTTCAACCTCGACTTGAGAAGTTGGTGGAAGAGCATCGTAAGGATCTCGAACTTGCAAAGAGCTTAGAAGGGAGAATCGCACAGCTTATGGACAGATATGCAACAAATGTAAGTATATTGACATTTCGAACGAATTCATTGATTTATCATATAACTAGGTGGATACACTATCAGAGCTGTTTGTCGCATGGGATGAGGGAATTCAGGACGCGGAGGACGAGCTGTCCAGGTTGGAGAGGGACAAGGAGGAACGCATTAGACTTGGATACCAGTAATTAATTCCTCGCATACATTTTGTCCTCTATACGATTTGCTAATGATCATCTCCTTGTCATGTCGGATATGGTGTAGTGGCTAACATTATCGCCTCTCACGCGATAGCCCGGGGTTCGATTCCCCGTATCCGAATTTTTTTCCATCCTTTTGGTGGCCTATGAAGGCAGTTTCGTTCGTTCATCCTGTCAGTTTAACGTTCAACTTTCATCTCATTCTCATTGCTATCGGCGCTGATTATAAGGCATTTCCTCGAAGTCACAAAAACATCCCACTATTGTTCGGCTGTATATGCAGCTCGTTTGCAACCTCAATGCTGATCAGAAAAGTCAACCATTTGTTTTATTGGTTAACATTCCCCTACCACTGATACAAGTAAAATTCTATCAAACACGAGATTGTACAATGCTCTGATTGTTCTCCGCTTGGATGGATTCTTGTACCTCAGCCAGCTAAGAATAGTACTTGATAGTACTCAGGTTGAGTTGATATCTATTTTCTGAGGCCCCGAAGAAAAAAGGTTTCCGTCTCGAGCAATATGCAGAGGTTAGTTTGAAAATATGATGGTTCTTTGTTTTGTGAATAATATCACAGACTCCAACTGCAAGTCTGACTTTTGTTTATCTCCGTCTATTAGGTTGGAAACACCATATCATACATCTCACGATTTCTTCCCTTGAGTACTAAGGAAAAGACTGGATTTGAACAAACTGAATGGTTCATGACAGCACGATCTGGGTATTTAGCAGAACAAAGTACGCAGCCTCAAACTCTCGCATATAGCTTGGCCGATTCTCCTGTCGGATTGCTCGCATGGATATATGAGAAGCTTGTGATTTGGACCGATGATTATAAATGGACGGATGAAGAAGGTAAGCTCCTCACCGTGTTTTCAAACATCACACATACTAAGACAACCTCCCGAAGTCCTCGAGTGGGTATCTGTCTATTGGTTCTCAAGAGCGGGACCAGCAGCCTCTATCAGGATTTACTACGAAGCAAGAGATGTTTTGTACCAAAATGTTTATAGTCCCATTCCCTTCGGATACTCACTCTTCCCCAAAGACCTTGTTGTGCGCCCTCAATCGTAAGTTGAATCATCGTGCGTAAGAGTATAACTGATAATTGACATCTTTTGTGTGGTTAGATGGTGTCGAACACTAGGAAACACGGTTTTTGAAAGGCTTCATGACGACGGAGGTCACTTTGCTGCTCATGAAAGACCATAGGCTCTTGTTGCGGATTTAAGAGAGATGTTCGGGAAAGGAGGTCCTGCATTTGGGGTTGTACCGGGGAATAATGGGTACTGAATACCGCTCGTGGATGGACTTGATATGGAGTATGTTTTTCGAAACTTGTAACTTGAACCTGCAGCAGTGCTTGGCGGAGGCTGAACTTCGTTCTTGAACTTAGAAATGTGTCGTAGCTAGCTCTAGGAAGAGTCACTGTCGTTGGACTATAGGTACATTTTGTTACAAGTCGGATATGGTGTAGTGGCTAACATTATCGCCTCTCACGCGATAGCCCGGGGTTCAATTCCCCGTATCCGAATTTTTTGTTAGCTCAGCCCACTGAAAGTAATTTTGTGAGGCGTCGGAATTGAATTGATGCTTATTCACTGTAATGGCTTTGACTGCAACTACCATCGTCTCTCGTTCGACGACTTCTCTGCTCCAACGTCTGGCAGCTTTAACGACAAACCAAAATCCGACTTTCTATGTTCTATCTCCTTCTGTTGAACTTCCACCGAATGATCTCTCAAAACTCGTCTTCCAGCTTTCATCCATCCCAAACTCCATAGGATGTCTAGGTCCTCCTGTACGCCTGACCCGTAATATCAGCTCTTCAGAACAACCGACCATATTATCTATTGCCACTTTTGATAAATCTCGCGCTTCAATATTTCGAAGTACAGTCCCAGGTCATGAAATAACTCGTGTAGGAAGGTGGCATGGAAATACCCATCAGGCTCCTTCTCCCCCAGAGCAAAAGAACGCTTCGTCTATCCACTGGTCTACCCCATCTGACGTCCTTGAGCATCCAAATACACCGGGAAGGTAATATCTTGCCATCATTCAACACATTCATTCTGACTTTACAACAGTCGTCATTCCCTCGCTATATACCTCTCCGATGATTCTTTCCAAGGCCTCTCCAATTCCCTTCACCGACGCGGCGACTTTTCTCAAGTCTGTAGCCTATCATCTTTGTTCGCCATTACAACGTTCTAATCCCTGATTAGCTCGGACTGGTAGCATCATCGACACCATTCGTAACGGGTCGTCCATACACCCTCTTCCATGAGTCACAAATCTTCTCCGATGGTGCAGTCGGTATATGTCTTGAATCCCCAAACCCCTTCAACATTACTTCAAGTTTCCCGAACTTGCACCCGCTCAGCAAACCTCTCCAAGTGACAATGTAACGATCTCTATCGTCTTAGTCTTTTTGATATTCAAAGTAATCATCAATAGGTCGGAAGGAAACATGGTCCATTCTTTGGACGCCTTGGATGCAGCTGGTCTCATGCTTGATCTTGTTCGCAAGTTCAACGATTCAAAAGCCTTGGGTGACGAGAAACCTTTGACTTACGAAGATCATTTCTACCTCAGTTTGGAACAGGTAGGTCAAGATATCGTCTTTTTCTCATCTTTCGTTGACACAATCTCGAATTATTTTGTAGGACTCACAGTGAGCAAACAAATTTGTCTTCAGTGTAAGAATATAGCTCAACGTTGAATCTAGTGATAAACTTGATAACGTGAATAACACTCTTTTTCCTGTTTTCTAACCATCTTTATTCCTCTTCTTTCTTAGATCCAAAGAATATGGAAAATCACATCAGGTGATCCCTCCCGAGGTTCTATCTCGCTCGAAGGCGACGATTCCCCTCCGGAAGGTTCAACAGTCAAGGTGATTACTCATATGAACGATCAAAAACGCGCTTGCACTTATCTCTTCCACGCTTCCTCACATTCGTTCCTTGTAGATTCAATATTCCCTCTCACCAAAATCGTTGACATCTCCTCAGCACCATTTGAACATCCCCCATCACCCTCAGCTTGCGTCTACTTCTTCTAAGATAGCACCTGCGTTGACTTTCCTTAGCCTCCCAATCGACACATCCATCGTCTCCTCTCTTATACTTCCGTCTACCTCTGACAATACTGATGAAGCAGAAGACGGAACTTTCGTCTTGAACAACACTTTCTTAGCAACCTCTGAGAACGGTTGCCTGAGATCTTTATCAACGAAGACGACAAGAGCCAACGGAGGGAAACAACAACAAGAACAAGGTCTAGAAAAGCCCTGGAAATTCAATCTTTCGTTTGGAAGTATTAGTATGTGGTGATTGATATGTAACAAGCAGATTTTATGATACATTCACCCGTTCGTTTGCTCATTCAATTTTTTGTGTGACCTTGTCTCGTTTGATTGTTATGTCTAGGACATCCCTGAAAGCTCTCTCTGAGTACCATATAATCCAGCTCTGAATCTGTGTCTCCGGCGAGGGATGGTTTAAATTACAATCTCGGTGCCGGAGCTGGCGGGGGGAGGCTGACAAGGGGATGTCAGCCTCCCTCTGACCCATTTAAATATCGTCTGTCTCGTCTTTTTCCTTCTTCACCAACTTGAACTCTTACTTTCACCACCATCGCCATCCAGTATAAGCAATCAGCAATCTTCCAAATTCTTCACATCCTTCCTAACACCTCTTCTATCCATTATACACTCCTCGCCCACGATGCCTTCCTTCATCAAGAAAGCACTTCTCAGTTTCATTCCTTCCAGCATCATAGGACTTGGAGTAAGTCCATCTTCATTGTGCCCCCCCATCTCTTTCATCACGACTCATCTCTGACGATTCATAATCTTTTCTTCATCCCTGCTATTATAGACTTCGTCTAAAGAGACTCAAACCCCAAATTCAAACATAAACCCACAAAACACAAGAAAAGCCAATAAACCCAGATCATCTTTCACTCTTACGATCTCTCTTCTCAACTATTTAAGCCCTAAACCCAGTTATCAACCTCCCCCATCTTCGATCGTTACTCCTCATGTTCCTTCTACTACCACTACTGCTTCTTCGGCAGTTGTCACTCCTCGTACTCCTTTGTCCGTTGACAAGTATGATGTGGAAGATTCCTTCGAAACAGTCGAACTTCCATCTATTATCGTATCCGTTCCTACCATGGAGGAAGATATGGACGTCAGTGGTCACAGTGGCACAAGTTATGTTAGTACCTGGAGTTACCATGCACCGTGTGGACAAGAACAACATCGCCATTTGGCGAAGGAACTTAGGAACACTAAGGATGAATTATCCGAATCTAAGCAGGTATGTAAATACGTCTTCTACTTCTTACTTCTCACTCACTGAACTCTTTCCTTTGTCGTTGAACAGAAAATCAAAACCCTCATAACCAAGCTCGATATTCTCTCAACTCATAACGTAACTGAAGGTCTCACACATCACGAAACCATAATCCAAAATGAAAAACTTTCTCATCAACTTGCCAAATTCTATTCTACATACCCTCATCAAGATCTCAACAAATCCATATACTATCCAAGTTCCTCATTCTCAAACTCGAGTCATAACAGTAACAGGCTTTTGCAAGTTATCCTTGAAGAGGACGAAGAAGAAGCAGAGACACGTTTCCAGCCTTCCGAAATCTCGGAGTCAACGTCGGATCCCAACTCATCACCAACTTCCTCCCTTTCCAACACCTCCTCTTCATCCCTTTTCGACACATCTCAAATCTCAATACATGCGCTCAAAGCCGAATTACTGTCGAAGACAGTAGCTTTGGATGCTATTCAAATGGTAGTCGATGAAGAAAGGAAGTCCAAAGAAGTGTTAGAAGTGAAGTTGAAGAAGGCGTTGAGCACGATAGAAGAATTGAAGAAACAGATGAAGAAAGAGAAGGAGAGGAAGGAGAAAGAGTTGACTATTGCGAAGTGCGATTCAGATTCGTCTCAATCGTGCTCACCGCTGTCAGCTCGTTCTTGTTCTGATTATTCTTATTCTTTCTGTGAAATGTCTGCTGCGACAGGTGAGTAATTTATACCTTATAGTTGTAGCACTAGAGCTGACGTTGTTTATTATCATATAGTCAACTCGCCACCTACTCAATGCCGAAGAGTAATCCTTCGTCCTGTGGACAACAACATTGTATGACTTTGAGTAGTGGAAGGATGAGATTCTATGAACGAACCTATAAACCCATATATTATATTCCTCGGGCTTCTTTCTCATTTTCTGTTTATTATTTCACTGGGTCAAGAGATTAGATTACTTACATCAATGAAAATCAAACAAATTCATTTATCTACCGTATCTTATCTCCTCGGAACCTTGTTGGTTTAGTCTGATTACCTTGACCCCCATGATCACCGTGACCACAATGAAACGACGATACGATATGATCATCCAAACGATCCTAAACTCTCTTCTAACCACCACCATCATCATCCATAGCTTCTCATAAATAAAAGGGAAGAAGAAGCAACCACTGAACATTGAATCATGAGTAACGTGCAGTTTATCAACAACCTCACATCCTCCGTCGCAGGGAGTCAACCTCATACACATGAACATGACGACGATGGACCTGCCCATTCTCATGAACATGGAGGAGAACATGGACATACACATGAACATCTCGAAAATGCAGGTCCGTATGATAATTTCTATACCTACGAATCAAAACAACTACTAAACTTCTAAAATCCGCTTTTTTGGTGGGGCGTCATTTGTAGGAAAGTTCGCAGAACGAGATATGCCCGATTACAGTTCTCGTAATTTTGAAGAACGTGGATTTACAGTAGGAATCGGAGGGTACGTCTTCACTACTACTACTACATCTATTTCAACCCATTAATCACAAAACGCATCATCCCCTTCAACCTCTAGTCCCGTAGGTTCAGGAAAGACAGCTCTAACTCTCGCATTATGTCAAAGACTTCGCAAAGAATACAACATCGGTAAATCCCCTTCACATTATCCTCAATCCCCCCCTCTCTCTCACTCACATCTCATGCCCTATCCAGCAACCGTCACAAACGACATATTCACCAAAGAAGACCAAGAATTCCTAATCAAAAACAAAGCCTTACCCGCCTCCCGAATCCTAGCCATCGAAACCGGAGGATGTCCACACGCCGCCATTCGTGAAGATATAAGTGCCAATATGGGTGCTCTCGAAACCCTTCAATCAAAATACGGATGTCAAATCTTATTCGTTGAAAGTGGAGGTGATAATCTAGCTGCTAATTATTCAAGAGAATTAGCGGATTATATCATTTATGTTATTGACGTTTCGGTGAGTTTAGTTTTTCTTTTTTCCTTCGGAGAGGGTATGTCTGTGTTCAAGGTGTTCGATGTTATTGATTTTTTTTGGACATAGGGAGGAGACAAGATTCCACGGAAGGGAGGACCAGGAATCTCGCAATCCGATCTACTAGTAGTTAACAAAGTAAGCCCAACTACCAGCTCTCATTCCTTCACTTCACATCTCCCCCTCCCTTTATACCCTCTCACCCTACCTCTTCCTCTTCCTTTCAACCCCCCAAAAAAACTCAAAAATCCACAAACCTAGATCGATCTCGCTCCCTACGTAGGTGCATCTCTCGAAGTAATGGAACGCGATTCCAAGTTAATGCGAGGAGACGGTCCCACAATATTCACAAGTGTAAAACAAGGAAAAGGCGTAGAAGATGTCATTGACTTGATTTTAGCAGCTTGGAGAACGGCTGGAAGTCCAGGTGAAGCGGGGGCAGTTGGAGATGTATAAATTATAAATCAATATTGCTGGAATCGAACCAATTGTATCAAAATATTTGTACGACGAAGACTCCTGAGATTGATCACATTTGAGGCTCGAGATCCTCATTTATATGTTAGCGAAAACGATTCATATATAGTCATACGACAGACATACTTGTACGTATACATGTATTATGACTTCCGAGTATTTACAAGTAATACCGACACCATTGACAGAGGATCAAGTTGGCAAACGGTACGTATGGGTTAGGAAACGGAAAGAGAAACGAATTCCAACCAATATTAAGACTGATAATAATCTAAATTTCTAATAGCAATGCTGCGATGAGTGATGATGAGTGGGATGGAAAAAAGCTTCGAGACAAACGGTGAATGTAATGAAACGGGTCACGATGAGTCTGAATATGATTTTAAAAAGAAGATTGGATAGCAACTTTAAAAAAAGGAATACGAAGGACGACTGACAAAAATGCATGCTATGGTTTGGAAGAGTGATACGTTAATGGATGGAAAATACTGCTATGGCGATGGATGGATAATATGATGAGATGGAGGTTAATGCTGAGTACGAGTAATATTGACAAGTTTGAGCTTGAGACGATGCAAAAAGAATTGGGGGAAGAGTGTCTATGGGGGATGGATGGATGATGCTTGTTGGTTGAATGCGAATAGAGTCTGAATCATGAAGAGAAGGAGAAGAAAAAGGCAATGAACAAGACGATGATGTGAATAATACCCATTCCTGAGGGTAACACGGAAATTTACATGACGAAGATGACAAGTATCCTGCTGCATGAAAGGAAGAATAAACACCGCGAAGAACGAAGAGAAGAATTGTTGTTGTATGTGTGTATGTATGTAATGCATCCATAAAAAAGAATATGCAAATCCGAATTGTGAAGTTATTGCGACTGGTGTATTGGTATGCTGTTGAGATGAGATGATAGAATGAAAATAGAAATGCTGCGATGATGCGAACGAAAAAAAAAAAGTCCGTTTGGAAGTCGATGTAGATATTGAAATTTCATAATGGCCGGGCATGAGAGATCGTATGTTGATATTCTGTCCAAAAAGCAACCGAAATCATCAGCGAAAAGATGGCCAGAGAGAAGAACACAGAATATACCTACTTGAGGGTCATAAGTACAGATTGGTGGCGCTGCTTTTTTGTTCGGTGAAATTCACCTGAACCCGAGGAAGAGTCAGGGTTGATAGTGCTCATGCACGTACCGCGACCCTTCCTCGGCTTCTAGTCCGTCCCCTCTCCTTTTCCGCCAATATGTCCTTGGCGGCGTTTTCGTCCACAGCTACTCGTCTGGGGAACACTCCATTGGCAAACTTGTCCAGACCAAACTTCTCACGAGCTCCACCAGTTCGGCCATCTTTGGTGAGAGACCCATTCAGATCTTCATCACTTATTCTCAAACTGCGGTCACGCAGTATGGAGTTCCGCCGACCTCTGTGAAATGTGTAAGGCGAACGAGCCCTAGATGCAGATGTACAGCTAGGTGGTGATTTGGGCTTGTTCCGATTCACGTTCCGTACTTCACGTTGGGACCTATTAGTGATCATCGGCCCGGACAGTTCAGCTTGAGCGAAGGAGAGAACTGGTGCAGCTGCCGCGCTCGCTCTCATGAAAAGAGGTGGGTAAGCAGTAGACGTGGTTCTTCTCGGTTGCCTCGTTGGGGATGTGCGGTTACTGGGAGGGTCCGAGACTCGAATTCGTGGCTCGGTCGCAATAAGACGTTCGGGAAGCGCATAATGAGATGGGGATGGAGACGAAGGCGAAGACGAGGTTTCCGAAGTGACGGAATTTTGAAAGGCAGAGGTCAGAGGATTCTCAGCGGCCTCTTGAGACACAGAGACATATAGTGGCGTTGATTTCACACCAGATATGGAGGTGGAAGATAACCTGGCGGTGAAAGATGGCAGACGCTCTCGGGGGGAGGCCACCGGAGTTGATGGCGAAAAGGCTTCGGTTGGGCTTTTGGTGGTAGAAATGGTCTCGGACTGACAACGAGCGTGCGTTGAGGTGACATTGCATGCTATCCGAGGAATAGAATATAAAAACGGTTCATTACTATACGGCTTATGATCGGTATTAACGTCCTTGAGTCCACCAAGGGGACGGGTGAATGGATTATAAGGCTTTCGATGGAAAGGTAGAGCAGAAGGACCATGTATGCTGGGTAGATGGTGGTGCTTCAATGGGGTATCCTCCGATGAGATTGGCGACATGTCAAATAGTAAATCTGAAGACAAATGGTTTCTATCTGGTGAACGCGGAGGTGGATCGGTCACTTTTCGGGATGCAGGAATTGGAATGGGCATAGAAGGCGCATGTAGTGAGTTTTGTAAGAATGGGGCATGTCGCAATGGTGGTGGTGCACTTCTTGCTTGCATTGCTAGAACGGTTGCAATGATGCTGCATATACCCCGGTATTAGACATCAATCAAATGGGGTGACAGATACATCACACACCTTTGTTTTGGGATGGCAAGTAAAAATAAGTTCACTGGCTGCTCAACCTGACTGTCTCAAAGAGAGGGACCTTTAGCTGAACGACGAAGGAGCGGTGATATATAGTCGCCACCGAGCGCCTTGTTCCTGAAGGAGAGCCGGCGAGACACAAACGTTCGCTCCGCTGAGCGGAACCCTGACCGGTGCTATGAGCGGGCAGATGAAGTGTATGTTATTGTCCCGAAACGGGAGAGTAAAGGCGATGCCTTAATGGTGAACAAAACACAACGACGGGTAAGGAACAGGCTGAATATAATGGTAAGATAAACAAGAGAAAATGATTGTATGACGACAGAACTTACTTTGAATGGCAAATAATAAGGCAAACGTCCAGTAACAAAGAGGTTTGTTGCCACACCACAACGGTGTCTTCGACTGTTCCGTCACAAAAGAGTCGAGAGAGTTTTCTGGGAGATAGCTGAATGTTGAGTAGAGTCACCTCTGAGAGGTGGAAAAAAGAGGCGGAGACGGTGAGAGTGGAGTAGAAAAGGATGTAAATTGAGAAGGAAAGAGATTTGGCCGTGAGCGAAAAATAAAGAGCCGCGTTTGATTACGGTCACGTGAACCACTTTAAGTATCTAGGGCGCTTGGGGTCTCGGAACTTGCCCAGTCCCCCTGATTTGGAATTTGTGGTTGTCTCGTATGGCGACATTTATTCAACGACCGCCTCGAGGCTCACCGCACAATTCAACGGAATTGAGGCCAGAAATGAACTGGAATTGGAGCGGGAAAAGCGAGGAGAAAGCTAGGTCTTTCAGAATGAATATCTGCCAGCTGTTCCCCACATCGCGGAAGCATTTCTTTCGTCGTTCGCTGGTCTTTTTCTTTCTTCCGCACGTTGTGATGTCAATATCCGGTCTCTTCTCCCTCGTCGGCTATCCTCTTCACACTGTCTAGGCGGGCCTTCATGTCGTCACGCGATCGAGAAACCGTTATCCAATGATTTTTTGCAGCACTGAACAAAGGACGCTTTATGGCTGTCATGCAAATTTTATGATCCTGCGAGGACGAGTTTCAAGAACGAGATACGTCGGGCTGTGAAGGGGGTGGCGGTTGTAAAACTGGTATCACATTCCTCTTTTTTGGAATCACGAATGGTTCGCGAAATTTGCCAAATTCTTGCGTGAACGACCAAAGTTCTTCCGACACGGGATCATCTGCCCCCTAAGTTATGAATTAACTACCAGAAGTGCATTCATCAAACATGCACCGTGCACCAGCATCGAATCGCCGAGTGACGATTAACAAGGCCTGCAATCCTCTTTCATCTCCTGCCAATCTAATTCGTCCAACGCGACCATTTCTGATGACCTGCCTATGCTTGGCTTTATGATCAATTGCCATTTTGGGCCAACAATAGAACGAGTTTATCGCCACGAAAGGCGCCCATTTACAACGCCACAAAGCCCAAGGCGGGAATGGGATATTTCAACATCAGCGACCCTCCCCACTCTGTTCAATTCTCGTAGCGCGATTTTGACCGTCAAGTGCTCACAACATTGATATTGGTCAGAAGCAGTTCTTCAGAAACGGCTTGGGGTTGGAACAAGACAACAACACCACTGTCACGGCCTCTGCTATGAAACGTCTTCCTCTCGTTTCGTACGAAAGTTCTGACGAAGAATCAGACTCACAGACACCTCCCCCATCAAAGAAACGGTACATTTACTTCAGAAATTCATCTCTAATCATCGCATTGATTGACTTGACATGCAGAAAACTACCAACTTTGTCATCTTCATTCCTGACACCGATTCCTAAAGACAACCCTTCACTCCATCAAGGTCGAATACGAACAACGCCCCACGTCGAAGGCCAATATGCGGCGTATGTATATATACCCGTGACAAAGTCTTCTTCCAGATTTCTCTTCAAGTTCACAGAAAAAGTCTTTGAGAAGGCGAAGGAATTGGTTCCTACGTTACACCCCATTCCACCGCCATCATCTACGAATAATGATGAGTTTCATGTGTCTTTGACGAGACCGATATATCTTCGCGCACATCAAAGGGAGATGTTAAAACAAGCAGTTCGAAACATCGCAAGAACCCACAAATCGTGAGGATTTCTCTTTCTCATTTCCTTTAATATATTTCACATTTCGTTCTAAATAAAAGCCTGGGTGCCGAATAAAATCAAAATAATAGGTTCACAGCATCGTTTGCGACATTTTCAGAACTGCAAAATGACGAAAAGACGAGGACGTTTCTGACACTGGAAGTAGGAGCCGGTCATCTTGAAGTAAGTGAACTTCATTCGTCTATCTTTTGTCTTCTTTTCTAGATGATGATGGATGCTAACTGTCAACCATACTCTCCTGTTTTAATTGACCAGTTCAAACGAATATCAGATGCATTGATACCAACTCTTCGCTCAATCAGACAGAAAGAATTTTATACCGAGCCTCGTTTTCACGCTTCTATCGGTTGGGCTCTTCTGATATCATCATCATCTCCTCCCACCAAAGAAAACAATCCTTGTACAACACCAACGACGCGATTGGTCGGATCCGAGGAAAACGAAACAAATCCTCCTCTTTCATTCGATACCATTACCGATACCGAACAAGCTGAAGTTGGAATTGATAAAAACGAAGACGGGCAAAAGGAAATATTTCCCGCTATTCCAAAATTTCCAGATTCACTGATACCAACGTTAAAAGAAGAGTTCTGCGAAGAGATGTTGAAACCGATAATTGGGACGTTTTATGCTGATGAGGTTTGTGTGAGGATAGGGAAGGATGTTAGCAGGTGGAAGTTATGTGAATCATGAGTATCCATGATTAATTCCCAAACTACATAATGGACTTACATTCGCGAACTTCGTATACTCCAAGTTATACCATCTTGGTGCCCTAGTGGTTTCTTTATATACTGGATAACGTTAGCTCGAGAAAATATCACTCTGGGATATTTATGACTTATACATGCTAACAACGGTCGTGTATTCGATGTTTGTGTGAACGACAACCACCTTTTATACATGTAAGAACTTTCCAACTTGAAGGACTCGGACTTTCAGAGAGATAACAATACGTTCCCGGAGGCCGGGCGGGCCGTCGGTCTACTGTTTCGATTTGCGTAGATGTTCCTCCTCTGAGCCCTCTCCTCCACAAACAACTACCATCCTGTCGTGACCCGCGAAACCACCAAAAAAATTTCGGCTCTGTCTGTACACGCACTGCGTCCAATTACTCGGATCATCTACTCGACGAACATTCCAGATTATATGCGAATGGAGGACCTAGCAAATTTTCTACTTCGTCCAGATATCGATCTATGCTTTACTCTTCATCCTAATCAACTGGCTAAACCTGGCTTCAAACCACCCTCCGAATGGTCTTACTGGTGGAATTGGGCTGCTGATATATCTCCCAATCAATCCAACTCTAAATGGCTTTTGTTATGGCTGTATCTTATTTCTGGATATGGAGATTCACGAAAACTTTGCAAAGTAGAGGAGACAGTTGCTTTTGAAAGCATACCTGCACAATTGAGAAGTATGATTGATAGTGCTCGGAATATGTCTTTACCGCGAAAGTGAGTGTATACCATCGGAGAACAAAAGTGTATAATCCTCAGACGGAGTTCCTTTATTTAACACAGACAAATATCTATCACACCTCTTAAAAGCGGTACAATACCAGGAATGTCACCCAAGAAAAGTCACGAAGTACAACATATGACAACATACATATCTACTTTATTGTCTGATCCTCGAAATAAACGCATCCGCCATGTTGTCGATATTGGTGCAGGTCAAGTCAGTATGAAGATTTACATCATTCTACCTAGGGCTCTCTCAGGTGAAAACCAACCGAAAACATCTTCTTAGGCATACTTATCGCGAGCATTACGGGACGATCTTGGTTTACACGTCTTGGCACTTGATTGGAGCGAAGTACAATCCAAAGGAGCTGCAAGAAGAGAAAATCTGAAGAAGTCCGCCTCGAAGAACATTAGCCACACTCTGGCCGAATCGAAGGGTTCACTTACCTATCAAACCACGAATATTACTTCAAGTACTGCCTTGATCCAGTCCATTGATTCATGGATCGAGCGATATTCTGAGGAAGTTCAAGATGTAAATGAAGAGACCGAAATACCTATTTTGTTCGTCGCACTCCATGCTTGTGGATCGCTGACTCTGGATATCATTCGAGCTTTAACCGCAAGCTTACATTCCGACTCTTTACCCAAACGTCCATGGACACCACAAGCTGCTGTTATTGTAGGATGCTGTTACAACCTATTGCGTGAAGATGGCAAGTATTTTTTGTCCATCGTTTGATATGTCTCCCTTCGCTGAATGCAATTATCGAGATAGATTGCACATTGCAAGCATTGAAGGTTCCCAAGATACGCCTTACACCTAACCACTTACAATTGGCAGCACAAACACCGACTGAATGGGATAACAATATTCGAGAGACGACATTGTCGATTCGAAAAGTGGCATGGCGAGCGTTGCTAGAGGGGATTCTAACAAAAGGATATTACTCCCGAGAAAACAAGGACCACGTTGATGATGATGATCAAACGACGTCTCCTCCGCAACACAAACGATTAGGTCGACTCAACGATGCAGTCTATGAAGATTGGTCTAGGTTCTTGGAAATTTCAGAGGAGAAATTAACAGGTCAAAAACGAGATACTGGAGATGGTGTTACGGCACAGCTTGATCGAGTTATGGAGAGTAGGTTGGAGGTTTTCCATACCATTCGTTGTTTTCTTGGACCTGTGGTGGAATCATTAATCCTGCTCGATCGAGTGAGATGGATTAGGAACAGTTTAGAGGTCAGTGCCGATCTCTTCGACTATCCTGACCCTTTCCACTCACTTTTCATGTCCTTCTCGCTGCTCAGGGAACTGGTATGAAGGCAGAGCTTGTGAATTTGTTTGATCAAGGATCAGGGAGCGGGAGAAACGTAGCAGTTGTGATAACTTCGGACTGAGTGTCTCCAAGGTTCCTCTGATTGAAACATGATAGTTCCTTGAACCTGCAGAAACATTTCCCTAAAGCTACGTGTGTGGTTCTGAATGTTGAGAGTGTATTTCAGAGAGGTCCGAAAAGAGGATAGGCGGTGCGGTGGCGTAATCATCGGTGTAAGCGCCGAAGAGCCTGGCTGCATCCTCGGTCAGTCCAAACTCAGAGTGAAAGTGACCAACAACCACCGAATCTCTTCTTTCTTCATTCACGTCTTACACCGTCGTCGTCTTCGTTGGCGACGCCGACAGATCCTTTGTACTCTCCCAACCGAATACTTTACTTCTCTGTAATATCTTTTCTTTCTTACACATGGGTCAGTCCAACTCCAGAGTCCTTCCTCAGCGGCCCAGGTCATTATCTACCCCCACCCCCGTTCAACCCCATGATCACACACCATCCGGTACATTACCTTCGCGAAGAAACGACAGAGAAAATTCAAATGAGACCATACAACCATCTCTCGATAACGTCCGCTCTCGTCGTTCCTCCTTCCGAAGAAGTGTCTTAGGGCTGGTTTCTCGTGCATCATCGCGTTCATTATCCACTTCAAAAGAGGAGAAAGAGAAAGAATCTCCAACAACAACGACAACAACCCCTCGTCCTCATCTTCACTCTCTTCGAAAGCGCTGGCGTTCCTCGAAACGCTTTTCGAAACTACACCCATCCTCACATGTAGATCGTCTTGAACCCAAAGAGGATTCTCGTCCAGGAGAGGCCGCTGTGCAAGAAGAACGACGCGCTGCGCCGGAGGTTTCTGAGTCTATAGCTGAATCTTCTTATGGTACGCCCCTCCGTGCCAGTCGTCCTTCCACCCCATTCCCTTCATCACGACCCTCAACACCTCGTCTCGATTTACCAGTTGAAGGAGATCCTGAAGTATTGTCCGACCGGGAAAGGCAACTCAGTGAGAACATTGGAGCCTGGATGAGTGGTACTTCACCATCTTCTTCTCCTGCTCAGACTACGCATTCAGCAAATTCAGAAGGAGACAGACAACAAGAACAACCTGAAACAAGGGAGAACATTAACATCGAACAAGAGATTTCAGATTTCTTGAACGTCTCTCCTGACAACGCTGTGGATAGTAATCACAATAGTAGCCCTAGTGATCTACCTCCTTCCGACCCTTCATTGACCCACAACGAGCAGAATCCTCCAACTTCACCCACTACACGTGCATTCCCTCCTCCTGGCACTCTTGTTGTTGTACAAGGTGTTGTAAATACAACAGACGCACCACATCCATCCGCATCTTCTTCACGCCCACAACATTTATCTACCCCTCGTCCTTCTACAGATTCGACTTTACTAACCACGCCACCTACTCCTCGTTCTCGTCGTTCTGCATCTGCACCCCGCCCCGGTCCTGGACATCGAGCGAGTTATCACGGAGACGAAAGACGGCATTCTAGATCTGGTCTTTCCTCTCTTTTACCTCGACCAACCAGTATGATATCACGGAGACCGTCAAGTAGCTCTGGTATCCCTAGCTCCTCTATTGATCAAGAGCGACGGTCGCTCGATCTTCCAAACACACAAGATATTGGGACAGAAGATGCGTCGTATCCTAGACCAGAATCCTCTGCTGAAACCGCGGAGTCTGGTGGCCGGCCCTTGTCTCCAGGAAGTATCGATGTACTCGGAACTTTGCTCAGGTATGTTTCGAAACCCTTGCCCACGCCACAAGGTTTACTTACCCTCACATCCAAATTATGTGAAGTGTCGCCGCTGCGGCTACCGCAGCTTCACTTTTCTCGCCTGGATTTGCTCAACCTCCCAATTCAAGCGGTCTATCACCTGCTCAATCACCTTCCGATACTACGCGACCGCTGTCACCTACCCCAACCGCAGGTCTTGGTGGATTTGGCGGATTGAATGGTCTCGCAGGCCTTAACCTTGATCCTTCTTCAGACCAACAACCTCAGTCTTCCAATCCTATTCCGGGAGATCGAGACGCTCGAGATCGAATTCGGAATGTATGGGAAAGTTTCCGTGAACGACTTGGACTGACACCTCGGAATGTTGAAGGTGAAAGTCCACGTGCGTCAACTGAACAAACAACTCGAATGCGACCGGGCGAACTTATGTTGGCAGAGATGGCTAGAGCTCTCAATGCTGGTTTAGGGTTAGGCAGTAATCAATCCGAGACTGCTAGAACAGCGTCCGATTCTACCTCGTCAGATGATGATGCAACCCTTCATGCTGACGAACCTCCTCGATCTTCATCCCCTGAAGCTGGATTTGAAAGGTTTTTGATGAACTTGCAAGCTGATTTAAGGACAGTGCTTTCAGAGGACCACTCGCAACCAGAGAGCAACGTTTCAGCTTCAGGCGCAGAGCAAGTTGCAGAAGCAACTCAAACTGAACCTGTTGATCTGACTTCACCTTTGGCCTCTGCTGATTCCGAGACAGCATCATTCTTCTCAGCGATGGAGTCAACGCCTACTGTTGAAGAAGAAGAAACGATGACTGAACATGAATATGCCCCTGAAATCGATGAGCTGGGCTCTGCTCCTGGTCCTTCACATCCTCGTACACCAACGCCTATCCCAACAAGTACTTTACCACATCCTTCTGGACGATTGGCAACAACTCCAGAGGATGAAACTAATCGCGGACCTCAGGAAAGAAGACGTCCTGCTATTAATCTCTGGCGGATCTATCGATTCCAACCCATCACTGTACCTGGAACCGTCAACGCGAATGATGGTCAAACATCTGCACTCACTTCAACCTCCCCGCTGGAACAAACGTCACAAGAACAGACCTCCACCACACCGTCGCAGAACGGGGATGGAACAGATGGGGAGAATTCTACGCCAGCTGTAGACACTACTGCGCTTCCAAACGTTGTCGTGCCTGTGATTGTTGTCGGTTTACAGTCTGTTGAGACCGGGGATGGTAGACAACGTGCTCAAGATGGTCAAGGTCATGCACATGCACCACAAGATGATTTACAAGACAATATACCTTATCCCGATGTCGAAGATACACTTATTCCATCTGATGATGCCCTTCCGCCGTCGTCGCCGACTGCAGCTAATGGACGACCTGGAAGTCCTCGTGGCAGGACGTGGCATTCAAGAGCAGCCAATGCTCTCCGCGGCTTGAGACCGGGTAGAAGAGCCAATTCAAGAAATAGGAATGGAAGCGATGGCTCTGGATCGCGGACATTCCTTATCTACGTTATTGGAGGTTTGTGGTCATCACAACTTCTGACCAATCTTCTTTGTTGATCTTTTTTGCTTGTAGGATACTACCCCCCTAACCACCATATGGTCACTGGATCTGATGTCCTCGACACTTACGAAGCCCTCTGGTACGTGCAATTAGTTGCCCTCGAGGCCTGTGATTTTTGCTTACTATCATTGATTCAGGGAATTGGCTGAACTCCTCGGCCAAGTTAAACCACCGGTAGCCACGAAAGAGGATATTGACAATTCAGGTCTCCAGATCATCAAGGCCTCCGAGATGCGCACATACGAGGGAGCAGGACGGTTGGCATCCAACTGTGTAGACCGGGTAAGTGTATTTGTTTTTTAAAGCTTATGAATTTTACTAAATCTATTTGTAGTGTCTTATTTGCTTGGATGATTATGATGCCGAAGATGATATTCGCCTCATGACGTGCAAACATGCATTCCATAAGGATTGTGTCGACAAATGGCTCCAAGTTGGCCGAAATAATTGTCCTGCTTGTCGGTCTAAAGTGCGCCTCTCTTTCCCTTGACTCATTCTGACGCATGCTGATATTCATTTACTTCAAGGGTGTTACGACATCTGGCGACTCAGCGGTCCCTTCGACTCCAAATCCATTTTCCTCCTCCTCCCCGCCATCATCTTCATAGCCTCGATTCTCACCATTTTTTTTTCTAATTCTCTTTCATATCTTCAATGCATACCTCTTTTAAGTATCACGGACAGATTGGGTTAACTCTCGTTTATCTTTCGTTTTCTCGCTTTATTGCTGTAGTTGCATTTTTTTTCTCATTATCTCTCTTCTCCATGTGTAGCAATGTTTTTGTCCCCCTTCTTTTCGTTTCTCACCAAATATCACCCCAATTTAAGATCAAAAGACTTTTCCGTCTCGATCTTGCGACACTCGCTCACTCTTACATGTTTTCGATTCTTTGAATTTCCTTTCCCCTTATGGCGTCGTTCTTCCCCTCATCCCCTCATTCTCCGATTCATATTTTGTCTAATGCTCGCTCAACTGTACATTATGTTTCAATAGAAAATAACTTCATTTATCCTCTCTAACTTCACTCATTATCGTGCGTCGTGCATGTTGCAGGTCGTTTCTAGTGGATATCTACTTTCTGAAAGCAATCCTACCATTGGATGATAGATTCTTGAATAATTGATCTCGGTGTTGTTCGTACTCACGGCTGGTTGGCAAGATGTTGTGCTGTAAATGGGCAATACGTACAAGATCCATAGTGCATAGCATACAGGAACTGAAAGTCCTTCCTGATCCGCACACGAAAGCTGTGGTAGTGGATACTAAAGACTCCACAGGTTGAAAGCTGAGATCTTTGAGCTATAGTTACAAGTGTCAATTGATCATGATAATGAAAATTCGACATGTCAAGATACCTTGATCAGTACATTTATTACAAGTGACAATTCCTCATTGTACACTCAGCGACAAATTAACTGGAGAGGATAGATGGCGACCATTGCAATGATTTCGATGAAAAGGCAATCCTATGGTCCTGGAGATGCGTATTGGAATGTTAACCTTTGTTTGTGTACCTATACTGGAATCCTAGGTCCCATCTGCGTGCTGTCAGATGCATTGTATTTTTCGCATCATCAATGGGCCTGAGTTTGAGCCAAGTCGACTCAAAGGTACAATGGGAGTTACTTGATCCTAAGATGAGAGAGCATCGGGGTGGTCAACAAATTCCCAATTCCTACAGTCCGAAAAAGTGAACTCTGCAGATCACTCAGAAAAAATCAAAGAGGGACGTGCCTGACTTGATAGACCGGGCGGGCTATACACTGGAGCGAGAGAGAGAGACAGAGGGAAAGTTCTTGAATTCCGCCGATCCCATTCCTCGAGGAACGAATTGCTACTAAGTCTACTGGAAATCAACGCCAAAAATTTAGTTTTTACACACAGATGGGAAATCGTCACCCTCAATGTATCAATTTCGTTAATCGAGCAATGGAAACTCCCATACATGCGGCGTGAGTGTATCACGGAGGAGGGTAACGCCTGACAGAAATTTCAGCGGTGTAAAATCTCGTCCATGGTCATCGGAAACTCACCGATTTTGAATAAGCATCGCGTTGTAGATTCAGAAGTTAGAAGGTAGAGGTAATTCGATGATCATACCGGCTGACATTCCAAATGTAACAAAGATAAAAGAATAAAATTTGTTCAACAAGCATATCGAGCGTACCGAAGCCGGCGGTGCAAACGCTCTAAGACATTGTCAGATTAAAATTGGACAGGACTGAGATTGCGCGGAAGGGTCACATAGCCAGATACGGTGACTGGCAGTCTAGTGAAGCGTTGAGTGCCAGAGACTGAATAAGTTACATCTGTCATACCACCAGGAAGCTGGCGTTGTCCCATGAGTGTTATGATATACATCCAACAGCGAGGTGATATGTTTCATTATCAGTTCGTGCATATGATCGATTTTGAAACAGTTCCAATTTCTTCGAGAGCGTAAGAATAACAAGTGATGTGGAGAATCAGTCATTTCCCAAAGGAAGATGACGAGAAAGCGAGGTCGTGGAATCCCAGTAATTCAATTTTCTGTGCAGCATCATCCCTGGGCTTGATATGTTGAGGTTCTCGAAGTCGAATTTACCTATGAAAAGGGATCAAGATATCCATGATCTTCCTTTCTGACCATCAGCGTTAGGGTTCGCGTTGAATCCTTTACTCTAGACGGCAGAGAAGTCGAAGTCAATATGACTGAATAACGAAGACAAATAATCAACAGCGACTTTACAATATGACTATATATGACGACTTCGACTGAGGGGTTGACATATATCTTTGATTTCAATCTTCGGACTTGGAGAGGACGATCTAGATATATCTTTGGAAAGAGACAAGTTAGTCTGTGACAAGTGACAGAAAATATTCTGCGTGCGTTTTTCTCTTATTGCAGACTCCTCAGATCTCACCGGACGAGATGGACCTGCCAGACGTAGGTTAGCGATTTTGATATTACCCATACGGTGGGCTAAGGACCACCCTTCCTTGCAATTAGCCGGCGGGCACTTCGGGGCTAAAATTAGGGAGCCAGAAATTCGACAGCATGCCAGAGAACTCAGCTTGGTCCCTTCGGCGGACTAGAGGCAACAGACTGTCTCTTTCAGCCATCTGACAGCATAGTTCTTGAGCTAACAACAAATGCAACTTCTGTGTGATACAGTATTCCCTAACACTGGGTGAGCTTCAGCCTTCCCGGGAGGGGAGATAATTACTTTCTAGTCCCGTCCATTTTCTCCTGCAAAGTACCAGATCAAACTTCTGGGAGCTTAGAATTACACTGTAAAATGGATAAATGCTAACTGGTTTCCGATTTTTAGTGTGAGGCCAAAAGTTCATGTTTAAAAATTAACATGCTTTACCTTAAAAAAAGATCGTCGGTTTTGACATCGCCAAAAGATGAGTTCTAGCGACCTGCGTCATGAGCATTAGCGGGTATACGCGTACGTCAAACGAGCCCGGATTCTTCCCTTGTAACTAGACGTGATAGTGTAAACAACCGATCGTGCGCTTTCTTCTAGATAGTAGTACCGCAGAACACACCGGAAGATTCGGCCATTATTGCACTTGACACCGAGGGAATGTGGCGAAATGTGAGAGTGCGGGTGGCTCGGAGAGGGCCATCAGTCAATGTGAATGTCACCAGACATTGAGAAATTATACCTAAAGGAATTTACGAGTGCATGTACCTGCGTCAAAGAAAGAGTTTAGCGCTGCAGGTGTGAGTGATGGAAGAAAGAAAGAAGATTTGGCGTTCAGTAGAGACCAGCGCCACTGCGCCTTTGTTTGTAACTGTGGGCCTCTATTTGTTTACCTCCATTTTTGGTTTGAACATGCCTGCCCGCGATCACGTGTAATTTCCATGGATCAACGCGACCACGACGAATGTACTCTCTTTCACCAAAAACGAACGTTCGGCCGCGGACTCTCGCTTATTTCTACTATCCTGCAGCGGCGACAAACTACACTCGTTTTACACTCTTTGACGACCAACTTCCATGAGGCCAGCGTGGCAAACTGAGGAATTGGAGGACGAATGGATCGATCAGGAGGAAGAAGACGAACAACCGACCAGAGATGTTCATAACATCTCCGACCTATCTCTTACTCAACCTATAGGCTCTGTGGTGGTTAGGAGGGCTGATGCGAATGGTGATGAGTCCTCTCATTCAGCTTCAGCCACATCTTCTGCTGCTGGTACGTTTCTAATTCGCGAGGATGCACCTGTTGTCGCCATACTTCCAAAGACACCCGGAAAGGGTAAGAAAAACTTGGTCAAGGACTTTTTTAGCCCTCTTGCTTTGGAACGAATGTTCGAGCCACCTTCGCCATCAGACAACAAACCTACGCCCCTACCACCCTCATCCTCTTCCCGTCCACCAGCGGTTCCATCCCGACTATCCCAAATGTACATCCCTTCTAGCCAAGACGTGTCTTTTGCAGAGGAAGAAGAGGAAATAGATGGGCATGAGAGTCAGTACGAGAGGCATGAGGGGGATGAGGAAGGTGATAGAGATGAGGATGTTTCCCATCATTTGGACGTTCCCGACACCAATTATCAGTTTACGTTCAATGCTCCTCGACCCAGTCCCTTCAATCCCAATGCACAGAGCACTCCCGGTCCCACGCATTTGTCGCAACAACCTCCATCCACAGACCCTCGATTACGACTCTTCCACCTCCAATATGACACCTTTACCCGTGACCACCTTTCTGCTATGGTTGATTCAATTGCAGTGAATACTCCTTCTGGTGGCACTGACAGTGTTCAGTCTGGTAGACCTTCCCCGACTAATATCTCTCGTGCCTCAGAAAGGAGTATCTCTCGACTACGCAGTGCAAAGCGCATCAAGTTGAGTCCTGCTAGTGACTTTTCCTCTCCGTCTGGAGATGGTACCGCATTAATCATGCGACCTGCGGGACCTCCGAGAGATTACGTTGGAGAGTCCAAAAATCTTATGGACAAAATCAGACAGACTAGAGATTTTTCGACTATTTCGACGAATCCGACACAAACACCTGCAAGTGCAAAAGTAGACTCTTCTCATGAGCACCCTGATCGTAATTTGCAACGTAAGTGATATGAAGAATATTCTTGGTGGTGTTGACCCTCCAAATTTTGTAGGAATACCTCGACTCAACATCCCCGCTGCCGTGACGGCTAACAGTAGCCGCGACGTTTCGACTGCTTGGACAGCTGCGTCGTCAAAACCATCTACGTATTCATCATTAGCCTATCGAGAGCAAGCTGCCAATTTGATGGCACTGATACGAAACGACGTCAAGAGCACCAAACGATTATTCTCTGCAGATACAGAGGCATCACGAATAACCACCCATGAGCCTGATTTGGAAAAGTCAAACGTTGCTGAAGAACAGTTCTCCTTCGAGGTTGAGGGTGACACTGAGATCCTTCCAGATTCTGTCAATAGGGAGGATAAGGGTACGCCCATGTCATCCCAAGGCCAAGCTCTAACGTTCCAAAATGTTCATCAACGAAATCCAAGTGTTACAGAGGAACTGACACGTAGTATGGATCGCGTATCACTCGACTCCGAACAACTGCTGGAACAGTTCCCAGTCCCACCTATCGGTGTGCTTACAATACCTCCCACAGCTCCTTCATCCCCAGCTATCCAAGCCCCCACTGTGACTAGTACAAACCCAACCATCAATTCTTCCCAGTTAGCACCTCCAACTGGTGCCGCTCCAGCATATCCGTCATCGTCACTTCGTAGCGGTCGGAATGAAGACCTCACACGTTTCGTTTCTTCAAGCACGGCATCTGGTACTACTATCACTGCTGGAAGTGCAGCATCATTTGTGAAACATCAAGGTCCTAAACAAATCATGCACATAGCGCCAAGTGACATTCCTGCTCTTCCAGAAAGGGTCGGGAAAATGGTATTCGACAAAGTGCTAATGAAATGGGTCAAAGCTACACCTGAGACTCGTACCGATGACCAAAACGGGGACAATGGAGCAATTGATGGAGGGAACGATAGCGAGGATCCATTCAGAGATATTGAAAGTCTTCGGGAGTCTGAAGAGGAGGAGGCTTCTGTTGGTGGGAGAGATGATTCAAGAGACGTAGGCGCCGAGGATGCGGATGCTGAAGATAGTCCTACCACGCGCGACTTTGACAAGAGCCAAGTTGGTGACCCTGCAGAGTCCGAAGTTGAAGATGAAGAAGAGATAGAGCTCACATCGTTCTCATTCGATGGACTCTCTATGGAAGTCGCTCATGCAACAGCGTCTGGAGAGTATGATAACCTTGATGAAACTATAACCGACGACGATCATGACAATGACGATGAAGAGTCGACTGGTCGAACTGATTCGATAATTCTCCCTGCTGACGATTCCTACTTGGACTACACAGAAACGCAGAATGAAGCTCAACCCTCTCTAGTCCAACCTGCTATTCAAGATACACCACCGAGTAAGCTGGCACCCTCGACCGCTATTGCTGGTACCCCCAATCCTGCCACGTATTCCAACCAACTACGTTCAACACCAATTGTCCGTTCAGCCATGAAAAGCGCCAGTATCACCCCCGTTTCCGCCCTTAAGGATCCCAATCGCAGTCGCATGATGACACCTGCTCAGCGGCTAGGCCACCGACGTTCAGTCAGTTTCTCTGATGGAAAACGTGATGGTCCGATACTAGGAGTGGGCCGAAACGCACCAACTCCTGATGATACAGTCGCAACTGAGAGCGAGCTGGAGGTGGAAGGTACCAGTACCTCAGCTCCACCTACGGAGTCAATGGATGTACAAGATAAGACCGCTTCAACCATGGTCCCGTCGGCTAGGTCAAAGAGGATAGCCGATATGCTTGAAGGATTGGAAGATTCAGGTAAGGGATCTCATGCATTGTGAACATTCAATGTATTAAGTTTCCGAAAAATTTTCAGCATTCCAAGACGAATCTCCTTCAAAGGCTAGTAGTGGACGACCACCTGCAGACGAACTGCAACCGTTAACTTCGCGAAAGCCAAGTAGTACGGGGGCTGTCGTTGGGAGTCCAGAGCGAGATATTTCAAGAAAATTCTCATTCCCACGTCCAGGTTCCGCAAAGTCGTCCAAATTAATTGGAGCCAATGCAACTTTCCTCACTGAGTGCTCGTTTGGAGTTTCGCATGATCGACTGGTGCAAGTAATCACCGACGTACAGCCGTTTGAACCTTATTGGGAAGAGCTCTCCGCCATCGACCTGAGCAAGAAAAACCTCGATAGCGTCGCTCGTCTGAAAGAGTTTTTACCTCGTCTAGACCTACTGTCATTGTGAGTGTGGATTGATGGGGAATAATCTGCGATCTAATCTCGCTCGGAGTTTGCGGCCTGACTGACTTGAAGTGGATAGGAACTCAAACCAATTGTCCTGGCTCAGCGGAATTCCTGGCACTGTACGGACACTTTCTGTTGCGTCTAATTGGTGAGTTTTTCAGCCCGAGTAATCACCTCGTTCACTAATTTGTCCGTGGTGGCGCAAACGTCCATGTGGTGTTTGTTCAGTTTGACCGGCGTAACATCCTTCAACCATCTATTGAACCTCGAAAGTCTCGACATTAGCAACAACAGCATTGATTCTCTGCGGCGTGAGTTCGTGGGTTAGTTATCTGCGATGCCACATATGCTGATAAATTGTCTGTCCATAGAGTTGGAATGTTTAAGACATTTGCGTGAGCTGAAAGCTGATGGCAACCACATTGATAGCATAGATGGGTTGCAAAAAATGGATGGTTTGGTTAAGCTTAGTCTGGAGAAGAATGATATTCGACATATTGAGTTATCAGGGTATCGCTGGTTCGTGTTCTATCTTTCGAACAATGCGTTACACTCCCATGGAGCCATCTCATTAATCATTCTATCTAACGGCATTCTACTGACACGTTTCTTTTGGCAGGACTCGATTGGAGATGCTGAACCTGAGTTGCAACAGGATAGCCATCGTAAACGGCATCTCCCAGCTCCCAGCCCTTATTGCACTCAACCTAGGTGAGCACATCGCTGTCATACGTCACCTGCTTTTCATCATCGAAGCAACGCACTTTGTCTCGCTTAAATCTGCTTCTTGCACAATTAAAACTCGTGACCAGATCTTTCGTCTATGAATACCTGATGCTCATCACACACACTTGTCATTTCTTGCAGATAATAACCAGATCACCGAGTTGGAACCAAATGGGCCGATGCCAAGACTGAGGATTCTGCGTGTGAGCGGGAATCGACTGCAACAACTGAACGCAGCACCGTTCCCAAACCTGCGCACATTGTATGCAGACAACGACTCGCTGGGCGCGATCATAAAGGCCAATAGACTCTCGAAAGTGGAGAACCTGAGTCTGCGGAATCAAGGGGGTCGTCTTGGGTTGTACGTGACCATTCCATTATCGCTCTGTTCTACTATCTATTTTGGGCGTGGCAAGATGGGTTTTTTCCTTCGGTGATTGCGATGGCTGCAAACAGTCAAAGGCATATCAACTAGCGGTTACCATTTCATTAAACATGTCCTCATTGATGAGCCGCGAGCAGTCCTGCTGTTGCATTGATGCTGACTTGGGAGTCTGATTTCTTCTCATAGGAACCTGAATATTCGTGATGTTCGCGATGTGAAACGACTGTATCTCTCAGGTGCGTCTGTCCTCTCTGCCCCCCTCCATCGTACCTGTTTTCGGGATCTACAACGACTTCCTCCGGTCCCTTACCCGCTGGTATCTTCCGCGTGCGATGATGAACGCAAGAAGTTCGGGGTCGGTCTCTCTTGATCTAGTTTTGTCGCAACTTCTTGTTCTGCTCGATACAAGTTTTGGATCTGGAACTCATTTGTTTAATGTACAGGGAACCCATTGAAGTCCGGTTTCATTTCGGAGCCATGTTACAATTTGGTCTACCTCGAGATCGCAGCGTGCCGACTGACGAGCTTGCCTCTTACGCTCTCGCAGATGGTGCCTAACCTGCGTGTGCTGAATCTGAACTACAACTTCCTGGACGACACTCGGGCACTGGAGGGGCTGACCCGACTGCGAAAGCTGACCATCATAGGATCCAGGATCAAGTCCACCAAGCAACTTGTCCGCGTCCTAAAAGGGATGCAGGAAATAGAGATGTTGGATTTCAGGTACGTCCGCTCTCCCATTGGCTATGCTACCCGTGCGAGTTGTGGCGCAATGCAAGGGAATGTCCCATACTTTCATCTTTCCACTTGCCGTTTTCGCTCAAATGCTCATGCCGCCGGCCTTCCTTGCCATGGTGGCGCTCTCCGGATTATGTCAGCAAGCCATTCTTCCCATTTCGGGGGTGCTGCACCAGGAACCTTTTGTTGGTGGCCTCGAGGCAAGGGACAGGGCAGGGCTAGAAGTTCACTCAAAAGTTGGCGGTGATTGCGTTGACTGAATCTGCCCAACTTTGTCAAGGGAACGCAGACGTCCAGGGATAAATTCACTAAACCATGTTTTTCCCTTATTCATTCTGGCCTCTTTGCAGGGAGCAAGCAGTGTTAGCTAACATCTTTTTCATTGTTTTTTTTTGACAGAATGAATCCATGTACGTTAGGATGGTACTTGCCACTACTCGTGAAAGACGTACCCGGAGCGCTTCAACCTTCTTCCTCCGATGGAGACGACCAATTAGGATCTTCTTCAAGTTCGATAGCTCAACGAGTCTTGGAAGCTCAAGAAACTGAAACAAACACTCGGAATACCCAAAAACCGACATATTCGTCCTCGACGAATAACAATAATGGTTCGAGTAGTAATTCCAGTTCAAAGGGAGTTTCCGAACTACAACCTCCGATCGTATTAGCTACAGAACATAATGGAGGAGGATCCAGACCATCATCAGCATCTAATAACGCTCCCATCTCCCAATCATCGAAACCAAAATCATCATCATCTCATTATTCTCAAGCTACTACTGCAGTAACATGGAAAGATCTCGATTCTAAATTCAGAAGAGATCTACCTGACGATGCCTACGTTGGAAGAATGGTTTATAGAGGAATGGTAATGCGATCATGTCCAATGATCAAATTATTAGATGGGGTTGAAGTGAGTGAGAAGGAAAGAGATAAAGCTGAAAGATTAGTGAAGAGTGTTCTTGGTTTGAAGGAGAAGAAGAGATTGAAAGAAGGTACTGTGAGTGTTCTTGCGGAATGATGACAGAGAGAAGGGGGGAAGGAATCTCTTTCTATGACAGCGAAATCTGGGAATCATAGACTTTCTCGGCACAGGGCAATAAACAAGGCTTAAGGAGGTTTAGGGGGATGTACAGGGGTAATAGGTACACTTGTTTACACGTTGCACGTTGAACGTTGAACGAAGAAAAAACGAACACGAACTTCGTACCTTGATGAAAACGAACTCACGAACTCACAAAAAAAGGAAAGGTCGGAGGAATGGGGGTAGGATATACTACTTTTCCATCCTCTTCTTCATTCTCATTCACATTCCTCATCCTTCTTTCTCTTCGTTTTGGGTTTCACTTGTACATACTCTTACACGGCGTAGACGGATAGGTGGAAATCCGCGAAGCACGATCCAGGTAAAACTGTCGGTTGCATTTTACATATCTATGTATGTATGTTTCTAAATTCTACGCATCATGCACATCCATCTATCTATCAATCCTATATACTTCTCTTCCAGTCATATTCATACTCATATTCATATTCATACTTTGCTCTTCCTCTTCTTCCCTATCTATCTATCTATTTCTCGCTCGCTATGTCTATGTATACATGTACCTTTTTTCTCTTTAAATTTCTCTCTAGAGGGAGGTCAAATTCAACGTGCTTTCTTTTACTTTCACACGTAGATCGTTCGTAAATCTCATACGCACAAACATATATATCAAGCTTTAAACATACTTACGTGCCATGGCCTAATATCTCTACACGGGGGAGACGAACGCCTAACCCTTCTTATTATTCTTAGCCTTCCGACATGTATTCTGACTCTCGCGGGAGAAGCTTTTGTTTTTGCTATGTTTCCGGATAAAAATAAAAATAAATAAATGCGTGAACTTGATACAACTTAGTTGATCCTCGTACTCTGTTAAACAGAAGGATGTAACGTCCGATGATACTCTCCGACTGGAATTTAATTATAACAAACGAAAGAAATGGTGAAGGAAGATCTATATGTGTGTACCGAATCGTATCTGTATCTGTATCGTACCTATCAGAAGAAAACAGAAAGTGAGATCGAAAACGCGTCCCTTTCCTTAAAATCACAGTATACCACCACCGTGACTCTTCTGAATCATTGGACGAGCCTGAGAATCTTTTTTATTTTTATTTTTAAATAAAGCTCGCGGCGCGTTAGACAAAACCAAACGGTAAGAAACTCCACGTACGAGAAACAAAGAACGATACGCGCGAGATTTAGAAAGAAGACATACTATGCATGTGTATATACACTAGTTCCGGTACGTACCTTGAAGTTTAAACATGTCATGCATCGTCGGAACCAGGTCATACACATGCAACAAAATGAACGGAATGAACGGAATGAATTGCAAGTAGTATACTGTACATACATATCCGTACATCCTTGTTCTTTCCACCCCACAACACAACTGTGAAAAAAAACGGAACAACAACTTGAATGCACATGCAGAGGATGTAATTTGATTTGTAAAAAAGGTCTGTAGTGGAGATTGAGTGTTGTCAATGAGGTACCTTAAAGCATGGAA
The DNA here is from genome assembly GCA_022606235.1 of Abortiporus biennis. Taxonomy (NCBI): domain Eukaryota; kingdom Fungi; phylum Basidiomycota; class Agaricomycetes; order Polyporales; family Podoscyphaceae; genus Abortiporus; species Abortiporus biennis. The sequence continues at coordinate 198,425 of JABYQP010000028.1, read as the reverse complement.
CTCAGTTCACTCAGTTCACTCAGTTATAGATCCCGAAAAGTCCGCGATGAGTCAAGCGGAGAGGACATTTCAAGTTGATGTTGAATGTAGTGATGTGTAGTTGACTCCGGTCTAGGCAAGAGAAAGTGGTTAATGAATGTTCGAACCGAGAGGACAATATCAGGAAATCCTCCCCTCCGAGTCAACCTTTCGAAATTCAACCCAATTAATATTGTATTCTTCGACCCCTCCTCCCCATGGTGCTCAAAATCCAACACCACGGTGACGAAAATGGGACTCATATGTTACTGTATAGTTGTCATTCAAAATATCATTACAGTGCCTTCCTCCAGCTTGTGTCGCGATATACAGACAACGTAAATCGTATCTTCAAATTCGATTATTGAAGCAAGCTTGAGCGAAGGCAGAAATTTAGAAACTCGACTCGCGAACCCCACACATCAAAAAAAAAAAACTCGACATCGAGAAACCAGGACCAACTCTTCACAGATCTATCGTTCAACGAAACGAAACTAAACTAAAACAAGTAGCCATCCATCGTATCGTATCGTTTATTACATCTTTGCGATTGATTTACGATTTTTTACCTACTTTATTTAACTTGACGACCGATCCTTTCGCATCCTCGATCACTTTAAAATACGCGAATGTGATACCGACTGGGCTATACCCCAAATATACGAAAAGACCAAGATTTTGGCTCTAGATCTCGAGTATATTGCGAGGTTTTTCTTTAAAGTCGAAGGACGTGTGAGAAGGATATTCTATAGCGTACACGGCGTCGATGGTACAGTTGAAATGAAACGTCAAGTGTACACTCACGATAGAGACTGTCAACCCACCAATCCTTGCACTCGACGCTCACCAACAAACACAACAGCGAGCGATGGTCGACCGTGATTACGACTGCTCCGAGTTGCAGTGGGTTAGATAGATCCGTTGGAATGCTACGATTACATAACACGTCCATCCTTTCATAATGTGAAGAAGCTGTGAATAATATGAACCTGGCAAAAGTTTAAATTAAAACAGTGTCATCTGAAATAAAGATTCTTGAGATGTTGAATTGCTATTCCTCCCGAGTGAGATGAAGACTTGACAGGATGAAAGCAAGGGGGGATTGACTGGGGGGGAGAACAGGAAAGAATGCGAATCCCAGATCGAATAGAAAGGCAAGGGGATGCCATGATGGACGGATGCGTGATCTTCAAGAGAGAGGTGACAGCTCGTGACAGACCGACAGAATGGATCGGGTTGGGTTAGGTGTTATCGGTGTTTGCGGCTGTTGTGGTGCTGTGATTAATTGCAGTGGTCGAGGAGAGGTCGCGGCGGAGGAGAGAGAGCACAGCTTGGAGGAAAGTGTTCCTGTTTTCAACCTGATCTCGAAAATATGGGAGTTGTGATGTGGCAGTGAATGTGGGCTGGGTTAAATACAGATAGGATGGGTTTGATCGACTGCCCCATACTCCATACTTGTTCTTACTTGTCAGACATACGCGCAACATACGCGAACATACGCAACCTCTGCGGGTAGCTTCAATTCCATTCCATGATCGACAAACTACCCAGAGACGCGCAGCCAGTGAGCAGTTATAACCTTGCCCAGTTGCAGTATCTGTACGTCCTCTTTGGGATCATTCATCACCTGTCCCTTTACGTTTTCTTGCCTTTAAATACGGCGTCTCACTCTGACTGTTTCTTTCACCCACAGAGAAGACAACAAGTCCCTCGGCTTTGACATCTTGTAAATCTCCTTCTCTCCCTCCCGCCCTCTCCACCCACTAACTTACCTCTGCTCAACAGCCATCCCGACCTGGACGCCGACTACAACGCCAGGCGCATGTCCAGCTCTGCAGCTTCAGACAGCAGCCTTCAATCTCGCGACGACAAGCGTCCTCTGTCCCCCCTCGACTCCCCCAACTTCCGCCCCACCTTGGACGCACAACCCGCCTGGTCCAGCACGACAAACACTCCCTCACCTCAGCCTGCTCTCGACGAACCATCAGATCGCCCAGAGTTCAGCCCCCGCGTGCAGCTCCCCTCCCTCGCCTCTGCCTTCCAGGACCAATTCTTTGAGCAGCGCCGTGCTTCGCTTCCAACCCTCTCCTCAGAGTCGAGCCGTCTCCGTCTCCCCCAGCTCCATCGTCCCTCCCAGTCCGCGTCGGGCCTTGCATCCTACCAGTTCCCCGCAGAGAACAACAAGCCTTACCCGTCCACTCGGCCTCGTCTCGAAACCGAGCTCAGTCTATACCAGGACTATTCCCTCCCAGGCACCGCTCTTTCCGCGACAAGCTCTTCTTCATTTTCGTTCCCACCCACCACCGACGATTGGGCGTCCGGAATTGTGCGTCCCTCCTCGACCCCCGGTCAGCTTCCCGGAGCGCTCGCGAATAACAACAACTCTTCCATCCCTCCTTCCTCTTTGGGTTCTCTCGGCGGCCCCGCGAATTCTCACCTCTTTGGAGGCATCACGCGTATCTCGGGTCACTCTTCTGACCGCTCCAACTCCCTTCGTAGCCTCATTCCAGGCATTAAAACCGAATCATCAAACTCCTGGTCTTTCTCAAATTCCGACTTCCCAATGAGCGCATCTTCTACCAACTCCTCTGCCCTCCCCTCTGCAAACCCTTCCATCTCTGTAAACTCTTCCCCTACTCGCTCACCGCAGGCCCAGGCCCCTTCATCCCTCGTAGATCGTCCTCAGAGAAAGCGCGGCAAGCTCCCAAAGCCTGTCACTGACTTTCTCAAGGACTGGCTACACCGTCACAGTGATCATCCATATCCCTCCGAAGAGGAGAAGAAACAGCTCTGTCATGCGACAGGGCTCAGCATGAGCCAAGTGAGCAACTGGATGATCAACGTAAGTCGTCCCTCTTCACCGCTCAATTTCCCTCATTGATTTTTTCGCAACAAAAAATAATAGGCTCGTCGGCGCATCCTCGCACCTGCCCATCGTGCTGCTGCTGGTCCTACCACCACAACTCCCTTTTCTTCCAGATCAGGTCCTTCTGTTCTGGATACGGGACGCCGTGCCTCGATGCCTGCAGATTCCCTCCAACTGTACTACCCCATGTCCCTCCAATCCCTTCCCGATCACCACCACCATCACCTTTCGACGCGTCATATGGTGGGCATGACGCGAAGCCTGAGCTCCAGTCATGCCACCGTCGGTAATCTCTCGACACACGGACACCACGGTCACAGTCCATATAGCATCGACTCTTCCTACGCCCATAGCCGACTTTCTTACGGCGGAAGTAGTGCGTCCCTCCACCCACATTCGCAATCTCACAGTGCGAATCCATCCCACGGAAGCAGTACCAATGGCGGTGGGAGTACCAACAGTGGTTTTCTTGGTGTACCCATGAGTGCACCGGCCAGCATGTCGACGCCCAATCCATTTCTAGGCTCTGCGCCTCATCAGCAACAGTCACTGTACGCACATTCGACTCAAACTTCCAGTCCGTATGTTCACAGCCCACAGAATAGTGGAGGACGCGTATTAACTCCTCACGATGATCCTCCGTCTTCGAGGTATTCTTTCCCCGATCATGGCAGTTCATCACCGCAACCTGGGTCTGGTTATGCTACGCCGCAATGATTTCTTTTTTAAATCCTATCTCTGTATCTCGCTTTTCTCGTCATCATCGTCGCATTGCATCGCATCTCCTCCTCTCACTTGCTGGACAAGGCTCCCTCATTGCATTCAACGTCCAAGGCTCACTCCCGTCTCGATCCGTAGTCGAACAAGGAAAGATCTGATACAGGGACCTCTATCCAACGCGCAAAGAAACTAATTTAGAAAAACGATCGCGCATAGAGGGATACCCTCCGCTATCGTCGGAAGTTTAACCCACAGAAAGGAAAACTTGTTCACTCTCTTCTCCCGTCATCATCATCCATCATCATCATCATCACCCATCTCCTTGATTGGACTCGGACTTGTTCTATTCCCCCCCTCCTCTCTACCTCCCTTGGACGTTTATCAAAACGAAAAGTAATACTTGTTGCCTCGCTCGCTGGCTGTTTCTCTGTGTCCTCAGTATCTGCATATATCCCCTTTTCTTGGACTCTCTTCCGACTGACTGTCTTACTGTGTGTTGCTCAGTGTCGTGTACTATCTCTCTCTCCTCCGACGAACATTCTCATCATCCCATCCACTTGCAACGAAAATCTCTGTCTCTTGTCCTGTCTCACTGCTCCTGTACTCTTCTCTCTCTTTTTCTGCGTCGCTTCTTTTCTTTTTACCTAGGTATATAATTTACTGTATTGCAATAATCTTTTTTTTTCAAGTTATTATTTTCTGTTTGTCAGTTTGTTTTTTAAAGTCCTCGTTGTGTGTGTGTGTGTGTTTTTTTCTGTTCTTATTCTTGGTACGTGGGTTATGTCGTTTTTTCTTTTGGTAATTTGGTACGGCTTACATATTAAACGAATTAGAAGATTTTCTCTCTCTCTGGTTTTACCTCCATATCCATCGAACATGTCATGTCTTGAATTGTGATGTTTTCTCTTTTGAGATTTGAGGAAATGAGTGAAAGGAAGGAAGGAAAGTACGGTCCGATCAAAATCCCACGTATCATATATGTTACAGGGGGTAAGTTTGAAATTGGACACACACACACAAGCTACGCATCGTGACTGGAATGAAACGAAACGATGCGAATATGGATTACTTATCGGTAAACGATGAGTTGTTACTATCACATTACATTAATTACATTGTTCTTTTCGTCGATTCAGATACAAGGACAGTCCGAACGATGGAAGAAAATGCGTAATATGTATGTATGTATGTATGGCCCAGGATATATAACAAGGGAGCGTTGTACTAGTAGTAAATCGATATATAGATATGGATATGAATAAATGGAAGAGACGAGACGGTGCGGACTCAGGTTGCGGAGCTTGAGTTTAAGTATGTAAGAATTACTGTAAATTGAAAATCGTGATTGTGAAGGGATATGATATGTTTGTTTCTTTTTCTTCATTGTCCTCCGAGTCCCTTCACATTCCTTCCTCATACACATACATATTCGAACCGAGTATCACGATTCAAATTCCAATTGAATACCTACTGATAAAGAGATAGATGAGATAGATAGATAGATAGCTTACTCGGATTCTTATTTCTCATTTACTTGGCGATTGAAATTATGTCTGACAACAAAGCTTATTGGATAGATTATCATCTTCGTTTCTGTTTAGCTTTGTACGTGGATGTATATATACAAGTATTGCAACTCATTTCCCTTTTCTAGTTTCTAGGGAGGTCACGTTCAAGTTTAGCGACATGACACTGACCATTGTTCGAATTGGAGTGCGAGCTCGAGGGACTAGACTCGGATAGTATATGGATTATGGATATGTTGAAAACGTATAATCGTAAGGAGGCGTAGAAAATCTCTCTAAAGCTCACCCACCACCCTACGAGAGAATAAGAATCATTTATTACATGAAAGTAGGCTCTATATATGCGGCGAAAAGAGATACTACATACTGGCAATTAATACAAGTTCACCGAGTCCAAACCATGGAACTACTAATACTAATAGGCTCGTAGAGCCGCAGCTCGCCCTTCTCGCAACGTACTAACATTCAATCTCCAAAAAGCCTCGCTAACCTGAGTCATTTTGGCAAGCTAACTAGCTACTTGGTGAAAGCATCCTCATCGCGGACTTTACACTTTGACCTTGCTGTTGAATGCGAACGAATGAACGAACGAACTAAATGCTTTGCGATATCATGAGCCTGATAATACGCGTATAAGAGATGGCCCCATCTATAGAAACCATGAAATTCGGCAGTCAAAACAGGAAATAAAATTAAGAAGACGAGATACGATACTTGCCTACTGTGATATTTACGATGCCGCGGTAAGGTCACGGTAAACGGCTCGGATACCTAAACGCACTGCTAGTGGGGGGCGGTGTGTATTACACCGTATATTCTTCACGACACCCAACACCAATCTTATTCCAGGTTGACACACATTGTCATTAATTGCAGTGCAAACACTGAAAGAAAGAAAGAGTCTTTGACCCTTTGGCCGTGTAGTTTTTTGGTTTGTTTGGGCCTTCGGTCACCAAAGAATTCGAAATTAACACCGAACTTCAAGCTTCAAGTCTTCTCTTTATCCGCAAGCGGTGCAACCTCGCCTACTAGAGCTCGGAGTAACGTCCTTAGTGTATTAGCCAATAATGTGGTCGGGATCACAGACTCGGAGTCGTTACCGTTAACCAAATCATACTCCGAGTGAGAAAATACGACGACGATAATTGCCATAGCTTCCTTCCCTACTTTCCTTCCGTCCGTTGCTCCAGAGGCTATAATGATAGATACTCGAGTCCTACCTACAATCAAAAAAAAACTTCAGTAGGTATGTTATGTACTCGTGCACTCACACTCTTCCTCCTCCCCCACCCTTGCAAAGAACTCTTCTGAATCGGCAGAACTCATGATCTTTCTTCTTTCTTCTATGATGTATGATGATGATGGACGGATGGCAGTAACTGCCTTACAATAAAGTCATTTGAGGACTGCTATGATCATAGTTACCCCCGGTTAACATTGGAACCCATCATAAGTACATCAAACAATTGCAAGTCCGAGTTGAAGGGACCCGAAAAATGAAGCATTTTGACAACGACAACGAAAACCCATCCAATGGTTGAAATTAATAGCAAAAAAGTCTCAGTTGCGGCAGCAAAGGTTGAGTTGTGAAGCGAGCATCAGCTTCAAGGAAAAAAAACATGGGCCCATGCATAGCATCGGCGTTGTTAAGTTTAAAACCAGTCCTAAAGAACCAACCAACCAACCAACCAACCAACCGTCCTCCAAACAAAACAGACAACCATCATTTCGATAGTTGATGCTTCACTAGTCACTTGAGAACCTCTGGGTAGTAATCAGGATTCAGTGTGTGTGTTTTATCATCGACTCGGAAGCACTTCAAGTCGTCCTTACTGGAGAATTCAAGAGACAGAAAATGATAAGAAGAAATGATTTGCAGAGGATCATGCATATGCCAACAATAATTGATGATGCAGCGATTCGAAGAAACAAAACACGCAGAGAAAACGCGACCGTTCACATCGCTGAGTCTGAGTCTGAGATGGCCCAATTTTGACGCTCCGAAATCAACAGCCTTGTGTGGACCGTGGTTGTACAGTACTCTACATACGGACCGATGAATAAATTCAAATCCAATCAACGGTTTCCGGGGGTATGGTAAAACATACTGTACTCGTATATTCGAGGCTTGTATGCGACCATCCACTACACGGCGAACTTTCTACCTTTCTCTCTCTCTCTCGAAGGATTTTTGAGTTTTCTCCCCTACCAAATTGAAATAGAGCTATACTGGGATCTAGGCCAAGACTTTGTTGACAAACAAGTAATTATAAATGTCACGGTATTCCATATTCTCAATCTTATAATTAGGTCTTACAATTGTTCATATCCCTGTATCCCTGTACCTTTGTATCCTTGTATGTATGTATCGAAGTTCCTCCGAGTTTCCGACGCGGCCACCGTGACCATAATACCATCCAACCCACACTCTTCGTGGACTCGCTCGATCGAGGATTCTTTTTCTCGACAACACACAACTTTGCCTCCTTAGGCTTCTGGATTTGTTTTCTTTTCGAATTCACTTGATTCATTTTCGTTCGTTCTTGAGGCCTGAGGCTCGAACCTCCCTCTCTTTCTTTCACATTCTAATAATGCATAATGTCCTCACCTGACGGTCCCCGACAATCACGGTCAATTACTTATGTACCCCCTCCCCCACATTGAATGTTCATTCCGATCGGTCAGAAGCCCTCAAAGCAAAAAAAAAAAAAAGCCTGCAATTGCAAGTGACCCTCCCTCTCCCTCTCAATTGCAAAACCATGATGATGGCCAAATTGCAGAGTATTGAATTTTGTTAAATAGAATAATACGAAAACGAAAACAAAGAGTGTGAATGAGAATGGACTAGCTCCGATATCGAGGACAGCTATACGAGAGAGATCTTATATTAAATAATGATCATATATCATACCCAAAAACCATATGCATGCGTGTCTTATTCTGTTTCGTTTTCGTTAACCGAAGTTTCACAAACCCGGGCCATACAAATTCACGAATCGGAGGAGAAAGAATCAAAGTTCAAACTCCCCCCTCCTCCCCCTTATTCTCCTACAGTAAGTACTACTTACCCCGAATCTCCGCTTTTTCACGGAAACGCCGATGTGATTCAGAGCCCTCAGGCTACAATAAGTATTAACTTCACACTGCCGTTTTTGCTCGTTGTGCGAAGATTCAAATTACTTACTATTGTAAGTTAACGTTACTTGCTGATATCGATCCTGCACGGTAGGAAACGCGAGAGGAACGATTTCGTATACCTTTCTCTTCAGTCTCAGGCTAGGAAACACATACACAAGAGAGTCAGTACCTCGGTACAAGGTGCTATTGTTAGAATCCTAATTTACGTTACATACTACCCTTTCCCGGGCCCAATCTTCTCAAGTTTAAGATCTACTAGGTATGTAAGCGGGTGAGCCAAATAAATGTATAGATTAATTCAAAAGGATTCAGTATTCGTTTGATGATGATCATCATCACAAGTACTACTACACCGGCGTGTATTCGTACTATAGAGTACGACTACATGTACTATCCCAGAGTCATGGTAATCCCAATATTGGAAGTTTGACTAGTACACCGGTACGAGTAGAGATACGCTCCGAGTCAGGTTGCGTCTTTTCTTCGGCTTTCAGACTTTCAAAGCTCGGAATAATGGGGCTCTTGACACGAACACGGTCAACTGAGGAATAAATGGACCCATGGAAACCAACCTCCGAGTCCATTTCAACCTTCCTCCTCTTCAGATGATGATGATGATGCTTCGATATGAACAGATTACCACGGACTTTATATGTTCCTCGTGTACGTACATGATAATGATACCAACTTTACACGGCCGAAATTTACCAGTACAATTCACAATCTATCAGTGGCGAATACACTTCCGACTCGTTCCCCACTCCCATCTCCATCGATTCGCCGCGTAGTTAATCTTGAGGGAAAAAAAGTGACCTACATATCCGACCTATCATAGTATCCACAAACCAAAAGTACAAAACCGAAACCGAAGTCCGAGTCAAAAAGCCGCTATTACTATGAGAAGAATCCTCATATGATCTTATGATTCAGATCCCTAATTGATGGGATTCAAAGGAAGAAACGAACGTAAGGTAAAAAATATACATGTATAGGTATATACGAGAATGATATAATGGGATAATGGGGGTCCGTTCACAGCATCTCAGGCTGGGTTGGTGCCTTAACACTGGGCTTTATTTTATTCCCAGCAGTCCATTGTATTTCCTCCTAAAGACCCAGTCATCTGGCTTGCGGCGGCGAGAACGAGAAGGGTGAGATACATACTAACATAGTAGGATAAACTCAGTCACGGTAGCCCTTCACCTGACTCCAAAGGATCTATATTCGTCCCGCTTAGGTTATTCGTACTCTCACCTTGACAATGATACCGTACCTATTCACCGTGCCACCGATAAAAACAAGGCATCTGATCATCAACATAGCCAGCCAGCCAGCCGACTACTATGAAAAGATTGAGAGCTTGAAGAAATGTTAGAATTCGAAGGCATGGATGGATTCATCAAAGTTAACGCCGCGAAGATTGGGATGCATGGGATGGGTAACACGGTCATGAATTCGGTGTTCAGAGTTATTACCCTTTTCTGACATCAAGTGACATATTGTCACTCTCACTCTCACAGCCATCATGGCCATTTTCCGTGAAAGAAACCATAAGATTGAATATGACATATGACGGGTGTTCTCGATTCTTGACATATTCTGTCCATCGCATGGTCTCAATCTCAACTCTTCCATCCCCACACCACTGTCGTCGGCCATATATACGTTATGTATGTATTCCACTATTTCAATTTTTGTTTTTTTACATACTAAAAAACGCCAAAAGTTTTTTTTCCCCTCTGAATCGTTGTTGAGATTGCCTTCCGAATGCCTTTGATTCGGCAGTCGTCTGTCTGTCAAAAGAAGTTAATAACCTATTCGAACGTACGGGCGACGGAAAACGTCGGGATAAATGATTGATAACCAAACATTCCAGTCTCACTCTGACTATTCAAACGTTCAACGCCACCCATGGGCCATGGCGTTGCCGATATTATCGAATTCACACTTTTGAATATCATTCCACGTACCAAGCAGTTTTTTAAAAAAAAGGGTTGAATGGAATGACCAACGTTTGCGCATTGGTAGTCTAAGGCGACACTGGACCATCATATCCCAAATTCGTGTTTAGGTCCCAGACCGGCAAGTGGTGATTTCCGTTGAACGAGTTGAACGAAGGAGGTACTGAGCGTTATATGCACGATACATGAGGGAAGGAGGCTCTGGATGTAAAGTCATGCACGTAACTGTATGTGTTCAAATTAGGGTGCGAGCATAAATTCGGTCCAATGAGCTGTGTGGAAACGTGAGACCATCGATTGAGCACTGCATGGAACGAAGTCGAGACCGTGGTGTGTGTGTGTGCTACAAGCGAGATCAAGTTGTTCATAGAAAGATCGTAATAAGGATCGTATGGTGATAATTCTCCTCAGTTTACAAAAAAAACCATATTTCTGAATAAATGGCTCACCGGCATCCATACGTATCTTGCAATTGTTTACATTTGCACAAGGTGCGATCCTGAAGAGAACAGAACGTAAGAACCTTCCAACATGATGCATGCTTCTCATCAATCTTGGAAGCCAAAGTACATCCAGTTCGCTTCGAACGTATTTGAGTTCAACCTATAGGAGCACGTATTACACTGGTAAAGGGAGAATTCCTAGCTTGTTCATCAAAGTAGGGGAGTAACGGTTGCTCTTCGGGACAGAATACGTTCGTACATACCCACATAACTCGCATCAGCAACATCAAGGGATCCTATCGTGATGATGGTATCCTTGATATTCACTTGAACACATACTGTCGGGAAGCATAACAAGAATCCCAAGTAACCCTGAAGTAGTCGATAGTATGTCATGAATGGAAGCCTTAGCTGGGTAAATAACGGAACCAGGTATTGCCTTCTTTGATGACGGACCAAAGACGGCTGTATTATCTATACAGAAGGAATTGGTGGAAAGCCCAACTTTCATCAAACCATGCACAATAGCGGCTATCATCAACGATGAATTCTTCTTTGATGCTTTGAGCAAGTATTTGCGAAGGAAGCGAGTCGGGAAGGAGACTTGGAAACTAACCAGCTACTTGGAGTCGATCAGAGGGTGTAGTCCCGTGTGGGACAGCATGAAAAATTTGAACACAACATTGAACATCCACCTGCGTAGATAACGGGTCCGTTGATTGTAATTCTTGAACTTCATCAAACATCATGCATCATGATCGAAAGATTTCTAAAATCAAGTTTTCAAAGCATGAGCGTATAAGCTTGGGCCTGTGAGGTCGAACGCGAATGAAAAATGGGAATAAATTGACTCATTTTTGGAACATTACCCTAAATGTTATGAATATGATAATTTGGCATCATGGTTCGGTAGTCTTAATGGGTTACCACGGTTGAATATCAAGAGCACAGCCATCATCGGCGCAAGGTCAATATAGTGAGTGAACGGCGCACCCTCGAATAGCCTCGAATTGAAATGTAACCAGAAATTCCCGAAAATACCGGCCAAAGACTCGGCAGAAGTCGAGGAGAATGTATCCTAAAAACCCGGTTGAAGGTTGAGTATTAGTCATCCAGAACGCAGTCTCCATGACTTCAACTCTAAAGAATCGGAGACTTACCTCGCCAGCGGCTCAGCTCCTCCCGTGATGGTTACTCTTCCGCGACAGCCATAATGAAGAAAATAGCCTCTGAATTTGATCCAATAACAAGCCTGTGACAATGACCGCACCAAACGTCGGTCACTCCGTCTTGTCACATGGACAATACCGAGATTGAAATATTCAAATCGCATCGCACATTTTACCGAAATGTAGATTCGCGAATGAACGCGCCTCGGTATTGTGGCGGTGTGGTATGTCAATGAGCGTATGTCTTTCCAAATTGCATTCGCGCTGGTTCCTGTAGATCTACAACTTAACTTGGTCAAGACAATGGAGGAAAGGGATCAAAAGTTTGCTTTACTTGCCAACATAGTTGCGAAATTGTCTGATCACAAAGAGCTCAGCGTTAGTTCCAGAAGAGACACGGACTACTAAAACGAGCCCGCGCCCGTAAATGCGTTCGTTAGGCAAAATCTACAGATCCCAAGGTAGATCCTCTGCCTGTAAACTGAACCCATTATATCCGATGTGCATCGGACCACAATGAGCTCAAACATTATAAGGATGATATATTGCGCACCTATTAACCGCGGGTCGAGACTGCATATCATCGTTCACGGGTATGTGAGATGATCATGACGAGCGGGAAGTCTTGAAAGGTAAAGGTGAACCTACATGTGAACGGGAAACGAAGGCGCAGTGCTGCGCGCAAACGACCTCTCTCAAGATAATGGGACGAGCTCCAACGCCAGTGATTAATGCAAGATATCTTACGGAAACATAAACGGGTTATTTGCGAGGATTAATAACGCGTAGTTGTCTTGGTTTTTTTTGCGCAAACTGCGTGATATAGCGACGATATAGGGATCACAAGAGAAATTGCCCTGCTTAATCGGTACCGGTATTGAACTCCATTCGTCATAGTTACGCACTCCTGTATACTCGAGGCAGAACGGAGATGAGGCATGCACATGAAGATTATGCGACTGAGAAAACTTACGGGGGTACGAACCGACGAGCAATACAATGAACGAAGTGCTCTCTGCACAGAACCACCATACCGATGATTGCTGTGCTAGCCGTATTGCCAATTCTATGGTTCAGTGTAAATAAACTGACTCATATAGGTAGACCGCAGATCGTACAAGTATACGCACCGCCTCAGCATACACCACAAGAACGTAAAAACACCAGTAGGTCCAGTGCTGTGGGTTATTTGGTCGTCTGCATGCTCTGCCTTCTCCGCTTCTAGTACCCTCCTATTGAGATCAGAACACCAGCGCACATTCCATGAATACGGAGCACGTTGGCGTTTGCTCTCCCCCCTTGGCGGTATGAGTAGATATGAAACAAGTCACTCAAAGACCGCGATAGAGTAAATTGCGTTTGAAAATGTGGGTCGGACATGAATCTGTAAAGTCTTGTTCAAAACTAGTTAGTCTTGGAGTGAATTCTACCAGCACAGCAGAGTGATAGGATATGTGATGATTGGTATCTCAGCGAGCAGTGCTCAACGTCTAACGGCGAGTCGGCGACCTCACGGTCAGTGAGTGAAAGGGACGGCGCTTCTTGTTTGATACTGAACGCAAACCCAAACACTGATAGGCGCCTTGGCGCGCCCAACAACTAGTAAAGAACAAGCTAACTCTTCATGGTATTTAGTGGAATCAGATTTTAAATATATGCAATAGGTCTAGCGTCCTGCAAAGACGATAACGTTACTATGCAGATATCTTGTGTCTTTCGGGCGAGCATATGTCTCGCTAGCGTACTACTCACTGCTCGACGAGGGTACAATGATGCCATTATATAGTATGATCATATTGAACGTGCATATGCATGATGCATTTAGAGGGAAATATTTTACGAGATGATCCAGTGATAGCATTGGAACTAACCATTATTGTTGAAAAAGGGCAATCATGAAACTGCATAACTTCACGAGAAGCGATGTGACTATGATTCGTTGAAAAAAATCTAGTGCCATGTAGGTATCGGAGGAACACAATATGAGAACATAGATTGGAATGAGAGGAGACACGCAAAGGTAACATACTAGCAATCATGACTTTGTTTCAAGTTCTCCTGACCGAGTCGGTAAAGGTGTGACGCCAGGCCAGCCACTTCTACGATGTTTTCTCCGATAACTACCTCACTTCCATTCATATTGCCGCATGGGAGAGGGAATCTGCGGAGGGAGAAGTTCAAGTTTCAAGATTTGAACATAGAACAGCGGGAAAAACACTTCAAGATCATGAACCTGGTTGATATTCATTGAAGCCTCACCGGACTTGAAAGATCTCCGAGTGGAAAGGTCCCCAAAGAACTTTGAATTCTTGGAATACACTAATCGTACATCGAGGTTTCATCAATCCCGGTGGTGCATAAAAATGTTTTCAATCCATAGACTAAGACAAAAAGAAACCCGAGTCACTCAGTATGTTTTCCCGGTACACAAGATTTTGAAACACAAGTTCGCAATTTCTTCAGAGAAAGTCGGAGATACCAGATGAGAAATCTCCGGATTCTCGAGAAGATTTTTTAGAAGATCCTCAGAGGCTTTCGACTTGCACTGTTCAAGTCAACTTGAATGCTGCTCAGTAACCATTCTTCCCCGGGACGACACCAAACGCGGGTCCGCCCTTCCCGAACATCTCTCGAAGATCAGAAACGAGGACGTCAGGTCTTTCGACAGCAGCGAAATGGCCACCATCGTCATGAACCTTTTCAAAAACGGTGTTTCCAATAGTTTGACACCATCTGTTCATTCATATCAATCTCATGATCGTCGTTGCACATCTGAACAAAATGGTAAACTTACGATTTGGGTTGTACAATGATGTCTTTCGGAAAGATGGAATATCCAAATGGTATCGGACTGTAAACATTGTTGAAGATGAAGTTTTCGACATGTTTTGATTCATAGTAAATCCTGATGGACGCAGCCGGTCCCGCTCTTGAAAACCAATAGACAGAAACCCATTCAAGGACTGTCACAGAAAGAGCAGAATATGAGCAGTTGTCTGAACGTCACGAGATTCGCGATTAATATGAAGATACCTTCTTCATCAGTCCACGGATAACTGTCCGTCCAATTAACAAGCTTCTCGTAAATCCATGCAAGCAATCCTACAGGAGAATCGGCCAAACTGTATGCCAGAGTTTGTGGCTGAGTACTATGTTCGGTGAAATACCCAGACCCCTGTGTCATAAACCATTGGGTTCGTTGAAGGCCCGCCTTTTCTTTCGCACTCCATGGAAGAAGGTGAGATATATACGATATAGGATTCTTGAGAACGGATGGCGGTCCCTCTTTACTGTAGAAATGGTTACAACGGAGGACAACTCGGGTTAGGTCTAGAATTTGAACTCACACAGGGAAATTTGTGTGCCATGCTTTGACATGTTTCGGGCCATACAAAGATGCCAAGAATTGAGTAATCTGCGTATATATGTGAAAGACGATGAATTAAAAAGACCAAACTTTGCTGTCAGTCTAAGACTTACAGCAAATCCCCAATCACCTCCTTGTGTTACTATTTCCCAACGATGTTTCTCAGTTTCTGTATGATGCAAAACTGAAGATGAAAATACATTACCATATTCCGTGTAACCAAGCGAAACCATCAGTTTGTGAGCAACCTGTGTCAGAAAGGGAGATGTGATTAGTTCGCGCGATAGAACGAAATAATCCAAACAAACCTCTGCATGTTTCTTGAGTCCAAAACCTTTCTTCTTCGGTGCTTCAGAGAATCCGTATCCGGGTAGACTCAATGCAATTACATGGAAGCTTGGTTGGTCGGGTTTCGCCTCGACCAACAGTGGAAGTATCTTCCGAACTTCGAGGAAATGACCGGGCCCTGTCGTCAACAAAAGCTCATTAGAAAGCAAATAAAAATAAAAATTACACAACATAAAAGCTTACATCCATGCACAAACAGAAGTGGAATAGCATCTTTCACCTCGCTTTTCTTGTGAAGATAATGAATGCTCAAAGTCCCAAAATCATCAACTTCGATATCTCGAGTGAACTGTGGAAGTTCATTTATACTTTTCTCGATCTTTCGCCAATGAAACCCTTCTTTCCACAGCCCAACAAGCCTCTTCATATCACTCAGGGGGACACCATAGTCCCACTTTGCATCCTCCAACTCATCAGGGAACCGTGTAGCTTCCAACTTTTTGCGCAAGTCCTCGAGCTCTGAATCAGAGATGTTGACAGTGAATGGGACTTCAGTCATTGTGTTTGCACGCAGTAAAGAAGATTCTGGGAGAGGTGTGAACGGAGTCTCCCATATCCCTCGTTATACCCACTGGTTTATATATCCTGGAACCAGACTTAAGCGTAACGTACCTTAAGCACTTGTACTTGGACTCGATCATATGATGTCAATTGAAGTTTCCACAGCGGCCATTGCCGATTTTGTATGAAGAAAGATGGCCTCCGGTGAGTATTATTTCAACTGAGCAAGAACGGAGTGGAATCCGCATTGATGGAGAGCCTGCAGAATCCATGTGGTGTAATGAGAGTAGGGAATAGATGATTATCCTTTGCTCTGATGAAGGAGGAATCCGACAAGGAGTAGAGTCGTAGCAGCTTCCTACAAGTTGTTGGTAGGGACATTGCTATTGTCAACCTCGCAAGACTAGAGACCCGAGATTCATAGAGAGTAGTGATTGAAAAGACATTTCACTGTACTGTAGAGTCGTTAAGGTTTCAGTGCGGAAGACCATACTACACTGCTCGGATTGCAATCTGGCATTGATAATGGTCAGCGAATTACCTGGGTCCTGGGGGGAAGTCTCGCGAGTATTAGGAGACAAAACATCGAGAATGGGATTTCGGCTTTTAGTGAATCTGCCAGCGAGTTTGAGCAAAAAGATACTCTTAACGATGTAGCAAAACGCGATGGGTGGTTAAAAGCAAAAAAATTGACATCAATCAATAAGTACATGACTCAGATTGATGATCAGGTTAGTTCGGATACGGGGAATCGAACCCCGGGCTATCGCGTGAGAGGCGATAATGTTAGCCACTACACCATATCCGATTGACAGAACATATCGATTATCGTTATACTAATAGACATTCTTTATCCACATCCTGACGTGAACAGCGATGGACAGGACACGGCGAAATGATTCTCAGTACCCGTTCTTTCCTGGTACAACGCCAAACGCAGGTCCATCTTTCCCGAACATCTCTCTTAAATCTGCAATGAGAACTTCAGGCCGCTCATGAGAAGCAAAATGTCCACCATCATTGTGAATTTTCTCAAAGACAACGTTACCAATAGTTCGACACCACCTACATACAATAATACAAATATGAAATTAGTATTTAGCAAATTATATATCGATTGTAGGGGAACAAACGGGGATGGAGAGACTTACGATTTAGGTCGCACGATAAGGTCTTTGGGGAAACTTGAATATCCGAATGGGGTACGACTCCAAGGTCTGAACTGTACGAAGTCCTTGACAAGTGTCACTTCATAATAAATACGGATAGAAGCTGCAGGTCCAGCTCTCGAGAACCAGTAAATGGATACCCACTCAAGGACTGTTCAGGAAAAAAAGTAAAAGTCAGTGCTAATACTCATAAAAACATTGAAGCGGGAAAGAAAAGAATCCAAGAGGATTGAATTGTTACCTTCTTCATCAGTCCAAGGATAATCATCAGTCCATTGGACGAGTTTCTCGTATATCCACGCCAACAATCCAACAGGAGAATCAGCCAAACTATATCCTATAGTCTGGGGTTGAGTGCTATGTTCCATGTTATATCCAATTCCTTTCGTTAGGAACCAATTTGATCGTTCAGCACCCGCTTTGTCTTTAGCACTCCATGGAAGGAGATTACTCAAGTACAAGAGGGGATTCTTTGTCAATGTTGGTGCCCATGTTCTATTGCAATGTTATTGAGAAAGAGGAGGGGATGATATATCATTGAATGACTAACTCGGGAAAATTGGTGTGCCAGGCTTTAACGTGCTTAGGTCCATAAAGTGCAGCTTGCCATTGAGTAATCTAATATTGTCAAAAAGTATGAAATGAAACTCATTCCTCAAACTTCAAGTGGATGAATCAACGAAACATACCGCGTATCCCCAATCGCCGCCTTGAGTCACTTCAGAAACCCAACAATTTCGGTATGTAAAACATAGCTCGGAAAACTTGAAAAGGTACATACCATATTCATTGTATCCCAGCGAGAGCATCAACTTGTGACCGACCTATAAGATACTTGCGTTAACAAAAATGCGAATTGGTAAGCGTTGAAGTTGAACGCGTTCAAACAGACCTGCGCGTATTGCTTCAGACCGAATCCTTTCTTTTTTGGTGCTTCAGAGAATCCATATCCCGGGAGACTCAACGCGACGACATGAAAAGACGGTTCATCTGGTTTGGCTTCTACCAGTAAAGGAAGAATCTTCCTTGCCTCGAGGAAATGACCTGGCCCTATACATGTAACCCCAAAGTCATGTCAACTATCAACAATGCCGATATGAACCATGAGTCGGTAAAAAAAAACTTACATCCATGAACGAATAAAAGCGGTATCGCATCTTTAACCTCGCTCTTCTGATGCACATAGTGGATATTAAGAGTCCCAAAATCATCCACCTCGATATCCTTGGTGAATTGTGGAAGTTCATTATTGATAGATTCTTCGCTCTTCCTCCAATCGAATCCATCTTTCCATAAAGCAACAAGCCGTTTTATGTCGCTCAACGGGACGCCATAATCCCATTTTGCATCTTCCAACTCATCTGGGAATCGAGAAAGTTCTAATTTTTTGTGCAGGAACTCGATTTCGGAATCAGGAATGTTGATGGTGAATGGGGTTTCAACAGCAGCCATAGTTTGAACTGTGAAGGAGGGTACCAATGAAGATGTGGCAAGGGTGAAAGACCGCGAGGAGGAGACAACATGACCCACATTAGTTTATATTCCTCATCAAGTCGGATAGACGAATGACTTCGATTTTCGATTCAGAACAAGCGGGTCTGTAGTAGGATTACTAACAAGACTCGGCTGAGGGGTCTGAAACAATAGAGGTGGTTTAGTCACTGTGTTGAACGCATCATATGAGCCTTACTTTATAAACGAATTTGACTGTCGGACCGTTGGAGTAGTCGAAATCAATCAAACCCCGCACAGTTCGGAATGACCTTGCGATTGATATACAAGTTTTGCTTTCTGATTAACAGCAGTCTAATGTAGTGTTGTGCGAGAGCGTTGCACATCGCAGTGTCACTTTCTAGCATTGACAAAAGCGTCCTGCCTCTTAGAATCATTTATTCATGTAGAAGTGCAGTAGAAACTCACGATTATTCCTACGCGACTCATAAAGCATAAAACCTCTCTACCTGTATTGATCTACTCGCAGCTGATAGTCCCACTTGACGATATGTTTTCCAGTCACCTTAAACACGCATACAATGAGCTGTGGCTTTGTTGGAGGGAGGAGGACGAAAGGATGGTTGATCGCCGGCTAGTTGAATGCCGAGACCCCTATGTTTTGATCGCGGCTTGCCCTCCTCAGCTCTTACTGAACTTCTCTACATCCCATTCATCCTTCTTTCGTTGCATTATCTCCCTTTCGTTCTTTCATTGTCAGTGGAAGCATTCTTTTCCTAGTCATTCTTACACTTCCAGGAGTCATATATCCGGATTTCATCGGCCGAAGACATTATGAGTCGATACTCAGCGTCCCTATCAACTGCAACTTATGCATATAAACTAACTTCAAGTTGGTAGAAGAAACGATTCATCAGCTCACAATCCGTCATGGCCAGCACTGAAAAAGATACGTGGTCCGCAAAGGAATACAACGATAAAGCTTCCTTCGTTTATTCCGACAAATTCACCTCTCCGGTACTCACTTTACTCGATCCTAAACCTGGCGAACGTATCATCGATTTTGGTTGCGGTAGTGGTGAACTTACACTGAAACTCGAACACATTGTCGGAAATGACGGATTGGTGGTAGGTGTAGATGCTTCTGAGAGTATGGTGCGTTCATGTTATCCCCGCAAACACGAAGCGAAAGACGAGTTATTAATTAATTCTCTCAGATCTCGAAAGCGAAAGAGAACGGTCTACAACACGCATTCGTTCATGATATACAGAAGAAGATTGAAACTCCCGCACCTTTCTCGGTACCTCTCATTAATTCATTCGACGCAGTATTCACGAATGCTGCATTGCATTGGTGCAAACGGGACCCAAAAGGCGTCCTTGAAAGTGCCAAATCCGTCTTGAAACCTGGTGGAAGGTTTGTCGGAGAGATGGGTGGTTTCCTCAATGTTGTTGGTCAGTATTCTGCTTATGGACTGGCTGATTTTTGCTTAATCTTTGCTGTTGTCCCAAGGGGTCCGATCGGCCATTCATTCTGTCCTTCGAAAGCGAGGCTATGACCCCCTTCAACTTGATCCATGGTATTTTCCTTCGTCTGAAGCTTATACAAAGGTACGCTGTGCGGCATCCCCCTCTTACACCGACCACCTCTGACAGTTATGTATAAGCTTTTGACATCTGCAGGGTTCAGCGTAAAGTCAATCGGCCTGCATCCTCGCATTACTCCCCTTCCAGGACCACTGTACGATTGGGTATGGTTGTTCGGAAGAGAATCATATTTTTCCGGATTCAGTGATGAGGAAGCTAGAGAGATTTGCAACGAAGTTCAAAGCATCTGCGAGACTGACTGTAGAGATGAGAGTGGTAAATGGTCCATCATGTATTCACGATTGAGGTTTGTTGCTGTTTTGGAGGATCAGGTAGCAGTTTGATTCCTATATTCAACCATGTTTTCGAAGGCTAACCAAGCACTTCCTGGAATGAAACCTGAGGGCTGAGAGTACGCCTGCCATGAGTTGACCTGGATGGCCCGAACTGTCGCTGAAGTGGAAACTTGGAGTTGTACATGCCTGTCGGATTTCATATAAAGGTAAGTAGTTTGCAAATGGGTCTCACAGCGACGGTCGGATATTTCTCATCTAATAATATTCCATCTAGGTGATGCCAACGACAAAACGTCGGATTGGACTCTCCATAGTGTGCTTAGTATTCCTATCGTGGATCGAACAATGTGGTTTTATCACAAGTCCCTGAGCTCGACCACTAATAGCCCGACCGAGCTGCCCGAGTGTCCAATATGGTAACCGAAAAGACCGAGGACAGATCTAAAAGGCAATCTTTGATGAATGAATGTCGTCAAAGCACTTTCTCCCAAGACCGTTCAAAGTCTCAACCCAGCAACCATGTCTCTTCTTGCTTTCCCCTCCCATGTTCTCCCCAACCCTCCTAAACACTCTGCTCCTCATCCCACTCGTCCTCGTTTCCTACATTGTTCTGCTCTTACTCCGCCTGATACTGACCCAATACACAACTCCACTCAAACATTTACCTTCTCCACCATGTCCCTCTTTCTTCCTAGGAAACCTCCGTGAGATGCATGATTCATGCTCAACAAATCTTTATGATCTCTGGCGCATGAAATATGGCTCAACTTTTGTCTACCGAGGTTTTTTAAGTGGCTGTAGACTGATCACTTTCGATTCGCGAGCAATCTCGCACATATTGAATCGCACAGATATCTTTGAGAAACCTGGTTTCATTCGGGATTCACTTGCCGATATGGCTGCCGGTAAATGGGGGTTGTTGACTGTTGAGGGCGAAATGCACAAAAAGCAGGTATGTTCTTTCACTATCTATATGTTTCTTTCTGCTCATTCGGGGTGTTGGTACTCGGTTCCTTCAGCGTAAAATCCTTGTGAGTATTTCAATTATATCTCTTGGCCCTTTCTCCCAGTCCTTTGCATCGCAACGCTCGACGTTGCGTCCGTTCATCGGTTTGGTTGCTCGTTGTTTTACATCTATCCATCAGACATGTCGCCATCTTCGCTTCCCTTGCTAGACAACAACGTCTCCATCTTGACCATCTGTTACCGTATTCTCTTTGATAAGATGTGATAAACTGTTACTAACGTTGGGTTTATTGTTTTGGTTTATTTTTAGGGACCCGCATTCAGTGCTTCGCACATCCAAACACTCTCACCTGTATTTTGGGAGAAAGCTGTCTTGGTAAATCTTCGTTGTATCCTTCTCTTCTGTTCCGATGTACAGGACCGCCGCTGGTGGCATTCCTGTCTTTCATTTCTCCAAATCCAAAAGCATGGATGATAATAGGCTGAAGCTAATTTCATTCACTCTACGTTTACGTTAACTCTAAGTTATCAAAATAACGGCTGATTTCTATTGGTTTCTAGCTGAGATCGAGATGGCTCGACTTACTCAACTCCTCCTCATCAACATCCCTCACACCATCGTCCACTTCGCCTTCACCTTCTGTCGCAAAAATCACGAAGGTGTTTGACCCCCTTATACCACCTCCCCGTTTATCCGATTCCCCTTCAGCCCCATTTCGTTCCCTCATCTGTAGATTCAGAATATTCGAAATTCTTGCCTTTGTTTTTGGCTCCAAAGGAGAAGTGCAAGAAAATGGGAAAATAGAAGATAGGAATGTTTATCCAGGAGCAGAGAAAGACGAGAGGGAAGGTAAAGTGATTGACATTTTACCTTGGTTGGGGAGAGCTACGTTAGACGTTATAGGCGAAGCTGGTAAGTGCGCGTACGACCTTTGTTGTGCTGTGCATTTCTGATTTCGCATTCTACCTACCCATGACTAAGTCACTTATTGATTTAACTAGGCTTCGGCTATAAATTCAACTCTCTTCAAGTATCTTCTGAGAATGAAAATGAAAACGAATTAGCCAAAGCGTTCGGAATCATATTCAGTACCGCGAGGAGTTTCAGAGTATGGACGATCTTGATGGTCTGGGTTCCTTTTCTCCGGATTTTTGTAAGTTGCTTCAATCGCTCTGTATCGTTGAAATCATTGTTTTGTTAATTTGGACGTTGTAGAGATGGGACAACTCGACAATGCGAGATGCCCGGAATACCATGAGAAGGATTGGGATGGGACTCATCAACGATAGGAAACAAGAGAGTCATCAGAGCACATCGTTCAGTCCTGATTCGGTGAAATCCTCTGATCCAACACCGAAAAGGGATTTACTGAGCATATTGGGTACGTGTTCCTCTCCTTTCGGTGCATGAATCAACTCATTTATCTCCGTGTTCACCATATAGTCAAGTCCAACTATTCAGAGGATTCCGAATGTAGTGAGGCTGGTGAAACAATAGATGAACGTCAGAGGAGGAAGAAAGCCGGAAGGATGAGTATGGAGGAGATTTTGTGTCAGATAAGTACGTTTTTAGCTGCTGGTAAGTACACCAAAACATCACATTTTCGAATTGATCCATTTGACTGAGAGTCATTCCTACTTTATCAGGTCACGAAACTACATCATCTGCAATCGTCTGGACTCTGTACGCTCTCGCCCAAAACATGAGTATTCAGAATGAATTGAGAGAGAGGTTGAGAAAGGACATTATCGGTTGTGACCTCGGTGGTCTTGGTGAAGTTGATCTTCATCCAACTACGCCTCCTTCATTATCGACAAACTCTGTACCTCAAAGCTCACCGCCACCTCCATTATCCCCAGACTGTCCTCCCCCTGCATCACCTTCATCCCCGTCGTGCCCGGATCAAGAGACAATCGACCAAATCCTTAACCATCCCTACCTCGATGCAGTCCTCCGCGAAACATTGCGCTTACACGCTCCAGTAGCTAGCACGATGAGGGTTGCTGTCAAAGATGATTGGATTCCACTAGATGAACCTGTATGCTTCCCTCATTCATCGTCGTCACCTTCGCTTTCATCCTCTCTATCTTCATCTGCCGAATCTTCAGATCTTGGCAAAAAGTTAGGAGTAAGAGTGAAGAAAGGAGACATAATCACTGTTCCTATCTTAGAAGTGAATAGAGATTTACAGGCATGGGGGTCAAGTGGAGAAGATAAAGTAAGAGAGATCTGGCCTGAGAGGTGGTTATCGCCACAATCTGGGGAGTGCGACAAGGATGGAAAAGCCAGAGTAGGAACTGGTGCTGGCGGGTTGTGGGGAGGAATGTTGACTTTCTTAGGAGGGCCAAGAGCTTGTATTGGATACAGGTTTGCTCTCAATGAGTGAGTCTTCGAGTCCATTTGCTAGTACTCCATTACTAACCTTGATTTTCTTCATTAGAATGAAGATATTCCTTTACGTCCTCATCCGAGATCTTGAATTCTCAATGCTGCCCGGAGTTGAAATTGAGAAGAAAGTGAAGTGAGTTTCCGTCTTCTTTTCCCCATACCTCCCAACAACGTATTCCGTTCTTTTTTGTTTAGCATCGTAACCCGTCCTTGCGTCAAGTCGGAACCGCACAAAGGGAATCAGATGCCTTTGAGAGTCAAGGTCGTTCCCAACGAGCTCTGAACCAAACATCCATAGAGGCAGAAGTGCATTGCTCATTCGCGTATGTATTTATTTTGCATCACCATTGACACCGTATATCCGTCCGGCTCCACTCTCTTGTAAATAGTGTATATTCAGTGAACTAGTAGACTACAGATCTGTTGTATGTACCCATACTTACATGTACCATTTGATGTTTTGAATCAGTATCACAGTCGTTCTCCAATAAAGGTCTTACTCCTCCTCTTGAAAGGCTGAATTCGTATGCTTCATTCAAATTCGGCAATTTGCGCACGGGTTCCGCTTGAATAGACATGACTTACGTTGCTACCATTGACTCCATTGTATTCAGGTGTTCGAATTCGAAGACAATGTGGCACAGGCTTATTCATTCATTGTGATCACATATAAATCCCAGTGGGGATATACCCACAGGCCTCTCGCATCTCTCTCCCTCTCCCAGACTTCATCCCAGAAGACTCAGAGGACTGTCGACTATGGCTCAACCAGCTGTCGAGATCCCATTCACCATCCACATCCCAGATTCTGAAATCGAATACTTGCACAAGAAACTTGAAGTCACTAGGCTTCCTGACGAATTAGAAGACGCAAAATGGGATTATGGTGCTCCACTGAGTGATATAAAACGACTTGTTGGTTTGTGGAAAGATGGGTTTGATTGGAGGAAGAGCGAGGAATCTATCAATAAACTTCCACAATTTATTACGGATATTGAGGTTGATGATTTTGGGACCCTTAAAATCCATTATGTGCATCAGAAAAGTGAGGTTAAAGATGCCATACCACTCTTGTTCGTTCATGGATGTAAGTTACAATCCTCCTTACTTCGACCTAAAGTTCGTTGTTTGACATGTATGTCGTATGTTACTCTAGGGCCCGGACATTTTTTGGAGGTTAGAAAGATTCTGCCGTTATTGGTTGAAGCTAAACCCGACCAACCTTCTTTTCATGTCGTTGCTTTGAGTCTTCCCGGCTTCGGGTTTTCTGAAGCACCTAAGAAGAAGGGATTTGGAATCAAAAAGCATGCCGAGGTGAGACTTGTGCAAGGATTGAATTACTTACATAATGTTATAATTTTTTGGACGAATCACTCATAGGTCGCCAACAAGCTGATGTTATCGCTTGGTTATAATGAATATGGTATGAATTCTCCCTCACCTCTTTCGAAACCATTCTCACCAAGTTCTCTTTGATTTCTGAAGTGACTCAAGGTGGTGACTGGGGACATATCGTAAGCTATCACTTAGTTGAAATAATTATCCTATCTATGATTTAACATACGAATCCTTGTTTCAAGATCACTGTCCTCCAAGCTTCGATTTATGGACCCAAGCATGTCAAAGCCTGGCACAGTAACTTCCCTCTGTCAGCTATTTTCTCTGTCCTAATCGACCATTTGTTAATCTTCAAACTTTTCATGATAGTCCACGTTCTCCACCAAGCTTGTTACAGAACCCGCTCTCATACTTATCCCACCTTTTGCCTTGGGATGCGAAAGAAAAAGCGGGTGCCGCGCGTACGAACTGGTTCTTGGCCAAAGGAATGGGCTATAACTTGGAACAGAGTACACAGCCTCAAACCATCGGATACAGTTTGGCTGATTCTCCTGCCGGGTTGTTAGCATGGATATATGAGAAACTAGTTCAGTGGAGTGACAGCTACCCGTGGACAGATGAAGAAGGTAAATAGTTTCTTGAAACGCTCTCGGTTATATACTAGTAGTGCTGATTTCTATATATTCAGTCCTTGAATGGGTATCGATTTATTGGTTCTCGAGAGCTGGACCTGCTGCTTCGGTCAGGATCTATTACGAAGCTCGTCAAGAAGGCAGCATTGGGCAAAAAACTCCTTGGAGTCCTATCCCATTCGGATATTCCAGTTTCCCCAAAGATCTAGTTGTGCGACCAAAATCGTACGTGGCTCAGTTACTTTACATATATCGAACACTGATACGATCTTCATGGCATATAGGTGGTGTAGAACTATTGGGAATGTCGTCTTTGAGAAATTTCATGAGGATGGTGGTCATTTCGCTGCTCATGAACGACCTGAAATTCTTGCTGCAGATTTGAGAGAGATGTTTGGAAAAGGAGGACCTGCCTTTGGCATTGTTCCGGGAAAGAACGGATATTAAATATCCATCATTTTTTTTCTTTGAATGTCTCGGCTTTGTATCCTGACTCAAATTCTTGTTTTGTATTCAGTGACTGTCAAGTTTCGATAGAAACATATATGTGAACGATGAACGATGGATGCACCACATTCATTTGGAGTGCCGGGACGTTACTTGGATTTTTGAGGTAAGCATCCATCTAATATCGCTCACCCCGCAACCCCATTACAACTAGAACCCCTTAAACAACACAGTGAGAAAGAAGAATCCAAACTTTTACAGGTTGGAATTCGAATTTGAGGAGATTTGGTATAGTTGGGAGTGATTTCGTGTTGTCGGTTACCTGAGGTCTATGTGATTGTTTACTTGAAGTAAAAAATACATTAGCAACCCTCTGCTATTGTTATTGACCTGGCACCTCTTTTTTTTCTGCACGAACTTGGGTAGCTCGAATTCAGGTACTAACGTACAGTCACGGGACAGACAGACAACTTGCGAGTACCTCCGTCACGGCCTCCCACTGGTATTTCAAGTTCAACTCAGCTTGCAATCCATCTCCTCATTCTCTTTTCTGATCTTCACAGAAGCCTAGGATCCTTAGGTCTCCCAAAGCTTTTCAGAACATGCATTCCGCTGTGAACATTGATTGGTTTCTGAACACTGCTCTTCCCAGCATGAAGTTCAGCTCAAGGCAATCCTCTCGAAATTGTCATTATCATCAAATCAACGCGGTATGTTTCGACTTCAATGTGTATCGTGAAAAGTATTAAATACATACTATCAGATAGTGCAGTGTTCGTTCGTGGATGACAGGTTCAGTCTCGATTGAAATGAGCTTCTGAGGCTGACCGTCAGCCTCACGGGTATTTCAGCCCCGTCAACAGACTCTCTTCTCTTTGTCCCCGACTATCACCTTGGTCTCCATCCCCTCCTCAATCCTGCATGATATTCCTCCGTCGTTGGACCTAATGTATCTTTCATCTCTTGCCTGCTTCAAGGCGCCTCGCCGCCTTGAAACCAACACCAAGCCGTCACCAATTCAGAAGACTGCGAAGGGAATCACAAAGGTCGTTCGTTCTATCTCCACATCCACTCAGCTCGCTTCCTCAAAGTACAAGAGTCTGCTTCTTCGCAAGAAAAAGGCTACCGAGGAATCAGTAAGGCTCTTGTCGACTCCGTCTCCAGTAGAGGTTGAAATCACCGTCTATGAGAATGCCGAAGAAACCGTCCAGATTATCGACACTCTCGAACTCGCTATACAGACACCTCTACCTGAGTCGCAATCCGTCTCTTCTTCCGCTTCCGATATCCCAACAGAGGACCCCAAGGCAGAAGAGTCAGAGGTAGTCTCGCTCGTGGCTTCCCTACCTACTGCTCAATCGGAAGTGAACATCAGTGAAACGTTCTTACTTCCACTTATTACTCCTCTTCCGGAAGGAGACGATCCCTCACTCAACGAAATTTCCAACTTCGCCATCCAGCCTACCGTTGATTTCGAGAAGGATGCAAGTGCCCCTCTTACAACCGAGCAGGACACTGAGAAGGTTATCGACCCTTGCAATGTGCTATTTCCCCTTTCTCCATCTTCCAGCATGGAGCAGCTCAGTGTTCCAGCCGCGCAGTATGGTGACAACGAAGAGTCTTTTGGTCCTGAAGCCGCTTTCGGTCTGGAATCTGCAATTTCGTCAGGTTCTATGATTATGTGCGTTGAAGATCAGGTCGTCAAGACTTCTGAGATACCAGCTACCCTCGACGAGAGGGAAGCATCCGAGGAGCCGATCCACGAATCCCTCGTGGAGTCCTCTTCCGACGACGACGAGAGAATCGAGGTACAACAGCTTAACAGCACCGATGTGAAGCTCAACATTTCCGAACTTCCATCCTATATCTCGCCATTCTCATCAAGATTCCTTATTGACATGAGTTTCTCTCATGAGAGCAACGAATTATCGACATCCTTTTCTGAAGGGTCCACAGTTATTTCCCTCGACACTTTGTTCTCCAGGACCGTACCTTCCAAGGAGGAACCTAAAGGACTCGTCGCTCAAGAGTTTCATGCTATCATCCCACTTTCGGACGTTTATGCCGCACTTCCTGAAGACAGTAAAGCGGCTTACGAAGAGCCAGAATCGATGAGTCTCTCTGAGGTCGACTCTGATTCGAACTCCTCCCTTGCCTTAGCACTCCTTACTCCACTTCCTCCATCGTTCAGCTCTGTGATCAGTCTTCCAAACCTATTTGAAGCTGCACCTCTAGGAGAATCTTTTCTCCATTCTTTTGCATCTCTTCATCTCGATAATCTCTTCGACAATGAAGCATTCTCTCCAGCCTCCGAGGTACACAACAGCAATGATCTTGGTGTCGCGACGACATTTTTGACGGGACTCCCGACTCCTCCATCCTCTCCACTTCTTGGTGACGGCGAAGTTCAGGGTGCGACAGCTGAAGTTTTACTCTTCTCTCCCAGATGCACTGATACTGTACCTTCTGCAAATGACGTTCAAACTAACGACTACGTGTTGCCCACTCCACCACCTTCTCCTGAGCTGCGTTCTGCTCTCGTTGTCAACTTGGCAAACCCGGCACCTTCGCCGCCTTCTCCTCCGATTCCCAAATCAGATTCGACTACACCTGCTCAGTCGATTGACGAAGAGAAACCTGTCGAGGAGGAAGACAAAGTTATTGACGAAGAGATCATCAAGCTACGAGAACATGTTTCTGATGTTTTGAGAAATTGGGGTGAGAACGGTAAGTATTTCCATTCCGTATCAACATGTTGTGAAATGAAATACCCCCCCCCTTTTTTTTTTTTTCCTTTGCAGCTATTGAATCTCGCAACCTCGGCCTACGCAAGATTCAGCTTAGAAACTGGCTGGAATCATCTGTCGACGCCGTGGAAGCTTGCTTGACTCTCATTGGGGAACAGAAATTCGTATGTATCATATCAATAGTTTGTCTATTATTCGTATCACTCACCGTCAACGGATTTCAGGACTGGTCGAAGAAAGTCGAAATTGCGCCCAAGAAAGTCGGTGACTTGGTCACGAAGCAATGCAACAGACACAAGAACGTAAGTCTCATCACCACCTACCTGCTCCGAGTCACTTACTCTAACACGTCGTTATTAAAACAGATCATTAAAGCTTGCACTACCGATAACTTTGGCTCTCAGACTCAAGGACCCATCCATCCGTTCACTGCTCTTTCCGGTCTTCCGTCACCAAACGCACCCCCTCCTCCACCTCCATTCAATGGTCAAGGACAGTTCATTCCGATCAGTAAAGGTGGTCCTGAAACCAAACCTAACGTTGGAGGGGGAGGACAAAGGAGTGCGAAGTCAATGTACATGGTTGGTCTTGCCTCCTCTGGAAAGAACGGAGTCAATACTGGTGCGCAAGTTTGTGGAGATGTTGCTTCCGCCATCCGAGAAGCGATGAAGAATGGGAAACCGAAGTTACGATCAACTCTTGGGGTAAGCTTTTCTATCTATCTGCTGTTTCAAGGAATTGTTTATTGACATGGAGTTATACTGAAAGGGTCGGTCTTTGTGGGAAAGGTCTGCAAGTGAAGAGGTCCATGAAGCTGCACAGGTGAAGTTGCGCAGTCGTCGGGATCCACCTCTTTCTGGCTCTGAAACTTCAAGCTCGCCTGCACAACCTGAAGAGCTCGAAGTTCTAGATCCTGAGGCCCTCCGCAAGAAAGCTCATCGTTTCCTTTGGGCTCTTCGCAAAGTCAAACTTCCAGACAGTAAGTACGATACTCTACTGAGCGAAATATGATACTCATGTTGTCGATGTAGGTGATCCGAAGAAGACACTACCTATGGACGAATGGACCTTTACTGAAGAGGAGTATAAGAAAGCCGAGATGGTGTTGAAGGAGCGTAAAATGCAGAAGGAGAGAGAGCAGAGTGAAGGTAAGAGTCGATGGCTTGCTTTTGTTTTGATCTTCATTTACTCACATTATCCCATCATGCTACCTAGCCCTGGATGCTGAGATCAGAGCGAAGAAACTGAAGTCAACACAGATAAATTCTGGCTTAGGTTTCGATGGCTGGTCACGCAATCTGAAATCTGTATCCAACAATTCGTAAGTTGTGTCTCGTTACTTATCCTATTCACATGTAATCAATTCTTACTATTGATTATCTCTTCTCATTATAGTATGGAGTCAACTTCGCATGGTTCAGAGTCTGATCACATCGACTTCCGAGGGAGCTTAAAGTCGAGGGTCGACCATGGAAGTCCTGATCTAGTTCCAGAGAGTGAGGAGGAACAAGATGGTCCATTGATAGACTTCCGCTCAGCACTCCGGACGGTGTCTGAAACTTCCAACTCCAGCAGTTCCTCACATAGTCATTCCGAGTGAGTTCACACATTTGTCTACCCAACAGAGTAGATTGACTGAATCATTTTTCTACCCAACAGAGTAGATTGACTGAATCATTTTTCTACATAGTCTGCTTAACCATCCTGCCTTCAGGCGAAAGATGATGAGGTCTGGAAAGCAAGACGATGTCAAGGAGATTTTGAACATCTATAGGATGAAGCAACAGATTCAAGAACGAGTTACTGGTAAGCTTTTTTTTTGTTTTCTTCAAGTTCGGCGATGTCTAATTTACTTCTACAGTCGCTTCCGCATCACGAGATAAACCGGAGTTCTTACAAGCCCGGAATATGTTAAAGAAGGCCCCCGAGAACTTGTGAGTTGCATTGAGATTATATCTTTTTCATTCTTGGGATGGGTACTTACAACCATGATTCTTTACTAGACGAATGGTTAGAGAATGAACTACTGATATTACCCGATGATCCCGTTTCTAAATTTATGAATTCCGACTCTCGAAATGATCCCTTACGACTGATTTTTTCTCAATTCTTTCTCATTTTACGAACAACTCCTATGACTTGTCCTGAATCTCTTCTCAATTCGTGTACATAAATTCACTATATTGGCTGCATATCTTTATAAACTTCTTTTAATTCCTCTCTGAAAAGATAAGATTTACATAATGCTCGAGTGCTCAGTCATTTAATGCTATGGCGAACAACCTTGCTGCTTTCAAGGCAGCGGTGGAAGAATCTTTGAACAAATCCTTCGAGCGAATAGCTCCATGCAAGCCAAACCGGCTTGTATCCGTGAAGTTCAAGCCCAGGAGAATTCCAGTGTTCAAGATAAATTTGAACGTCGAACTTGAGAAAATTGATTATATATGTAGCAGAAATCCAATTTGACGCATTACTTCTTTAATTATATCGAGGCAGCATGAAGGCCGTATCTTCTACTTCTACATTGATACCTCTACCTCTAAAATGTAGTTCGAAGCTCAAGGTTCAAGAGATGCGGGGAAGGTGCCGTTCTCTCTTTGCTCATCCCAATGGGCAATCTGAACAGATAAACACGTCAAACAAATGAACTTCAGACTACACCGGCAAGAAAACATACCCATTCGTCTAGGGGATTGAGTGAAGCCGACGCAAGGAGGGATAGGGTATAGTAGTATACATCAGCAACATGTATAGTAAAATGATGAAACACAACTCACTAGGACAAAGTGAGTTGAAGGCCCTCTTGAATTGTTTGCAAGGAGGATAGTCTTCGCCTTTGGCAGCGATGCATTTGAAATAATCAGTATAGTTCTGGAAGCTAAGCAAAATCGGACGATCCAGTCAGAAACGTTCAATTGAAGAAGAGTCGGAATATGAATAGATACCAGTGACGGGTTTGATTCGCGTTTGGGAACCGGGCTGGGTGAGTTCAAGTTCATATGAATAACTGGGAATCTGCAACAAAAGTACGATAGACCTCACCGTCAAATCCAGCAGTTTGAAGAACGTATTTGCTACATCACAAATAAGAAGTACCCATCCCCATCACCTTTAGTTTCCGCACGATACTACTTCATGGATAGTAGTTGGGATTGATTTGGCTCACCTAGACAAATCGCTAGACTCGGACATCGTTATTGAACTTCAAGAAAACAACTAAATGAATGAGTTGGGTCGAAAGAGAACAGGTTAGAGTCGGGAATAGGAGGAGAGATATTAAACCACCGTTGAGCGTCAAACAAGGTCTGAAACGGATCTCGACTGGACCTCGATTTGGCCCGATTCTAGCCACTTGATGGACTCTCGAGGGTCTAACGGGAGCGCTTTCGCATATTTGGGCGAGTATAGATAGAGAGAAAGACAAGGGAAAGATAGAGAGACGGTGGCTGTATTCGCAAGATGAATTTGCATAAAGGAAGTGCGGGGTAAAGAGTGTCACATTTGAAATACATTCAGAAAGACTAAACAAATAGGCGCGATGTTAAGTACACACGTGTTGTCCCAGATCAAAATCAATAAGGGAAGAAACGGATTAGGGTATGCAACAACACATGATAGTTGTACAAGTAAATAATGTTCGTCAGTGCCATACAGAGGCAAAGTACTGTACATAATATTTCGATAAACTAGAAGGTGATTGATAAGTAGAAAAAAGACAAAGAAAAGCCCGAAAAAAAGAGGAGAGAGCACCAAAAGTGTAAAGATGTTGTCACATAATAGGCAGAAAGCCTCGTAATAGAGTCCATCCAAGAAAGAATTGAGATCAATGTCTCTTATGAAGAGAGATAACAGGTGGCGGCAGTGGCTACATTCGCCTAAGAATACAACGTGAGTAAATCGAATAACTTGCATGACGATTGTCGGGGGGCATATATACCTCTGATTAGATTGCAGCTTAAACAATAACACACCAGGAGCTGCTATTGCTACTCTGAGTGCCATCGCTGACGGCTTGATCTACCTCTCCTGGCACGATACCAACGGGTTGTTTTTG
This sequence comes from Abortiporus biennis, assembly GCA_022606235.1. Taxonomy (NCBI): domain Eukaryota; kingdom Fungi; phylum Basidiomycota; class Agaricomycetes; order Polyporales; family Podoscyphaceae; genus Abortiporus; species Abortiporus biennis. The sequence goes on along the minus strand of JABYQP010000028.1, from coordinate 165,291 downwards.
AATGGTAATCTCGAAAGAGTCCATGTCGTATGTAGTAGTAGTGGTAGTAGTAGAGTGCACGGAGTGGGGAGGTGATCGAATGTGAAGCACTGAGTGTGTTTCTTGCTTTAACTTGGAGAGTAAGTTGTGTTGGTGATCTACTCGAGCAAAGTCCAAGTAGGTTTTATATCAGATCCTGCTGCTGTTTTTGGCTTGCAATTGTGCCATGAACGATCATTCACGGTAAGGTACGACTATAGAGGTCAGCCACGGAGACTAATTCACGGTATCGTTCCAAGGTTCACTACCCATGCCGGCGAATTATGGACTGACATATGTCATACTATGGCAGTACTGTGAACTTCTGTATAGAGTACTTGTCGTACTAAACGTATCTATCCAGGTCGCAGTAACGATTCTACTTTGAGAACACTGCCTCGCGGAAGCGCCCATTGGTTAGCTTGGTTGGCCGGGGGAGGCGGTTCATCCGCGATGGCCGAGTGGTTCTCTTTAATGTAAAAGCATAGTGAATCTTCGGACAGACGATCTATGGAAGTACTTACGTATCTGTATGATGAATAATGCGCTATAAGCCCATTGCAATCGAATACCTAGTACAACATTGTCGTCAGGCTCGCAGTGTAAAAGCAGGAATATGTGGATGTGTTTGGTAGCTAACACTGTATGTCACCTGCAATAATCATGCACGTACTTGTCTTGAATGATGTTCATCTATTCTCGCCTAGGACAAGGACGGGGTGACTTTGCCGGGTGCATGAAATCCAGCAGGATTCGGGGAGGTCGGTCAAACATCTTCATGCTTATCTCGGGCACAATGGGCAAGTTGAATAATGGCAGTAGGTGCAGTGCGCAAGATAAAATAGTAACATTCAGAGCAGTGTTGGAGTCTAAGTTAGAGCATCCATTCTGCCTGAGGCTCTGCCACTCGGAATCTACCGAACAATATGTTGCCACGTGTCTACTTGACACCGTGACTTGTTGGACAGGCCACCTTAGTAGAATGTGCGATTGGAGTCTCATAAAATCAAGACACACTCTGATAAATAAAATTCGTTGATGTTTTTTTTTGTATCTATACATACGGCGTAGATGTCAAAGCTTTTTCTTAGCGAAGAACTGACTGATTTCGTTGAGATACTGATTTGTTGGAGTCACATCACTGAATTTAGCGGCATAATTTGGGGCATATAATTGTCCAAAAGTACATAGAAAAGCATACGGGAGATGAATAGTGCTACATAGTATCTAATACGGCTATGCGATAAGTAATAACTTTGTCTGAGCCGTCCAATGAATATCACAGAATTGACAATGCGAGACACATGAATGAAATCGGCGTCATCGAAGCCGTCAGAATTTGGTGGGTTTGGTCATAGGACTAGGCAGAAAGGTCACTACCTGGATGCAGAGAAATCAGTTAACAACTAATCGAGGAAGAAGCGATATCGATTAACTTACAATCTGTGTGGTTGGAACGAATGATCCACTGAGTTATCTAAGCGACAACACACCAGCTGCTGGTGTTGCTGCCTTGGGTGGTATCATCGGCGACTGCTCGGTCAACCTCTTCACCAGGGACAATGCCGACTGGTTGTTGCTGAATGATGATCTCGAAGGAGTCCATTGTTTGAGTGATGGTAGTTGTGGTGGTGAGGGTGAGGTTATGAAGAGGGTTGAAAATCGACGTGTCTGTTGAATGTATCAGGAGGAAACTGTGGCCTTACTTATACTATTCCAGCAGAACAGGGATAATCAAAAGGTCCAAGAGCCTGCTGCGACTTATGTCAAATCCTGCTGTGTCAGTGTCAGGATCCCCGGCAAAACGGATTGCCAAGCTGCATGCTTCTTCGGAGGAGACTAACGTGTATGTAGTGCGAGGCTGATTCGGCCTCATATTCCAAGAAAACATTGAAGCTTCTTCGCTTCTTTCCCGCGTGGCAGACAGCAAGCCGACAGTCCAAAAGGCATCCTCGGTGAGGCTTCCAGCCCTAAAAATATGAAGTCACCGAGATCAAAAGGCAGACCTGTTGTAGGGCGATGGGTGAATCCGGTGGTAAAAAGCAAAAGGCTCTGTCAGCATGCTCCTAAGATTGAAATTAGGAGTGTGAAAAATGGGGATCTGCGTCACAAGAACGTACTAAACGCACCGTCAAAGGGAGGTAATGTTGTTCTTCTTTGACCTTGAGGCGGCTTCGATGAAATTCGTCTATGTGAAATCACTGCCACAGTACCCCATATCTGGAAAAAATCGGGGATGACGGAGTCCGGTCAACAAACCCTGGCAAAGCCTGCTCTGTAATCCTACGAAGGTAATCCCGCAGTCTTGAACAGAATGGTCACTGGCAGAAAGGCTGTCTCGGAATCCTCGGAATGGACTCATGGAGAAAGAATGGACTTGAAATTCAAATTCAACATCAATGCTCAACTTACTTGCGGCACCTCGGCAATCACCGTCCATGATCAACACGTGGCTACTCAACGTTCAACTTCCCTCGCAACTATCGGCGAGAAATTACTAGTAGGCAAAAAAAAAGGATGAGAAGGATGGAGTTGAGGATTTTAAAATTTCAGAGGAAGATATTTTCTGCCATTGAAGAATATCAGGTTTTATTGTTGGGAAACTTCATGAGTACAGCGGCTTGTCGAAACGACATAGTAAGTTGCACGTTACGACTCCATGTTCAATTGACTGACACCTTCAGTTATCAAATTTTTGAAACTCATTGCTGCGACCTGCAGCTGTTCTCAAAAGCAATAGGTTCAATTGTACTCGTACTAGTCTTTACTAACATGATAAAATCCGAGTCTGCGATGCATGCAGTCGTCGGAAGAAAAAAAAAGAACTTGTACGTATCACAACGGTTTCGATACACAGTAAATTGACGAATCAATCTATGAGATAGAATGAACACAACTGTCTGGAATGGATATTGTTTTACAGTTTTACAAGACTAGTATTGACCGTATCATGAAACACCAAGAGTACATTTAATCTAATGAGGGTTTGACTTCCCTAATCTCCGATATCGAACAAGTAGCGTACACCAGAACAACCCTGTTGCCCAAAGGGAAATAACAAAAAAATGAGAGACAGTCTAAATATAGTTCATATCCACTAATTCTGAAAGAAAAGAACAAAAAAACAAATGCCGAAACTTCTTAATGCGCTGCTCCACGCTTAAGAGTGACAGAGAGGAAGAAATGTCTTCGTAGAACAAAAAGGAATAACTTAGTAGGAACTGCGAGTCTTGCAAATTCCGTACTGCAAAAACACAAAAAGAGCTTGGTCGAAATGGTTGAAAAACGAAGTGGGATTTGCGTTTCGACATCGCAAGTCATTAGGGACTTTGCCGTGAATGATTGGCATGGGAGGGAGGATCGTAGTAGTAGTAGACGGTGTTTGATGAAGGTAGCAGCGGGTTTGGAGGATGTGCATTCAAGAGCACAGAACTAGAAATGAGACGTTAGAGTCACAATAGAATAAATTCGAAGCATGGAACATACATTGAACACTCCAGTTTGAATCAAGGTGTTTAGGCGATAACACAGTTCCTCAAGGATGAAGATCCAGAGCCACTACTGCTCTCAGAATCGACCGGAGTGTCGATCTCCTCAGCGGGGATGATGGTAGCGAGAGTGAGTTCGAAGGAATCCATTTGTGAGGAACGAAAAGTATTCGTATATTGGATCTGAAGAAGCTCTTCAACGAAGATGCTTATAGAGGTAGGGGGTCTCGCGAACCGGTGAGTATCCGATGGAGTTAACGAGAAGAAAGAGAGCATTTATACGCTCCTTGCATATCATCTCCTTTTGTTTCAGTCTCAGCCTGTACCAACAATAGAAAATTGACCTGCGTTGCAATTGTTAGATGACTGAGGAAACGGCACGCGGAAAGCGTACCTTTATCCTGCGACATCCGAGACTTGATAATTGTCTTGACATCCTTCGGCGTGACAGGAACCTGCCCGATCTCACAGAGACAAGATAATGCTGACGATCATTACTGTAGAGTTTTCGATCGAAGCCTTATCCTTCACGCCGCAATTGTGAAAAGAATGTACTAGCTTTCCAGACAGAGCAATATTCGAAAGCGACGGTCAGAATGAAATCCCATATACAGTGCCATTTGACTACCACAACCTGTTCAACAATAGACCCGGTAGGATTTCGGTGCTTCAACTGATACCTTGTGAATACATGAGGTCGGTGGTATCCCACCCAATTGTTCAAGTTGAATGCGTAGACAATAAGGATAGGCGCCTGTAGATGGAAAGTGCGGTGATGAGTGGCCAGGTTCCAATAGATAGTGACTGACACATCAAGGCTGAAGTTCCAGAGCAAGAGAAAACTATAGCCCATAGACATGTCAGCGAAGATTACATAGATTATCATGCCATGGTCAAACGGATGAAAAAAAGGATCGACATACGTGGGGAAATTGTAGGCGCCCCTTCCTCCGTACCCATCTCCGAAAGAATGAAGAGTTCAAGTCTCTGGATAACAAAAATGGCTGACCTCTACCTGGATTGAACAGATGACCTTGTGGAAATTCCACCAATATTATGCTGGAATCACACGCTCTACCACTGAGCTAAGAAGTCATAGAAGTTACGCTGCTTGAAAATCCTAGATTGATTCATAGCATGATTTAAAAAGTTCACATTTTCGTCGCGACTGGTATTCTGGCTTCATACTGTGCTGCAAGGATTCGCCGCATCGACTTCCCACTGGCAGTCTTGGGTATCTACAAAGAGATAAATATCAGAAATAACCATAAGCTGGTTGTAAACGCATTACCTCATCCACAATCTCCATCCCGCCTCTCAACCACTTGTACTTACTCAGATTTTTCTGAACCCATCCGTTCAACTCTGCCAAAGTCTTGATTTCTCCCCTGAGACGGCCCTTCTCACTCAAGACTACGAATGCCCTTGGTATTTTCTCGTCCGAGGTACGACCTCCAGGTACACCAACGACACATGCATCCGAGATAAGCCTGTCTGGATGGTTGAACAATGTCTCTTCAATTTCAGAAGGCGATACTTGAGCTCCGGACACTTTCAACGTATCCTTAGCTCGATCGATGAAACTGCGTAACCATAAAGTTAACAACAGGTTTCGTTTCGTCTCCATTCCATAAAACAAAAAAGAGAATGATACACACAAGAAATTTCCATCCTTATCCGCTGAAAATATGTCACCAGTGCAAAGCCATCCATCGACGAAGCTTTCTTTTGTTTCCTTTTCATTCTTGTAATAACCCAATGCTACCATTGGACTCCTGATCCAAAGCATCCCGGGTTCATCTACGTCTGCATGAGAGCCGTCTTCTCGAAGGAGTTTAGCTTCCCAGCCTGCACGCAGGATACCACATGAACCTGGAACTGTTTGTCGCCCATCGAGAGCACCAGGCGCAGGGATACCGATCACTGCAACAGTCTGAGACATTTCAGTTAAATTCACTCATAGCCAAATATTGTTCTAAGCTTACGGCTTCCGTAAGACCATAGACTGTCAAAAGAATGAGTACGATGTTATGCCCACCAGGTCAGGAAATATACTCACTTTCTCGCGCTTGAGATACTTGAGGAATGATCTTCTTGAGCCTTACGAGTAAATCATGCGGCACATGGGCTGCACCAGATGTCACAGTATCAATCGAGGTCAAATTTGCCTTCTCAATGCCCTTCAACGTAACGAGCTGGTGCAGTGTAGACGCTACCGTATGGAGGAGTGTCACCTTATACCTGTGATATGTCAATGATTGTGGATTGCTAGAAAGAGACACTTGGACTTACTTTTCAACCATCCTAACAGCAACCAGAGGATCCCATTTGGGGATAATCACACTTGTGAAGTTTGCAAATATCCCCATGATGATGAAAGTATTGAAGGCAGCAGTGTGGAAAAGTGGCATTGAGGCCAATGTAACTGCTGGTGGAGGCGGAGCCTTTTGATATATGTTTCAGGGCCAGGAGAGAGGGCGAATTAAGATATGTAAATACCTCTAATGTTTGCATATCTTCCATGGATACTACAATTTGAGCCGTCATTGCAGACCAAAAGTTCCCATGTGACAACATCACGGCTATTGAAAATACACATAAATGTCCAAAATTATATGCTTATTGGCAGGGCATGAAGCCTACGTACCTTTCGGTAGGCCACTTGTTCCACTTGAAAACAAAAGTGTCGCCAGAGTATCCTTAGTAGCATGCCGAACGGGAACTCGCGCGATCTTCCTCCTCTTAACATCATTCACGAGGTCCTCCAAGTTTTTGCAACCAGGGACTTCACCCTCCAGGACGAAAATGCGGTTCTCAGGTATTCCAAGCTCTCTGGCGACGATGAGAAGGTCGGCATACGATGACGGTTGTACAAAAATCGTAGTTGGTGATACAACTTTCAGACTGTGGCGTAACTCCGCAAGGGTCGAAAATCCTGAAAGAGGTGCAACTGGTGTTGTAATGACGAAACATGCATTCGCCAATACCAAATAATCCTGTAAAATATCGGTCAGTTGTGAAAATATCCAAACCCCAGTCCAAGGCAAGACCTACGAGGCAGTTCAAGCTCAAGATAGCAACTATGTCTTCTTTATCACCACTTAGACCTAAACCTCCTTCACTGATAGGTGCACCGAGAGCTGTCGCAGCATCTCTGACCCTTTCGTAAAATTCCTTCCTCGACCTCTGAAACCCTGTCAATCCATCGATATGGATAACCTTGTCTTCAATTTCTATGTCCTCCTGTTCGAAATGAAATAACAATTTGTGGATGTTCTCGTCAGGAATTGGATCGACAGGAGGGTAAGGAGATGTCAGATACATCGATATATGCTGAACGAATGACGACTGTTCAGAAAAAGGACTTGAAGAATTGCACACACGACTAACTCAAGCCCAACTTTCCAATCGCCTTAAATAAGACCATGCCTGAGAACAGCTATCCTTCTAAGACCCTTGATTTCCCTTGATGCATGCGGTTGCTAACATTTGGAAACCCAGAAGTCTGCCTCTGTGTTCCATTGGCAAACAATATTTGAATGGAATCACTGGCAAATGGAAGGAGGAAGCATTATCGTAGTATGGAACATAATCACATCGCAAATGGCTGTGGAAGATTTGAAGCAATGAGGATCATGTCGAGCAAAGTGATAGCAGCGTTTGAAGGGCGCATACAGCTCAACACGGTCATGTGATGTCCTGAATTTGAAGTTGAATTTGACAAGTGAGTGTAAGTAAGAGACAAAATCCAACTCAACCTCGAGCTTGCCAGTGCTCACTTTGAACAGACAATTAATATCGAAACTTTCATCAAGCAAGCCTTTTACATCATTCAAGGCAACAAATATTCTGCAGCGCTATACAATACTTTATGTTGTAATCAAAAAGGAGAAACGATAATAGTGAGAACGGAAGTGATAATTCAGGAAAATTGGCATAGACTCGCAGGCAAAGAGAATAAAGCATAGTGAGAAATGAGAGTAACGGGCGAATTTGAGAAGAGTGAAAAAGTAATGGTATATAGGTTTCAAGCCCAACAAAAGAAAATTGTATCTAATACTACTATGCACAGCAATGGAGAAAGTACGAATAATATATGTAAATGTATACGTGTAAGAATAAAAATTTGAAGAGAAGAAGAAAGTAGAGAGGAAGGATTTGGTGAAATGAGTGACGAAATGACTGGAGTTTGCTGCCAGACATTGCTAGTAGGATATCGATAAAAGGCGGTGTCGAAACATGCAGAAGACAGACATCTACAGCAGCTGCTTTCCACACAGAGACATACATGAAGAAACATGATTCGTGAAGGCGGCGTTGAAAATGTCATGAAATTGGTCCAGCATATGCCAGCATCACCCATCCACACCAAAACCCCCCTCATAAATACACTGAAAAAACCCATATCAAGAAAAACAACCGCCGAAAAGAAGTGAAAAAAAGAGAATTAAAACAAAGTTAAAAGCGGTGGCAAAGAAATGGGAGAAGAGGAAATGAAGAAAAGCCTCTTGAACCCCATCCTAGCAACAGCGAACAGCAAGAATTGTGTGGGCAGGGATGACGAAGACTGGTGTCGAACAACGGAAGGTTTCGGAAAGAGAACAAGGCGAAAGACATCAACCAAGTACCAGAATCTGCAGGTATCCAATACCTCCACCAACTCGGCCTCGAGAAAAGACGCAAAGCAGAAAAGTGAAAGTCCCAAGGCCCAAACAAAATCCTACAAAAGACAGAAACTAGGAATATCGACAACAGAATGATGACGAATGAATCTATCACCAGTTCATCGTGTTATCTCTCAGGATCGGTGTAGAGATCATGCCTGCATTCACAGGCCTTCTTTCCCTCATCCCCTCTGTCACCCGATGGTCATACTCATCGACCATTCCCGCACCTCCGGGTTGCTGAGGTTGTGGTTGAATGTCCGAGAATCCTCTCAATGAGTCCTCAGCATAATAGAAACTACGTCTTCTTGCTCCACCAACACTGTCCCTATCAAAGTCCTGGTTCTCAGGTCTTGCACCAACGAATCCTTGAGGAGGATCAGACAATCTCCTATGAGCCAATTCCCTTCTCTGTTTCACAGCACGAACGACAAGGAACGCCAACACCAAAAGAGTGACAGCTCCCAGAGATGTGACGACACCGATGATAACGTTCTCCCTGGTTTTCGATGATGAACCAGAGGCGGAGGTAGCACTGCCTGAAGTGTTGTTAGTGATAGTAGTGCCATCGCCAGCATCGTTATTGGTCGAAACAGCAGTCACAGGGAATCCGGGGTTGACGTAGGTCGAAATTTGACCAGCAGGTTGAGGAACCTGGTAGAATGCCGAAGACTTCACCTTGATTTGTTGTGCAAGATTGTTGACTTGATCGGATGGTATGTACGCCACGAAAAGAGTCAATAACTTGTCGATATCAGAGGGACCGGTGTAGTCTGAGGGTCTCCATGCCTCCAGAGCGAACAATTGTACTTGGTCAGCTACGATACAAGATTTGATAAATATTCAGAATACACCAAGATAGCAAAAGGAAACTTACTTGTCAAGCTCAAAGCATATTGAATACTAGCCGAAGTCCACGCAAAGATCTGACTCGCACTGTCTGGGTTTTTAGCGACAAACTCCCATCTTAAATCCGAAGAGTACAGGATAGCGATAGGAGTGTAACCGTCCAAATTGTCAACACCGGGATCGACCCCGTTGGCCGGAACAATTTGGGAAGGTAAAGTTGTTGGCAATGCAGCGGGAGGAGGAGGTGCAGTGTTGTCAGCAGCAGGTGCAGCCGTGGAATCGACACTGACGGAGGAGGTTGGCTCATCAGGGTTAGTGAGCGTCACAGATGGTGTCTCAGTTGGCGTCAAAGACGAAGCGACCAAGAGGCTGGACTGGGTAAGGAAAGTAAACTGAGAAGGGATAACTGGAGTACCCGTAGGTATATCGGTTGCACTACTACTGGTGATAGTCGAAATATCGGAGAAGGTGTCCGTAGCTGTAGCATTTCCACCAGGGAAAGTAATGATATTCGACGTAGTAGTCGTGATGTCAGTACCATTGGCAGTATTACCCGGAGGAGCTGTAATTTGTGTCGTGCTGTTCATGATCATTCAATTAGATTCATCATTGCAAAAAGTCTCTCGCAAAACTCACTCAGAAGTAGTGATACCAGTTGCACCGCTCGTAGTAGTGTCACCGTCCGAAGTGGTGACGCCAGTTGTAGTACCGGGACCAGCAGAAGTAGTGACACCTGTTGGACCGTCAGAAGTAGTGACACCCGTAGGGCCATCAGAAGTAGTGACACCGGTTGGACCATTAGAAGTAGTAACACCTGTTGCGCCATTGGAAGTAGTAGGACCATCAGGAGAAGTCGTAGGACCACTAGTATCCGCAGAGGTAACACCTGTAGGACCATCAGAAGTTGTTCCACCTGAAGTAGGTCCATCTGAAATTGTTGGCCCGTCTGAAGTGGTAGGTCCGTCAGGAATTGAAGTCGGGACTGAAGTAGGGATAGAGGTAGGGATAGAGATAGGGACGGAAGTTGGGATAGAAGTAGGGACGGAAGCTGGGTTAGAAGTAGGGCCAACAGGATCGGACGTGGGCGGAGGTGTAGGGTCGCTAGAAATTGGAATGGGCAAGCTGATACCGATACTAGTCGGCAAAATCGGGGGAAGACTTAGACCACTGCCATCACTCGTTGCAACATCTGAGGGCGAACTAGTAGGAGAGGTATTGTCAGACGAAGGCGGAGAAGTGGGTGCACTACTATCAGCTTCACTAGTTCCATTTGGCGAGGTGGTAGGGGTAGTGTTGGGATCAGAAGTTGCAACAGGGGAAGACGTAGGCACGTTTGTGTCCGTATCACCAGCTGAAGTAGGTGGCGGGGATGAAACATCTGTAGTTGGCGTCGGAGAGGGATCAAGAATGGAACTGACAATGGTAGGAATAGGGCCCAAAATTCCTCCATCCGAGCTGGTAGTGGTGGCGTCAGTCGATGCGGGTGCCGAAGTGGTATCGGGTGTCGATGTTGCTGGTGGCGAAGGATCGAGAATGGAACTGATAATGGTAGGAATAGGGCCTAAAATTCCTCCGCCACTGGAGCTAGTAGTAGCCGTATCGGTCGGTGCTGGAGTAGAAGAGGTATCCGCGCTAGTACTAGTCGCAGAATCAGTGTTGGCCGAAGTTGTTGTATCGGCACTTGTCGAGCTCGAGGCATCTGTGCTAGTCGAATCTATCGAAGAACTCGTACTTGAAGCATCCGCAGAAGAGCTGGCAAAAGTACTGGATGAATCTGTAGGATCGGGATTATTAGAGGAGGGAGACGGAGAAGAGACATTTGACGTTGAAGCCGAACCAGAAGAACTCGAATCAGACGAGGAAGATGTAGAAGTAGGCGTAGCCGTCGCACTTGTTGCGGGGTCCGTTGAACTTGCAGGGACAAGAGACGTTGACGACGACGTAGGATCGATTGCATTGCCAACATCCTGTAAACCTTGACCAACACCTGACACGACTCCTCCTATATCTTTGAGGCCACCACCTGTGAAGTTCGTCAGTTCACATTCACTGATAGGCAAATTCAACAGCGATGACAGAATCAATTTAACGCTCATATTGTCTCCTTCAGCATCATAGATGTTTTGAATCTAGATATCAGCCCACGCTCCGAACATTCACAAATGTTCATATCACAGTCAGCTATAGTTGACATTTTTATGAAACGTTCAATTTCCATATGGAACTCCGAGCCCAACAATAGCTCAAGAGACCGTGAAAAAGCTCTCTCAAGTCATGATAATGACACGACGAAGAACGAATCTATGAAGGCACTCACCAACTACGTCTCCGATGAGATCTCGTTTTACATAGTCATTATCGTACAAGCCCCTTGGTACCGGAGAACCTCTCTTCGTCAAGGAACGACGAGAATGATTGCGAGTTACTGAATGTGTAGCATTTGCAGAAGTGAAGAAAACGGCGGCGAGAGCGAGAGCGAGAAACCGGCTGAGATACATGGGTGTCTATCGTTGCCCTGACGAGTCAACGAGTTTACCCTTGAAATATTGATATTGAAAGCTGGTGCTGAAAAGCAGGGACGGCGATGCGATACCGCCAATAACAAGTCAAGGAGCGTGGTGCTGCTATGGCGAGCAGCGTAGGCAATGTTAAAGGCTCTGGTAAAGAAATAAGTTATCTCGAGGAGGAGATGGGAGGAGGAAGAGCCGTGGCAGGAGGAAAGATGGAGTGCGACGAGAAGGGAAGAAGGGAAAGCGAAAACCCAAGCTGCGACACCGGCAAGAGCGTCGTGATCTAAATTCTGATGCAGGTCACACCTTGTTATTTGTTTTTCTGGTGCTATGTACACCCATCATTTTCGCAAATTCCACTCAGTTCATTGCTCGTCCTGCCTGCATATCTGACCAGTTAATTCGCGTAGGATGGTCATTCTATTCTGGAGTTTGGGAGCTTTTCGCAGAGACTGCGGTTGAAGAGCTCGGAGAGAAAATGTCATGGAGACGCGAATGAGCTTAGTTTCCTTTTTTAGATAGACGCTCAAAACATGCCGCCGATCCTTCGGCAAACGCTCGCTCTTCTCTCTTCGAGCTAAGCTCGCTAAATGAGTTGCTCACAGCCTGATGCACGGCGCACCCTTCAAACATCAGACTGCGAATATATCACCTCTGCTCAATATCATCCCTTGCGACCATCTCTCTCTTCAATGTTGGCTAAAACCTCAACATATCCTCCGTTGCCTCCATGAACATTCTCAGAACAGCCGCATTGTCGTCGACTTCTAGAAGAGTAACGGTGGTATTTTGGGCTGGGACGCATTCATTCCACCTCGCAATCAGCTTGGATGATGCATTGTGACACCAATGACAGATTGAGCAGTTCACACCAGTCTTGTGAGCACGAATACTACATCTAGCCAACCTCCAAGTTGTGCTTTGCTACTTACCCTTGATGCTGTCTATCATCCTCGGGTGTCGGATGAACCACGGTGATCCAAACACAGAAAAGCTATCTAGGGCCTTATAAGACCCTCGATGCAGCGCTGGTCGAACTGTTTCATGAGGTTTGAACGGACAATGTTCCCCTCACGCTGCACAAATATAGCGGTCTCGACATGGCACACCATTCCCATTGTCTTCCGAACGATACTTGCATCCATCATTCCGCTTTCAGGAGCAGACCTGTCGTACCTTGATCTCGACAAGCGGAAATACATCATGAGATGATGTTGTGGCGTCATAACTTGAAGCAGTGTACAATTCTCGGTGTCCGGATGGGCCAATAATTCATGAGTATCTTAAATCACACAAACGAAGTTACCCGGAGATAGCATAGGCTTGCTTGATACTTAAAAGGCATGAGATGATACGCATACAGACGTGATAATGCAGTGCAAAAGAACGAGAAAATTCGGAGCTAAGGTACGTCGTCGAACGCGAAAGCAAGGCATGCTATACGACATCATAAAGGTAACTTGTTATCCCCACCCAGGAGAACACAAGGGAGAAAAGATCCATCGAAAATGAGAGTTTAGATGAATCCAATCTGTGAAAAATCAAATATCAGTCACTCAAATCCTGTTCTAGCAATTCATGAGGGTTGTTTGTCTTTACCTTGTTGGCAACATCCAACGCATCGTGGTCAGGAGTTAATCGCACGTATGCCTTTTTCTTGCCATCGGGGCTAATTAAACAATCCAAATCAACATCATCCAGTTTGAATGATTTCAACCATAATAATTTACCGAATGAGGGTGTTAACCTTGAGGGCTTGGACATCGTACAACTTCTTGACGGCATCCTTGATCTGCCTCTTGTTAGCCTTGATGTCAACAATGAAAACAAGGGTATTGTGCTCCTCAATCTTCTTCATTGCCGATTCAGTGTTCAGAGGCCTGTTTTTAAACAAGAACGAAAGATTCAATACACTTCCTCCATTAACGCAATGAGTGAAGCAGCCTCACGATACAATCGTCCTGAATTGATCCATCCGTGGGACATGGGGGACAGATTTACGGGGGTACTTGGGATCACGGGCGAGGCGGAGGGTCTTGGGACGGTGGAAGGAAACAGAGAAGCGGGTTTTGCGAGTAGCATGTTGGTTGGTGCCCGCGAGTGCGGCCTTTTTGGCTGCCTTAGCCTTGGAGTCCTTGGAACCAGCTATAATAGAAAACAAATTGAGTACACTTCGAGCGCAGATTAATAAGAAGAATGGCGAACGCACCCTTGGCAGCTGCCTTACCCTTTTGTGTCTTCGTAGAGGCCATTGCTAATACCTTAGTCTGGATGGGAGAGGAAAGCGAAAAAAGAGTCGTAAGTAAACCTGGCCGATCAAAGGGTTCGTAGAATGAACGAAACGGAGAATCCACTCCAGCTTCCAACTAGCACGCCTAGCATCCTTTCTCTAAGCATATCAGAGCGTAATAACCATCCACCTCCAATTGTGAACTCATTCAAAAAAAAACCACATCTAGCCAAACGAACCCACATCCACCCGCTAAATCCTCAATCCACCCAATTCCGTCCTTCAAACCACACTCCTTTACATCCTAGCATCCACAACCAACATCCCAGCAGCCTGAAGACGCATAATAACGGCAGAAATATGCTCACCTTGAGGGATACCGGCCTTCGTTTGTGCGGGTCGATGGACTTTCTGTGGATTGGAATTCGGCGGTGAGGCGCGGCGCTTGCCGATTGTGGTAACGCGCGCTTACATAAATGGGAATTATTTTTGATGGGGAGCATTGGAACTCGAATTTCAATCACCTCGAGGATATTGAACGCGTTACTCTGCCATGTCGGTAGCCACTGATGTGGGATGAAGCTTCGATGAAGAGGCGCAATAGTTTGTAGCAAACAGTACCGCATTTTGTTTGGACGTCCGATAGATTTAGAGATTGAAGACCAACAAACAAACTCTGTCGATTGCAATACACGACCACTCAATCTTAATCCCGCTCCCTATGAGTACTCTGAACTTGTTTACATAAATGATGAATTAATGGTCCAGTCTTCATGATAATGCACATGTTTCGAGTAGTTTTCGAGCGGTATAGACTGACAATATCTTATTACAATTTAGCTAATTACATTATGTCATACCGACTATAGTATACGAGTACACTTTACCTGGATGAAAACGTACAACCAACACGCAAACAACCAAAAGAAAATGCTCTGCTACATGATATCAAGCATGGTGTGTCTTGCTATAGGTATAATCACCAATGTCCCTATATCTGATTTCCTCATGATCCGAAGACTCATGAAATTCATCTGAAGATAATAATCAGAGCGAGAAACATTCTTTCCGCAGAGACAACGTACCACTGTCTTCTGCTTCCGACATATCAGATGCATCCTCTTCTTCTGGGTAATCGTTCTTATAGAAATCCTCAGCTGTAACGGATGGTCAGGTAGAATAGCAAAGAGCAGATGCAGCACACTCACCATTAGAATCTTCATCATCCTCATCTTCATACTCTGAATCAGAATCGGAGTCAAGTGTATCATCTGGGGGAAGTCCAGAGCTGCAGGTATAATGAGACATTAATAACAGGATAATCGACTAGAGACAATAAGTCTTCAACTCACACAGTACCGATGTTGAGTGTAGAATTTGGGTCGAAGAGAGCGTCGAAAGTAGTGGGTCTTTGATAGAATACATCCCACACATAATCATCATCCTTGGTAGGTTCAGGAGGAGTCGGAGGAACAGATGTATCCATATCATTCACTAAGAATGATCAAGATTATGACTTCCGTGAACACTGACAGAACTTACTTTTCAAATATTCTTGCAACATAGGTAAGAATTTCTCAACCTCAGGGTCCATAGACGAATCCTGTTGTGAGATTGAAGCAGATGAAGGGATAGCATCAAACATCTTGATCTTTGCTTGTTGTTCGTCCCATTCTTTACGCGAGATAACTTTAGGACTGGGAGGACGTTCAACATCGAAATAAGCATCCTCAGCATCCGGCATATCAACATCGTATACTGACGGAGAAGTGGGAATTCTTGAACCAGCACCCTTGACTGATTTGTGAGATTCGTTGGGAACGATCTTGAAAGAAAGATTGGGGTCTGGAGTGAACGCTTGCGAGGAAAAGGATGAAGTCGTTCCCAGTGAAGAAAGCGACTCTTTCGTAGAAGAACTTTGAGCTAGAGATGTCAAACGAGCCTGCCATGAACGAAAGTCAGGATCTTATGATGGCTTGAATGGAATTAGTGCCAAGACGCACCTCAAGGTCTTTCTTCTGTTGTTCGTCGTTCCATGCATTATCCTCTACTCTCTCAGCAAACTGAAAAACATTTAATCCTCCTTTCGACTTCTTCCGACGTGGTGTAGAGTCGATGACTGGGGGTACCGGTCAAATCGTGTAAGAGAACGAACAACATGATGAAGACTGCTTACCCAGAGTGTCTACTGGTTCATCTGTTCGTTTACGCTTGATACGAAGGATGGTATAAGACTGCGATGGGGTGATCATTTGTGGGCTTTGCATGATTGGTTCAATTCAAAGGTAGTAGAAGTACAAAATTTGTGGTGGATGAAAGGGATGTAAACCTGGACTCTGAGTCCCAAGAGTATTGGCCAGCCTCGGTAAATTAGCGCCTGTACGCATCATCACACGTGGTGAATCTAGATTGTATGTAGTACAAGACTCCGAGTCTCCTTACTGTATTACAGCCTGTCTACTTACTTGACGGTCTCAACAACAATAGTCTATACATATAGATTATTTACCTTTGTCTCGGTAAAGTCTGATTTATGATTGAACATCTACTTAGGATTAAACATGTGAACTTGAAGATAGTAAGTACATACATTTCTACGTAGTACGGGTACGGGCCGTGCGTAGTTTGCCAGTGTTTATACATATGTGCCACAATGTGTCCTAGTACGTCGCACAATTCATGCACGTCAATTCTCCTCTTTAACAATGCTTTTCGCAGTATGCTTCATACCTTCCCGAGAGCGAGGCTTTATTCACTTGTCTAAGGTCATTTCATAATATTCCCTCTATCTGCGAGTCAACGTTAACACTGATATCAGCTTCCATATCCATCTTGGGAGTGTCAAAACATCTCTCTTGACACATCTTTGCATTGCTATTGAATGAGGCCGGTGTGCGCAAATCGACAATGATCGAACATCGACTTCTACTTCCAAAAGGAACAAGGCCGAATCTTTGGTTAACTTGATCACGCTCGAGCTCGAAAAGACACTTACTTCATGACCGAATAGTACAAGCACTTTCTTGGCAAAGGATTTTCTGCCTCAAGTGTCCCATCCTAATCGCGAGTCAGGGTCATCGGCGCTCCCTGTAATGTGTGTGCTGGTTATGGACGTGGTCGACATCGAAAATGACTACCACTGCCAAGTTGAGGTATAGTCAATGACTACCCACCGAGACTCAGGAAACCTCGACCCTCGTCCTTGATGAGCTTACTCGCTACGCGTGTGTCAATATCGAAAATTCCTCTCTTCTTGAAGACACAATCTGAATATGCGTCCTTTGAACCGGTACAAGTTAGAGGGTTAGGAAGATGTCACTTGGAAGGAGCGTAGTGTACAAAGAACAGGAGTTGCAGTGGTACTAGTGAATAATTTGGCAATTTACTAATGTCATGGAAATCTGTTCAAGCCTGCATCAAATCACTACCTTCTCATCATGCTCTCTCGAACCAACGATGATTGATTCCTGCTTACATCTCGCAGTGTTCAAAGGGCATTTGGAAAATCAGTGTGGGGGGGACGGGTGGGGGACTACTGCAATGGAATGGTATACACTTACTCAACTCGGACGCAGAGGTCAGAAGATCGCTACTCGGACGCAGCACAAGTTGGGGCGGGGATGATGGATTCAGTGGAAAAGCCGAGAAAAGGCGCAATGTGCCATCCAAAAATAACGTCGGGAACGAGAAAGCACTCGAAAGTGCTGTCAAGGTACGAGGCCTTACGTGGCGCCAAGGTCACTCACCGCTATAATGTATCAGCGAACCGTGAGGAGGACCTTGATCAAAAACGTCGCAGAGCAGTCATCATTGCGCGAGGCAAAGAACATTTCGTGGGTATGTTGGTCTACTTTTGTGATTTTCTCCAATGTGAAGCGATCGTGGAAATCCACGGTTGCGCAGCTAGAACTAATATCGGATGTTTGAAAATAATAGTATTGTATTACAACACTCCACCTTGGTTGCTCCACCGCGGAGGCTGTTGGAAGCCTAGTTTATTTTGCGCATACAAAAAAGTATCAAGGTGAGCTTGATCTGTGCGTGAGGCCTTGGTTATTTTCTAAAGGAGAGTACATGAAAAGAGTATGCCTGCATTGAGCACCATAAACAAGAAAACCCGCTTATGAATTCACTCACTTTGTGGAAAAGGCGATAGTGGGCTGCAATTAAAATAGGGCGGCTCCAGAGTGTTTGTAAAATATCATTTTGGTAATTTCTGCTAGGAACGGCCTCCTCCAGTCACTGTTTCTTCGGCTTCCTTGCTCGGTGGTAGAAATTGTGTTGATTCCACCGGCGAAGTAAAAAGTACGTCGATTCTAGATTACTCTCAGGTGCACAATGCCAATATAATGCCGCCATATTGCCTGTAGGAGCGTGGTCAAAAGCTATAGCCTGCAACCTCCTACAACCAAAAGTGTTAGCATACGTTTACGTGCCAAGGTGTATCTGTACGCCGTGATCCAACCGCCCAGGACCATGAATTAAATGAATCACGTACAGTGAGTTTTAGACAGCAATTTGATTTATTCTATACCCAATACCATGCCCAGGGATGGGCGGGCATACGCGAGAAGATTCCTGTTTTTTTGACCGGGGGAGAATGCGAGTTCCAAGCCAAGGATTGGAGGCTATTTGGCTATTCACGGATCTAAGAGGATACGAGCCGGGGTTAAACATTAGGCTTCTGCCCAACTACAAAAGGAATTTGATCGAGGTACATGAGAACGATGGGCTGTAACCAGTTAAGTATCGAACCGACGGGGTCATTGTCGTATTTCGTAAAGCCGGTCCCGTGGATGAGAACAAGAGACAGAAATGTTGTTGACCACCAGGAAACGTGAGTGTTATATCCAAGATTGATCGTACGGCGGCCCAATGACTGGGAGTTGGAATGGACTGCGGACAGTACTTGGCGAATCTGTAATCATGTTCAATAAGCCTTCAAATTAGCCATGGGATACATTTATGTCGAGTTAAGTGAGTCATATTGTGCCACAATTGAGCTGTCTTCTCGAAACTGTTGTGTCCTGCGAATAGTTGACGGTGAGAGAGTCCAAAAGATAGATGCGCTGGCAGAACGAAAACTAGGGGTCCAACTTACTCTAATTTCCTATTTAGTCAAAGCACAAACAACCGATCACTTTGATCGTTCTAATCGTTGGGTCTCCTCCACTGCCAGTACTAGTTGCAACCGTGACTTTGTTTTCGTCGTTACAGGATGGCCAAGGTATACTGCGACCTTCTCGACACCTTTCCACTTTACCGCTTACTCCATGTAAAACCGTGAAGAGCAACTATCCATGCCATCAAGCGAAAAGGCCCCAAGGCCGCCCGATTACTGGAATACATTGACTGGTGTGAGAGAAGCCAAACCTGTTCCATTTCCGCACCCCATCGTCTCACCATCACGTTTCCACACTATGTTCACCTACAGCAACCGACAGATTTTTTGCCTCAATCACCTTATTTCCTCCCAGACTTCCTGCGCAGCGGGAAAACATGCACCATTGGAACAGCCAAGTTGTCATCGTTGAACGGTCTATACTCGCGTGGATCACGATGACCGCGAAGATTCTATACAGTTCCAATACTTGGCCTTTTCAACATACCCTTTCAAGGAGGAACCGAGATGATGGACAATCACTGAAGATTTCATAAGGGTAATGTTGGTATTAACCTATTTTTTGTAGTTCTAAAGTGCTGATAATCAGCTACAAATATGTAGCTGCTTTAGCGTGCATACCGCCTCAGGAAACCCTCCTCGTTAAACCGGTGCATCTGGGTCATCATTGTTTCTCAACCCCCGGGAATTATAGTGCTATAAAAAATATCCCAAGAAAATTCAATCTTGCAACCGCCAAGCCAGGACCTTTCCATGTTTTGTTTTTGCAGGGATGCCACTTCGCATGCAAAGTGTACTGCATCCCTTCTACGCCAAGATGATCTCGTCACTCGACGGGTGTTTGTCATGAGGAACTTCAACTGGATTGGGGGAAGGACGTCTTTCTCTTGGCTCTCCACAAATGTTTGAGACGGTTGCTCTCGACGTATATAAGCGCGAAGCCGCCTCACCGCAGTATCTGTTCCTCAGCCTTGTTTCTTCACTGATTTGCTCTCGAAGCTTCAACTTGTAACCTCTTCTCGACGAACACGCGAAATTTATACAACATGCAATTCAAGAAGAACTTTGTCTTCTTTGTCCTCGCGGCAGTGATGGCCTCTGCAGGTGCTTTGCCAGTAAGATTGCTTTTTTTACCTCCCGAACTTGATTCATAAACTAATGCTACTATGAACCTTACTGTAGATCGTACCTGCAGGCGAATTACTTGCCCGCAATGTCGATGTTTCTGCTCGAACAGTTGAAGCACTTGATATCACCAAGAGGCGTCATGGAGATTCTCACAACCGCGGTCGTCGAGCTGATCTTGAAGCTAGGCGTCACGGGGATTCCCACAATCGAGGCGATAGTCATGTAAGATTTATTTTCTTCATTATGATGGTCCTCATCCAAACTAACTGTATGTTTTCTTATTCAAGGGTCGTCGATCTGAGTTAGAAGCCCGCCGCCATGGTGACTCTCATGGACGTGGACGTAGCCGCGATCGTCGCTCTGAGCTTGAAGCCCGCCGTCACGGTGATTCTAACAACCGTGGTGACAGCCACAATCGTCGTGACCTTGAAGCTCGCAAGCACGGTGACTCTCATAACAGAGGAAGCACCCATAGCCGTCGCGACCTCGAAGCTCGTCGCCACGGAGATTCCAACAACAGAGGAGACAGCCACAATCGTCGCGATCTTGAGGCGCGCCGACACGGAGACTCTCATAATAGAGGTGACTCTCACAACCGCCGCGATCTCGAAGCCCGCCGTCACGGTGACCCCCACAACAGGGGCGATAGCCACAACCGCCGCGACCTTGAAGCTCGCCGCCACGGCGACTCTCACAACAGAGGTAGCACTCACAGTCGTCGCGATCTTGAAGCCCGCCGCCATGGAGATTCTCACAACAGAGGCGATAGCCACAACCGTCGTGACCTTGAGACTCGCAAGCATGGTGACTCCCACAACAGAGGCAGTACCCATACTCGTCGCGATCTTGAGGCCCGCCGCCACGGGGACTCTCATAACAGAGGAGACTCTCACAACCGCCGTGATCTCGAAGCTCGCCGCCACGGTGATTCCCACAACAGGGGCGATAGTCACAACCGCCGCGATCTTGAAGCTCGCCGTCACGGTGACTCTCACAACCGAGGTAGCACCCATAGTCGTCGCGACCTTGAAGCCCGCCGGCATGGTGATTCCCACAACAGAGGAAGCACTCATTCCCGTCGAGATCTTGAAGCCCGCCGCCACGGGGACTCTCACAATAGAGGTAACAGCCACAACCGTCGCGATTTAGAATCTCGTCGACACGGTGACTCTCATGGACGTGGACGTAGCCGTGACCGCCGCTCTGAGCTTGAGGCTCGCCGTCACGGAGACTCACACAACAGGGGCAGTACTCACGCCCGCCGCCACGGTGACTCTCACAATAAAGGCGACAGCCACAACCGTCGGGAGTTGGAAGCCCGCCGTCATGGAGACTCTCGTGGACGTAGCCATGACCGACGCTCCGAGCTCGAAGCCCGCCGTCATGGTGATTCCGGCAATAGAGGCGACAGTCGCAACCGAGGGGACTCTCATGGACGTCGTTCAGATTAATTGCAATTGGTAAGCGTTCATCGTTGCTCTCCCATCAACTAGTTGTTTCTGACTCCACAACCACCTAGACCTAACGAATACCTGTATCGAACGTTCACGCACGGGACTTACGGTTTTATGGTAACCACGGAAAATTCATGACCCTTTGACAGCTGAGTAGTTGATGGGACGTGTTTGCATGTTTGAATTCATATCTCTTTTCCTTTCTTTTGTCTTAGTAAATAAACATGCGAGTTATCTTCGTCTGGGCTGACTCGTTGCTGGGCTCGTAAAATGTATTCCGAATGATCTTGTACAATCAAACAATGCGTGTACCGTTGTGTATTGGAACCAATACGAAAGAATCGATCATAACTTCTACTTTACATCATTCTTCAAAATCCGCCAAGAATCTCTTCGCCCCTACTGATACACACGAGCGCCGGAATATATGTGACACTGTGACTAAGTTCACCAGTCCCCCGGGCTGCTACTGATTGCTACTTACTGCTGTACCTCTGTGCTTGTAGTATCTCTCGAGTCCAACTCAGGTCTGTAAACACGGGATCGAAACTGAACACTGATTGGAGTGCGATGAACCACCATGTCTGAACCGACCAATAAACATTCATTCTTCTCTATCAATTCCCAATCGGCACTCTTATATGTAGTGGGTTCGCTGCAAACAATCATGTGGTCACCGTGGTCTTGCGCTTTCTTCAAATTCCGAACTCCGTTATCGCCATCTCTATCAGGGTGACCTGGGTATTTCCGATTGAGCGATATACCCGCAGTGGTTGAAAAATAGAGAGAAGGTGGGTGTTGACTTGGATGATTGCGGAAACGGATGGTAAGCAGTTGAGTTCCATCGGTGATGGCCACATTTAAACTCGACGCTTCGAGCTCGATGCCCATCTTTGGTACAATTCGGCGTTGAATCTCAAGAACGGTAGAGATGACCTTCTCCAATGCTCTCTTCACTCCATTTAGAGGATGCGAATGTTCCCAAGCTTGTGGTCCTTTCTGTGCTTCGAGGTTGGTGAATACAAGGGCAGCAAGATGTTCGGAGTCCGTAGTTCCTTTGATCAATTGGAAGGCTTCAGGAGATATCTCGGAGCAGATTTCTCTTTTGATACTGCCAAAGTGAGCCACAACACCATTATGCATGAAAGACCATCTTCCGAAACGGAATGGATGATTGTTATGTTCAGTAATAGCGGTTTCTCCACTGGCTGCTCGAATACGAGCAAATAAAGTTAGGGTAGACGTACGGGCGCAGATAGATTGAAATCCTGGATCCGTAAGAGATTGTCTAAGGATTCTATACACAGCTGGTCGAGGCCCGTCGCATTCACCATACTCTGCCCTGGTCGTAGTGTACCTAACAAAGATGTGAGCTCTTCAAGCCGATAGAAGTATTTCAAGCTCCATACCATGCGAGCCCAAAACCATCAACATTGAACAACCTGTTACGCATTGCTATCTCTTTCTCTGTAGCGCGTGGATCCTCGTTGGGTTCATAATGCATGAGCTTGGGAAGGTAATGATCATGGACTTGTTTAGATATCGAATGCGATGGTGCAATGAGAACATTTTCGAGCAGACAGGGCTCAGAATTCGAGAGATAGGCTAACCACCGACACATTATGCTGGCAGGGTGCCGGGGGATGATGGGATCGTATCAGAGGTTATCAAAGTCGTGTCTGTTATGAAAGCTTGGCTTGAATGAGCCTAACTTTATTCAGGATCGCTCATAACCATGAAGAGTATTCTTTCTTGATTCTTTCAGCGAGCTGCTGGTATGTTGGCTTATTAGTACAAGACTTGTTCTAAATGGTAAGTTAGAAGTAGATATTCAAGGTGTACCAGGGATTTAAGAACTTACTGTTTCAGCCGTTCTACCCTTTTTCTCATTGGCAGAGGTAAAGGTGCCAGTGGAAGGTAGTTCCAAGATCAGTTTGAAATTTCGTATAATGAAGGTGTCCATTTACTTACAGTAAGCTTGTCTTTGAGATGAACGGCGCGCGCTGCACACGATAACGCCCTCGCGATGTTTCACGGCGACGGCTTACTTGGAAACGACAACGAACTCGCCCTGACGGCGACCCATCTGGACTCTTTTTATTGTGGATAAGCTAGATACCTTTCAGTCGCTGCCGCAATCTCACCCAGCTTCCAATATGTCACACCCTAATGAAGGCCTTTTGGCCAAAGCACATCGGTTCTTCCTCTACTTGGGTGTACTCTATGGTGTTTTTATAGTATTCTTGGCGATACCTTGGGTTCAAAGACAGTGAGTTCTGTCATTATTTACTGAGCAATCAGCATATCGATCGTCGCTGTTTGTAGTGTTTCATACCAGCACAAATTCGGCATACCACTGTTTCCAGTTTTTGAGACACCAGAAAGATATGGTCTTTCACGTACGTTGTGTATGCCGTTCCTACACCGCCCTTAAATTGACAAGTTTATCTGTAGCTGCAAAGACGTTCAATGTGAACTTCCAAACTCCGGACAACAACACCCTCGGAGCGTGGTTTGTTCTCTCAGACCCATATTACCAACAACACTCCGTGTCTTCCACCTATTCACAAACAAACCAATCAATCTACGATGCTCTCAGAACCCAGAAGACCGTTCTGTACTTCCACGGTACAGCAGGTACCCGTGCAGCAGCTCCTCGCGTTCGAACAGTCGCTGCCATTACTTCTCGCCTTCAGGCAAACGTGTTTGTCGTAGACTATCGTGGGTTTGGTGACAGTACGGGCTACCCGTCAGAGCGTGGAATAGAGATCGACGCTATGGCATCATGGAACTGGCTCCTCGACCATGGTGCACAACCAGAAGACATCTTAATTTGGGGACATAGTCTCGGAACAGGCATTGCAAGTAAATTGGCCCAACAACTCGCACTCCAGGGAACGAAACCACGGGGAGTAGCTCTTCTCGCTCCGTTCACTAGTTTCAGTGTTGTGATTGAAGACTACCCTATATTCGGGTTCCCGTTGTTGCGGCCCATTCAAAGTTTCCCCATCGGTCGCAGTAAGTGCTCTCTGATATACACCAATAAACGAGTGACTAAACTTGTGTTCAGAGCTCATAAAGAGACTGTTACTAGAGAAGTATGATACCCTTTCTATAATACAGGTATGATCCTCGAAACTTCTAGATGAATCGAT
Source organism: Abortiporus biennis (assembly GCA_022606235.1). NCBI lineage: Eukaryota > Fungi > Basidiomycota > Agaricomycetes > Polyporales > Podoscyphaceae > Abortiporus > Abortiporus biennis. The sequence continues at coordinate 140,673 of JABYQP010000028.1, read as the reverse complement.
CGCTCACACCTGCGAATGTAGGAACTAAACGTCCCGGTACTCCTCGCACATTCCACGAACGACTTCGATATTCCTCATTACCACTCGAAGACCCTCATGGATCAACTATTAGACCCTCACCTACCCCCTTCTGTCGCCCTTCCCGACTCACCAGGTTCTACTATATCTGAAGAAGAATACAATGCTTACATAGATGGTGTGAAGAAACGAAAGGAAGCTCGATCATTGTTAGTTAGAAAGACAGAGATACCCGAGTTCGGTGTCGTAGAGGAATTCCAATCGCCCCATGGCAAGGTGGTGTATATTGAGACGATGTGGGGCGGTCATAATCATGTCGGATCTCAGGAAGGTGTTCAGAATGAGATTGGTAAAATGTTTAAATTGGGATTATGGTCAGACCCCCGAACGGTAAATGTAGATTAATTCATTAATTTGATTGTTCTGCCTGAGATGATTATAACCATAATACATAAAGTACATAAGTGAAGCTCTAAAGCCGTAATTATATCGTGAACGCAAAGCAAGACAGCATAGATCGAAAGCAAAGTCACAAGTAACATGATTTTACATCCATCCAGTCATCAGGCGCCATATCCAGCTCCCGATGTTGTCACGACAGGGAGAGGTGTCGCGCCAGGATGGATCAGGTAGACGTACATGTGTCGGGGTATTTTCAACCAGTGTTGCTGTGGAACTGGGAGTCGGAGAGGAAGGCAAAAGCATGGAAGCGCATGCATCCTCGTCCTCGCGATCGGATGAAAAGTCATCTGATGGAAATTCAACGAGTATCTCTTGTGGATGGTGATACTTGGATGGTGGACAGTGAATTGGATGGGGTCGTTTAGACGACGGTTTTTGAGATGAAGGAGAGGGAGGACAAGACTCGGAGTATTTTCGTTTACGCTTGGATGGTGAAGAGCGTGAGGAGTTGGAAATGGGTGGTGTGATTGGACGGATCGTCCATGACTCAGTATCGGAGGATGATAATTTCTCTGACGAAGGACTGGGCATACACTCCACCAATGTCCGTTCGCTTGAAAAAGAACATCTGAGTGGAGAGGGTGACCTGGATGGTGACAATGTAGGAGTCAGATATCGATTCTGTGGAGAATTTCCATGGTCATGACTACGTTGCTGCTGCAACCAACCAGCTTCAAGAAATAGGTCATCTCTTGGGTTGATGGGTGGCCTGAGACCTAAACACTGCGACCAAGATTCCCTCATGCCTTCCATAGCACGTTTCAAACGCCTCCTGACACGAGTGCCTTCTGCACTTTGGCGCCATTTTACCATCGCATTGTAGACGATTTCGATATTCATAAGAGTCGCGGTATATTCCTGTAAGACGTCCAACGTCAAGATATACGCTGGGCACGGATTATTGAGGTAGAAGTGCTGGCATTGGGTGGTTTGTAGCTATGAAACTATGAGCGAATAGCCGCGAGTTGTGAGTCTGAATGCACGTACTATGTTAATTACTAGGTTCATCATGTCGTCTTCTAACAGTATATACAGTTGTTGTAGATTTCGATTCATGAAGTCTGCTTGTGTCAGAAGGAGAGCGAAGAGAGCGTGAAATGTTTCCGCTTGAGATTTTGACATCGCGTATTGAGAAAACACTCGATGTTCTGTATCAGAGAGAAACGTCAGTTACTGTGTTCTACGAGTGAGCGGGACACGAACCATCTGCGAAAGCTCTCTTCCGTTCATCAATGTATGTCAGGGCATATTTGGGGTCTCGAAGGAAAACTTGAGTTGGAACGTAGACCGTAGGTAGTGGTGAGCTAGTCATACAGAAAAGTATTTGGGAGAGTAAGGTTGATCGAGAGGAGGTTTTGAAAAGCGTTGTCCAGCAAGATATGGATACATATTGGGCCCATCAACAATAGGGATATGAGAGTGGTTTGACAGCGATTGAGCAGACAATTCTGTGTTGCTATGTACCTCGGACCGCATGTGAATGATTGGGGCTTCCATGATGGTATTTTCAAAGTCATATTAAGTAGCGGAAGCATATAAGGAGACTAAATCCAAGTTGAGAATCTGTCTGAGGAGGCAAACAATAAGAACTTCAGCGCCGAAAGACAATTGAGCCAGAACATTTTCTCACCGACTGCCGGTCACTACCCATATATTGGGATCTAGAGTATCGTTTACCACACATCTTAGTATGATGAATTGACTCCAGTGCTCAAGTACTGCTGATATTCCAATTTCCGAAGCAGACCATATTGACAAGCGCTTTTTTGAGTTGAGTACTTATACTCAACCTTGGTCTTGACTCTGAATAATTCTATTGCTTATGATACAACTCTGAGATGTTATAGAGGAGGAGGAGGAGGAGGAGGAGGAGAAAGAGTTTGATTTTTCAAAATGGATGGTTTGGAGAGTTTTGGATATCAGCGTGTAGATTTGTAAGATATCGGACATCCACAAGCATCGTGATCACGTGATCGAAATCGGTCACAACTTTGAATCAAATAAGGCTTCCACACCGTCACAAAATTCGCATTTTTGCTTCCGAGGATGTATTTAGACCATGTTTAGGCACAACTTGTCGGTTTTAGATTTTTGAAAAAATGTCTATTTTTTTTGTAAGTTATCAGTGGGAGGTTTTAGGAACCATGTGACTCAGAACACGACTTCGCGACTGTGGGAAATGGTCACGTGTATAAGAGAATCCTCAGTTCTTCTCGATGACGGATGAAAACTAGTGACTAGTACTATTGACGAACTACTCAAATTTTGCCCTACATGTTCGAAACAAATTCAAATGTACAGAAACTGGAGTGGAGACCAAAAGAAATCCTAAAAAGTCTACATGGTCCGGAGACACGAATTACTTCAAAAATGTCGTATCTACAATCCTATCGCATCTATGTATATCGAGAAACGAGAAAAAATTATGACACAGTCACGAAGCGGGGAGCATAAAGCATGGATTTGTCAAAATATATGAATTATTTTTGCCGTCTTGCTTCTCTGGCTTCAGCATTTGCACGCCACTCTCCACCCTTCCACCAAACTACTAGAATAAGGGCTTCAGATACTACCATTAGCCCAGCCCATAATGAGTAGAGGCCGCCATCTCCAATAGCACTCTGTAGTATAAACGATGAGCGGGGCATCCAAATGAAGAGAATTAAGATCTAGACCGACCTGAATAGGTACAGCGACTTCTGCTGCGACAAAGGCAGAGACTCCACGGAAACAGCTATTTGTAGCCACAGCAGACGAAGACCGTCCAACATTGGCATCGACAATGTAGGCTAGAGTGCTAGCGTATATACATCTGAGATGTCACACATACTTTTCAGAAAAGTTCACGCGAAGCAGCATTTCAATGATACTACTCACATGGAAAAGAATCCAGAGAGGAAGAGCATTACGCAGATAGCTGCGACGTGCACGTGTTTCTCACAAATCCAACCGTACGCAATGACCGATGCAGGAAGAAAAACGAAGAAATACTTCGTACTTTGTAGTCGCAACTATTGATTACTGATTAGCCAGCATTTTCGGAGACATATAGAGATAAAAGTACCTCTGGAGTGCTGACTCCGCCATTTTGCGCTTTTAGTCTATTGAACACACGATCGGACCAACGACCACCAAGTACACTGCCTAGGATGCTACCTATACGGTTCACATTAAATTCAAACCCTTGCAGATAAAGCAGGATTAACGTACCTATGCCATACGCTAAGAGTACAAGGCCGATCTGCAACGCGTTATAGCCATACTTGTCGGATAAAGTTCGCGAACAGGTATAAGTGATGCAATATCCGAAAGCGAAAAGCAGGCCTACGCAGGAAAATCGATGGGTTAGGCACAAAACAATGCAGTAAAATAAACACATACCTGAAGCAAACAAAATTACCAGATTGTTGAAGCGGGCGAGCACCATGATGATGGGGCGAATGGGGTTTACATCTGCAAGGGTGAGCTTGATTTCTTGTACATCGTTGGGTGGTATTACAGGGGCGATCTGTCCTTCAATATCCGTCTTCGAACCATTGTCAGGCAGCCCATCTTGCAGTTCCTTATCCAAACCAGTCGCTGTGTTTGTCTTCTCCGTCATTGCTTCTGGTGACACCGCTGTTTCGTGGCTCATACTTGATCGAGATGATTGAACCTTGCCCTGCTGGGCTTCTCTCTCCAGTGTAAGTCGTCTAAGTACGGTTTGATAAGTGAGGCTACGCTCTTTTCTGAATGTGTCTTTAAAGAAGATGAACATGACGAAACAAAGTCCCGTGAAAATTACGAGAAACCAGAATGTCGCTCGCCAATTGAAGCCTTGAGTGAGGGCACCACCGATAATGGGGCCTAATGCTGGTCCAAGAAGAGGTGCGCTTGATACAGTGTTCAACGTCCGATAGATGCGCAAACACACCCCAGAAAAAACCTACCTATAATACAGTCCCATCATAGTACCGCGTTCATGAGGGTCATAAATGTCGGCCAATGTTGCAGCGCCGATTGACATGACTGCACTGGAGCTGTGTCCACAAAAAGGATGTAAACTTCTTGCGTAAACTCCCTGTGCGCGCAGGCTTACCCAGCTCCCTGGATGCACCGCATTCCAATGAGGACGTTGATACTTTTTGCGACGGCAGAGACAATGCAACCTAGAGTACCGAGTGCAAGTGATACCAGATACACTTTCTGTGCGAGATATTAGACACAGTACCGACACACAATGAAGCATTGGGGGACTCTTACCTTGCGTCCGTAAACTTCACTGATGGCACTCCACACTAACGGGAATCCACCTTGGATCATGATAAATAATGACAAGCTCAAGCTGATCTTAGAACTTGGCGCATTGAGGTCAGCTTGTATTTCCGCAATCGCAGCTGTACATTATATAATGACAGCATTGAGGGTGAGTAGTGATAGTCTGTAGAGTGCAACATCATCGCTCACGATTATATATATTGCTTCCCAGACCTGCAATCATAGCGGCTGCGGAGATCACAGCCAAAATGACACCCTGTAATACAACAATCACATATGTGATAGTGATTTGTATTTCAGTTGCTGCTCAAAGCATAATTCTAATACGCCACGCGCACCTTTCGAGTCCGCGACCATTGACGAGGATCGTCGGCCACTTCAGCATGTTCAATATCGACCTTCTCAGGTGTCGCTTTTTCAACAACAGTTGTCTTCGTTTTTTCGTTCACGTTATCAGAAATTCGTACGGGCGACATCGTGAGGGCTTGTTCTAAGTTTCCTTGTGGGAGGGTATACTGTGGGGGATGAAATTACTTTCACCCAGTCGAGAATAAACTCGAATCTTGGAGGATTATTCAGTGTGGGACCACACATCGTTTCTTATTATACCTTCGGCTGAGAAGCTCAACTGGTGTTTAGGTCGTGTGGTTTGTGACGGAGAAATGAGTCTGGTTTGACTCACTTTGTCTACATGCTTTCGGGATTCTTCGGCCTACAGCCAATTTTTGGTTGCCGGTATCATGCCGTTGGGATAGAAAACAGACGGGGCTCCGGTGTAGTTCTGTAAATAGAAATTTTGCCAAGTTCGTCCGCCGCGCTGCTCTCCTCATTCATACCGAAAGGCGAGCAAAATACCAACATGTGAATAATATCCATGATAGTGTCCAACTTGTAAACATGGCGGAGGAGGATCCCCTGCCAACATGCTGGCCGAACCTCGCAAAGGTAGTTTCATATCCAATGACCGCGAATCCGAAGTACGGGGTAGCATTATCCGCGTGTTCGTTGAGGAACATAAACGGGCAGAGAAGTTTAAATGAATACATCTTCATACTCGCTTTCAGATGGGCGGTCATATGGTACCGCTGTGACCACTCTTTCGCAAGTTGTAGTTTAGCGAAATGAAGAATATGACGGATGCACATAAACTTACCAGTTTGAAGACGATTTCCGGGACGAAAGCGAGGCCACGCAGAACAAGTATGTCTGCTTCTACTGAATTGGTGTTATTATGAAAAACACGTATATGACGAGCTAAAAAAAAAGTGGTGTAAGCAAGCAGGTACTATCACCGGTAGATGAACTGCCAGTGGAATTACAACGTAGTACCAGCATTATGGATCAAGTTCGAGGAGGAAGAAAGAGAAAGTGGTTTCGTCGATGAAGGTCAGCCTTCGGAATTTCAAATCATAATTCACCATTTTTTGGTGGCAGCCACTTCCCATTTAAGCAAGTCCTACTAAGTTCACTGTTCAGGCTGGCAGGCTGACCGTATCGTAGGTCTGTCAGCCATCTTGGAAGTAGTCAGAGAATATATTTCGTGAAGATTAATACATATTTATCTTCTTACCTACAATTTCAACCCTTTATCTTCGCTATGTATTTTGCTATCGCCCTGCTTTTCTCTTCCATAATCGCCTTTGCTATCCCGAACCAACCTCCACCATCAGATGATTGTAATGAATTCGAGCAGGTGAAGTTCAACCGTTACGCCAACCCGTGAAGTTCCAAAATCTCATTCGATGATCTTAGAATATTGCCCCTCAAGCGGATAACGTTGACGGTCAGCAATACGGTACTAGCAAATGGCCCATTTCTCTATTTATCATCGGTTCAACCTGACTGACGAGTACCTATTTAAAACGACACAGTTCATAAGCGTCTGCAGAATACAACATTATATCCGTAGGGGAAAAGGGTATCCAGAGATGAAGGAAGTGAGGGGGCTATACATGGGAGAATCAGTCACACAAGTTATCTACAATGCTTTCCGGGTTCGTTGTGTTCTGTGTTTGTTCATGAGAGGAAAATCTAGAAACTGTATAAATGAGATGGAATAGGGGTTTCAATAGAATACGGATTATTTTCGACGTCTTGCTTCTCTGATTTCGGCGTTAGCACGCCACTGTCCACCTTTCCACCAAACGACAAAAATGAGGGCTTCAGATAGTACAAGGAGACCAGCTCATAACGAGTAGAGTCCCCCGTCTCCAATAGACGTCTGCGAGGCATTTATAATGAGCAAACATCCGAGGCATATGATTGAGATCGACTCTTACCTGGATAGGGACCGCAACTTCGGCAGCAATTCCACGAAAAAGGCTGTTCGTCGCTGCAGCAGAGGAAGATCGCCCAACGTTTGCGTCTACGATGTAAGCTAAGGTGCTGGCATAGATAGATCTGATAAAATGTCAAAACTATTGAGGAAACCTGGCTCGGATGGATGGTAGATGGCTGCACTTACATAGAAAAAAATCCTGCGAGAAACAGCATCACGCAGACCGCTGACACATGCACATGTTTCTCGCAAATCCATCCGTACGCGACTACTGATACGGGGAGAAACACGAAGAAGTATTTCGTACTTCGCAGTCGCATCTATTGGGGCGATAGTCACAGCAAGATATTGACGTACCTATGCCATACGATAGAAGTACAAGGCCAATTTGCAGAGCATTGTAGCCGTATTTGTCGGATAAAGTTCGGGAGCAGGTATAATTGATGCAAAACGCGAAGGCAAAAAGGAAACCTAGGAGAACATACAATCAAATATGATAGAATAGTATCTTAAAGTGAGTACACACCAGAACTGAATAGAATCACTAAGTTGTTCAGCCGCAATACTACCATGACAATAGGGCGAACGGGATTTACGTCTGAAAGAGTCGGTTTAATTTCTTTGATATCGGCAGGCGGTTTGGCAAGACTCGGAGTGACCTGCGCCTCGACGTCCTCCTTCGAACGGTTGACAGGGATAACCACATCCTGAGATTCCTTCTCACTCGTCCGTTCCGTTTTGATAACTGTCTCTTGGTTTACGCTTGATCTGCTCTGTTGTGATTCCCTCTCGAATGCGACTCGTCTCAACACTGTCTGGTAGGTGAGGCTACGTTCTTTCCGGAAGGTGTCTGTGAAGAAAATAAACATCACGAAACAAAGTCCCGTGAAAATAACAAGAAACCAGAATGTCGCTCTCCAATCGAAGCCTTGAGTAAGAGCGCCACCTAAGATAGGTCCTAACACTGGTCCGAGGAGAGGTGCACTGCAGAAAATGTCAAGATAGATGATAGAGGTAAAACTACCCCGCAGACGCACCTATAATACAGTCCCATCATAGTACCACGTTCATGGGGGTCATAAATATCAGCTAAGGTCGCGGCACCAATAGAAATCACTGCACTCGAGCTACAAATGCAGGCACAGTGAATATATACCTAGTAAGCGGTTCGAAAGTTCCGCTTACCCTGCACCTTGTATACAACGCATCCCAATCAAGACGTTGACACTTTTGGCCACCGCCGAAACGACACAACCGATAGTACACAACGCGAGTGATGACAGATATATTTTCTGTACACAATATAGTCAATCATCAAATCAAGTCCAAACATGATAGCTCACCTTGCGTCCGTAAATCTCGCTGAAAGCACTCCACACTAGTGGAACTGCTCCTTGAATCAAGATAAACAAAGACAAGCTTAAGCTGATCTTCGAATTTGACGCATGGAGTTCCGATTGAATTTCAGCAATGGCCGCTGCACGGTGGTACCGAGGTTAAGTGCAATATTGAGGAGGATACTTTGTTCAATACCATCGCTCACGATTAAGAATGTTGGCCCCCAAACCAGCAATCATAGCAGCAGCTGAAATCACAGATAAAATAATTCCCTAAAGATAACAAAAAATCAGAATGATGTTCAAAACAGATCAGAGATGGGTTAGATATTATGCAGCGACATCATGGTATACCATTTAGAGATACCAAACACACCTTTCGTGTCCGCGACCATTGACGAGGATCATCGGCCACTTCAGCATGTTCAATGTCAATCTTTGCGGCCGCAACATTCTCAACAACGGCCAATTTCTCTTTTTTGTTATCAACGTTGCCGGTCTGTGCAGATGTCATCGTGAGATTAATGTTTGAAAGTTATTTCAACTTTAAGATGAGAATATGGCGAGGGGGAAATCCTGCTGTCACCCGGTCGAGAACAAACTCGAAATTTGAGAGGGAAAAACCTTTGATGGTGAATCATACATCGTCTTTATTATAACTTCGCTAGAGAAGCTTAGTAACAACTGTGGGTTGTGTGTTTCGTGAGCGGAGAAATGAGTCTGCCAGTGGTTGTTTGACTCACTTTGAGCTCGGGAGGACTCGGAATTAGAGTAGCATCTTTCAGACTTTTACGCAATTCCCTCAGAAGAGAGTGGTTTATTTTCCACGCTCATTTTCACAATATTGAGGTGGTCGTGTGGCTCGCGAGAGTCTCTGTCCTTTGCATACATGGATGCCGTGGTGCCGAGCACCTCCAGGTGTTAAAAAATGCGTGTGAATATTAATTCACCTCGTTTTGGCGGCCATGCCGTGCGAGGTGTGATTCTGTAAAAGGAAATCGTTATCAAGTTCGTTCACCTGGTCCACTTGTGTTTCTCAGCTTTCTGTTTCACGGTCCCAGTTGGTACCTCCTTTAACCACTCAGAGTCACAATGTTACTCTATTTTGAGAACTCGGAGCTACCTTCTGCACCATTCAATTGTACAGATTCACGCCTGAATCATGGGCTTCTCTATCCGGCATGGGAGTTGCCCGGAACGTTTGCAGGATCAATATGATTCCTTCGCTGACGAGGTTTGCAATATTCTTTGAAGTTCACAAAGAATTTTTGTCCCAGAGTCGAGAGAAATTCTCAATATTGAACTCGTGCCTACGGGGCATTATCATTATTCAAGTTACTTAATGTCGCATTGAATTCAGTGAATCAGACGTATTATCGCGTGATAAGGCAAGAGTGCATATAGATATTGATGGCCTATGAAGGCCGTGATGATGCTTACAGCCGCTTTATAATTAAGTAGCCTGATTATAGTAGATTGTATACTATCTACTAAACAATCCGTAATCGGCGAACTGCCGAAAAAGGGTAAACTGTACTCTGTAGGCTTGGCCGGGAGCTCGACGATATTTAGATGGTTTGTACAGTACAAATATCGTGAAAGCGAAATATCCATCCTCACTCGATCCTCTGCCCCTTTTCGCCAGCTAATTAGGTAGCCACTTGGTGAACTCGTGAACGTGGAGCTAGGATATTTAACGATTATGTAATCACTTCAGGTAGACTGAACACTCAGGCTTTGCTTGCCAATTGTGCACCTCTCTCTGTTCCTCGTTCATGCCTTCATGTCTTCCAATGATGAACATGGTAAAGTGAAACATACACCGTCCTTCTTGTCTACAGGCGCATCCTTTATCTATCCTGTTCGTTCACTTCTCACTGGAATTCAGTCCGCGGAGCGAAGTGCCGAAATACCTCCTGCTCAGGCGGTCAGTGTGAAGTTGCTCCCAGCAGGAGATCCAGGCGTTTCTGATGATGTGCGTACGTCCGAAAAGGTTGGACATGCACAGAGAGAAAGTGCGAGTACAGACTCCGGTGAAGGCACGTACAAATCTTGCTTGTATTTACCCTTCATATCCAAACACTTCCATGCTCGCCCTTCCAATCGATTAGGCTCAATGACTAGTGAGCTCACCAGCTCGTCGACTCGTAATGGTACCAAGGACAAGCGAGGGTCACCCAATTTCCGTGATTTTACTGTTGGTGAAGATCCCCTTGCTCCCAGGACCTTTGCAACCTGTCCATCATCTCCAATCTCAGAAGCAGACGGCGAGAATCTACCGTACACTATTGGACCTATGGGGGAGGTGGTTGAAGTTTATATGATGAGTCCAGATGATGACGACGAGGTTAATCCACGCCATCCAAAGCAAATGTCAGAGGCGGCAGCAGACGCTTTTGCACAATCTACCTCTGGAGATAGCATAATCCAAGTTCTGGGTGCCTCTAATTCAGAAAGCAACTTCATCAATTACTCACAATCAGGAATTGTCCATCTCGCACCCGTTGAACAGAGGGATGACTCCGATTCTGGGTCGAGCGGTTCATCCAGGGGACGAAAGCGACAGTCTTCAGGTGAAGGTTCGATGTCCCCAGAGCCCTGTGTAGATGTCGTGGAAATGCCATCAACTCGTGGCGCACGACCGCAAATATCTGCTCCTGATTCTGCATCTGCATCTGTACACGGCTCTTCCAACAGGAGTACCATTGGAACTGGCAGTGGGTCAGATGGGCCTCACATCACATTTCGATATCAACACATTGAGGATGAGAATGGCCATCACCTTATTGTTGGTCGCGAAGGCACGTTGACTCGGTGCGAAGATGAAGTAAGTCCAAATTTATCAGTTGTCTGATTACTCCTTATGACATTTTGTAGCCTATACGGACACCTGGAGCCGTTCAAGGATTTGGAGTGCTGATTGCACTTCGAGAAGACCCAGAGACTGGTAACCTCGAGGTTCGACAAGTATCTGAGGTATGCGAAGCTCACGTGATGCTGAAGGATCATCGTATCTCATGAATCTGTTAGAACTCAACAGAATTACTTGGTTTACCTCCTCAATACCTTTTCTCATTGGAGTGTTTTACACAGACCTTCCCCGATAGCCAGGCAGATCTCCTTTTTGACAACATCCAATATCTGAGCGACACAGCACTGACACCCGAGGAACAAGCTGAAAACCTGCATGTATTCATGCTGAGCGGATATGGTGCTCCTAGAACAGCTCTCCCTGAAGACACAAGTGGAGATGTTCAACAAAGACGCTCGTGGACCTGTTGGTGTGCTGCTCATCGTCCTCAAATGACAGCTCCCGGAAACATGGATAGTTCCGGGGAGGCATCCACCGCAGCAGTAGATTCTAACATCATTATACTGGAATTCGAACTTGAACGAGATGCCTTCAATCCTTTGTATCCTCCTGTGGTTTCCGAGGATAGTAGCTATCGCTCGGGTGTCTCCTCTCCTTCGGATGCTTCTGGATCAACGGGATCTGGTGAACTATCAGAGGGATCTGGACAGACCTCAGATAGCTCAGGCCGTACTCTCGTCTCAACAGATTCAGAAGGTGGAGAAATGCGAAGCACACCAGAGGGTTCGACGCCAAGTTTGATGAATTCAAATTCAAATACAGATCCCTCCTTCAATGCTAGCGTCACAGCCAATTCACCAACTCCCTCTTCCCAGGGTAGTCAATCGGTCTCTCAAACTTCCTCCAATCCACAGACTACTGATGATGAATGGCTACCAAGTCCAGAAGATATTCTTGAAAGTACGACTAGCCGAGCGAAACCATTGCTCGCTTTGGAACGACTACGAAGGAGTAGGAGGGCTATCATAGATTCCCCTTCATCTCCTGCTTCTTTTAGCTCTCCCTTCGAAAGAGGTGGATCTCGACCGAGACGAGGAGCAGGAAGAAATCGTCGTGGTGGAGGCGCTGTTGGCATGATGGACGTTTTCGCAGTCATGGCTCAGATAAACGAACAGTTAGGAGCTGCCGCGGATTTGGATACCTTTTTGAAGGTGGTAGTTGGTGTCATCAAAGATCTCACTCAGTTCCATCGTGTGCTAGTATACCAATTTGACGAAGCTTGGAACGGGAAAGTGATGGCGGAGTTGGTTGATTGGACGCAGACTCATGATTTGTATAAAGGTCTACATTTTCCTGCTGCAGATATACCAGCTCAAGTAAGTGTTCACATTCAGTGTATCAATGATTTCGTTGACGATATTTACAGGCAAGGGAATTATACATCTTAAGTGCGTGCTTTATTTTCCTTATATTTCAATTTGCCGTTAGTCCTGAACCCGCAACAGATAAAGTTCGATTACTCTATGATCGTGGCCAACCTACTGCAAGACTCATAGTCCGCAGCAAGAAAGATCTTGAAACCCCCCTTGTGTGTTGCACAGTTCGGATTTCTGACTGCTCTTTGTAATTTCTGATACAGGACATGACCCATTGCTACCTTCGATCAATGAGTCCTATTCATTTGAAGTGTATGCATTCCTTTTTTTTGCATGTTGAATCGATAGCTGATGTTATTTTACAGATCTTGGGAACATGGGTGTTAGAGCATCCATGTCTGTGGTGCGTAAATTGCATTCAAATATGCATGGAATCTCACGAATATTCACCAGTCCATAATGGCGTTTGGTAACCTATGGGGACTTGTTGCCTGCCATTCATATGGCCCGCATGGCATGCGTGTATCATTCCCAGTTCGACAGATGCTCAGACTCCTCAGTCAGTCCATCTCGAGAAATGTTGAGCGTCTGAGCTATGCTCAGCGACTCCATACTCGTAAACTGGTACATGGCAATGTCATGCGCATGCAACCTCTCTCACATACTCTTTTGCAGATCAATACGATGCCATCGGATCAACATCCTTCTGGTTATATTGTTTCAAACGCTGACGACCTCCTGGGCCTCTTCGATGCCGACTATGGTGTACTTGTCATTGGTGAAGGTGCTAAGATCTTAGGCCAAAATCAACCTTGTCAAGAGATTCTCATCGTGGCTGAGTATCTTCGCCTCAAACAGTTCGGGTTAGTTATAAACACGATTATGTTGTTACCTCCTGGCCTAATGCTTAATCGTCTCTTTTAGCACTATTCAAGTTTCTCAAGCCGTAACCAACGACTATCCTGATCTCCAGTTGTCAGCAGGTCTCGAGATAATTGCTGGTTTGCTCTATGTTCCGTTGTCCGCGGGTGGTCGAGACTTTATTGCATTTCTTCGCAAGGGTCAGCCTCGTCAAGTGAAATGGGCAGGCAGACCTTTCCGTCAGGGAGAAGAAAAGATAACTTTAGAGCCAAGAAAGTCATTCAAACTCTGGTCTGAAACTGTAGCAGGTCGATGTAGGGCGTGGAGCGACGAACATATGGAAACAGCGGGAGTCTTGTCTCTTGTATACGGCAAGGTTCGCATCAGCTAATACTTTGTGATTAACTATGTTCGCTGAAATTTCCACCTATCAGTTCATTGAAGTTTGGAGACAAAAGGAATCCGCTTTACAAACTACAAAACTCACGAACATCCTTTTGTCTAATGCAAGCCACGAAGGCCAGTTCAAATCATTGGGTGGTATGTTCGATGTGCTGAAACCGTATCCGTATTTAGTCAGGACCCCATTGAATCATATCATTAAGTTTGTATATACCTCTTTCGGAAAGGTAGAGACACTGACGCGCGGATAGTTACCTTGAACTTGCTCTCAATGGACCTTTGGATCGAGAGACCCGAGAAAACCTCAGCCAGTCTCATGCGGCTAGTAAAGTGCGTTTTTATTCGTCATGAATGTGCTGTAGGCAACGCTATCTAAACTTTCACTTACAGAGTTTGCTTTTTACTATCAATGACCTGCTGGTATGTGCCCTTTCATAGTCAATTCTCGTTGGCAAAATCTGAGTTTCAACAGGATCTCACTCGCTTAGAGAGCGGAAATGAGACGTCTTTCAATGAGCCATTCAATCTACCTCAAGCTATCGAGGAAGCTACCATGTTATACCGAAATGAGGCTGCTCGAAGGGGTCTTCATTTTTCTTTGGATATGTCTCAGTGTCCTAAGACTGTCGTCGGCGACGTCAGGAAGATCAGAACGGTGGTTGCGAATCTGACTGCTAACGCTGGTGAGTTCTCTTTCTCAGTACTGAATTTGGTATCTCGTTCTAATATGTCACGTAAGTCAAATACACGAGATCCGGAACCGTTACTGTGATGTGCCGTGCTTTCGAAGAGCCTGCAGGCTTGCGCAGTGGTGACAATGTTGCTGTCGAGCTCGTTGTAGAAGACACTGGATGTGGTATCCCTGCAGAAAAGTTGGAGAGCATCTTCCGAGAGTTTGAGCAGGTTGAAGTGAGCCAACCTCCGAAGGTGCAAACTCAAGGATTAGGTCAGTGGTCCTTCTTCTTGATTTTTAGTATTTGACTCGATCTTTGACTGTAGGACTCGGTCTAGCCGTCGTGGCTCGAATTGTTGAACAACTTGAGGGACAACTGAGAGTAGATTCAAAGCTGGATCAAGGCAGTCGATTCTCCTTCCTTATCCCCTTTTGCACTGATGAAGATGGAGGATTCTCTTCTCCATCTACGGCTTCACTAAATCAGTCACTTCCACGGTCTCGGACGATAAGTCATACCTCCCGAGACGACCAAATCGATAATCTCGTCCAGGCACTCTCATCTAGTCATATGTTAGAACTGTCACCAAATCGTCTGCCACTCGATACCCTTCCATCAGGTGCACAATCTACCGGTTACTTCGATATCAAAGAGAGCCTAGAACACTGGAGTTCGTCAAAAATGAAGCATATCGCCAGCAGCACCCATTCGATTGAGGAGCCCAGTTCGAAACCACCAGAACACAGTAAACATCATTCACGACTAACCAGGAAGAGTCCCTCAAGGCATGGCAGCTCAGAGGGACATAGTATACCTATGCAACTTCGAGTTTTGATCGTTGAGGTCAGTATCTCGTATCTTCGGAGAGTGATACATGAACGTTTCTGATAGTAGAATCATAGGACAATGATATTAATCGTAACATTCTTGCCAAGCGGCTTTCGTTAGATGGGCATACCGTGGTCAATACTACTAACGGTCAAGAAGGCTTGGAAATGGTGGAATCCGATCGCGAATTCGATTGCGTACTCATGGACATTCAGTATGCTATCTGTTAATCCCCGTCAATCCGTCATGTGCTAACTCACGTTCACAGGATGCCTCTTTTGAACGGATATGAAGCCACTGAACGTATTCGAGCCCTCGAACAAGACGATAACGGTCGTGCCAGACGTCTCTCGCAGGTGCTGAACGGTAGGAGAATTCCTATCTTTGCAGTCTCAGCATCACTCTTTGAAGAACAGCGGGAAGATATGCGCAAACTCGGCATCGATGGATGGATTCTAAAACCGATTGATTTCAAACGGCTTCGCGTCATTCTCAAAGGTGTCACCGATGTGCACCAGCGAGAGAAAGACGTTTACAAGTCGGGCTCTAATTGGGAAGTGGGTGGTTGGTTGACACGCCCGACACCACCGCCAACTCCTTCTGAACAATAGGACGGTCATGAATTGGCACACATCCAAAAATCATTCACGCGCTCACAACCTGGAACATCCTTGACTCTGTTGCTGCTGCCGCTTCTTTGCAATCATCTATTTGTAATATTACTTGACTTCCTTACCCTTGTCACTTTACCTTGTCGTTTCGATACCATCTTGTATTTGTTCATTTGTAGCCATACAGATTTGCAGTTATACACGAGCCTGCTGTCGTGTTCGGTCTCAACCCTTTCCCAATTTCTTTCGGTACACTAGCAACATATATACGGCTCTGTTTTTGTCCGGGTTCCCCAACATTTACCTATATATATATGAGTCCTACACTTCAGTACTGCAGTCGTGGGTGTCGTGCGATGAGCAGTAACATTACAGCGAGGAGAACGTCTTCTAAAATACATAAATTATATCAAAAGCCAAGACTTGATGGTAGGGTATCACGATGAAAGTCCTAAGAAAACAACATATCATAAACTCAGTGGTTAATTTTCTTTGACCTTCCGGCCCTGCGTCGTAGTCTAGCAGCTTTCTTTGCACCCATCTATATATAAAAACAAAATATTGAATCATTAAAATCTCTTCTCTGCAAACAATCAAACGACATACCTTGGCTTTATCTTCCTCAAGTCTTCTCCGCTCCTCAGCAGCCCGTTTACGTTCGAGGGTGATTTCTCGTCGTCTGTCAATTATTCGTTCATGCTACTGTCAGACCATACTCAAAGAACCCCTAGAATAATTGACAAACATACCTCTTCTTCTCAGCCTCTTTCTCTTCTTTCAGCTCATTCTGTAATTTTTTCATAGCTTGCTCCTTTTTCGTCTTCTCCATTCGCTCCTCCCATTTACTTTTCACATTCTCTGGTAAGTTGGATCGTCTGAATTGATCTCAGCGTTAGCAAGACCAGCAAGAAAATAGACCACATGAAATGAGAGTACTTGCACTGTTGCAACTTTCTGATATTTCCAAGGCTTCCCAGAAGCCCTCCCACCAGAAGAAGAATTTAGTGGAATTGCTTCTTCCTCGTTCAGTGTTTGTGGTACTACGGATTCATCCGCTTCAGTCTGAGTAGTGATAGCAGAGAATTCTGTGGGTAAGATATCGGCCATAGCGAAATTTTGGTTCTGAGATTTATGAGGGATTGGGCAAAGTGAAGGTTTGAGTAAAGGACAATGTCAATCTCAAGATTTTACCATGCCTTTTCTCACGGTAACACGACAACGGGCCGGACGGCCCACGCTCAAATTATTCGTGAATTTAAATTCATGTTTTTCTGCTAATTGTTTACTGTACATACAACAGAAACAAATACAAACTCGTTCAAGTACAGAGCAAAGAATATTTAAACCAGGAATCGTAGAAGAGAAAGGTCATCGTATAAAGCTGTAAGTTGTATCTTTAAGTTTTAAAAACTCAATGCCTCAAAGAGTCCCCCTTATGAAGAGAGCCGACCTTAAAGGATAAGCGCATGTTAGCACAGGGGATAGAGATATAAGGTGATTGAGATACTCACAGAAGAACCATCTTTATCGGAAACATGCCCATGATGTCTCCTTTTCTTACC
Source organism: Abortiporus biennis (assembly GCA_022606235.1). Classification (NCBI taxonomy): domain Eukaryota; kingdom Fungi; phylum Basidiomycota; class Agaricomycetes; order Polyporales; family Podoscyphaceae; genus Abortiporus; species Abortiporus biennis. The sequence continues at coordinate 123,195 of JABYQP010000028.1, read as the reverse complement.
AACAGAAAGTAACCCGAAGAAAATCAATGCTGCAACGAGTGCACTCATCACAACAATAGTGAGACAAGCACCAAGGAATCCAGCACCAACAGGACTGATTTTGTCATGATGTGGTGCCAACAGGAAATGGGAGCTTGACGCGGCAGTTACAAGTGAACAACCGCGAGTAGTGTTTTGGCTGCAGACATTACACCATTGAGTGTTGTTTACTCCAGCGGGTTGGAATGCATCAATGAAGGTTGGTACGGGGACGTCAGAACCACCATCGAACCCGGGGAAGGACAGGTTGTAAAGGTTGAAGGTGGCATCATCTGTTCCATTCTTGAAATTGAACCGAATGAAGGGCTGACCACCTGCGCTAGGTTGATGGACTTCCATGACCACAGCAGCAGCGTAGTTTACTGAAAGCACGAATATATTAGTATTGAATGATAAGTCACATCGATCAATGTGATTCTCACCAATGCCTGCAGGGATCTGTCCTGTAGCAACTACACCGGTCATATTGAACAAACTCAAGAACGGCTTGTAAGAGATTGCGGAGTAGTGAAGTTTGAGGGGATCGGTATTGTTCACGATTCTTTGCAATGCAGTTACGACAGAAGGAAGCATAGTTCGACCAGCAACTATCACAAAGTATAAGTCGCACCATACCATAGATATGATGAGTGAGCTTACTGTTTCCAATACCGTCAAAGCTTGTGTCAGTGAAAATTCCGTATTCGTGGTAATTGCCCAATGCTCGTGCTTGTTCGAGGTAGGTTGGAGGAAGGCGGCTGGCAAAAGTAACATTGTGGATAGACTGGACGTTCATATAGTCAAAGATCTAGATGTCAAGGGTTTAGTACTGTTGGTCACGAGCAATCGAACGACAATGAACTGACATTGAACTATTTTCATAGAGATAAAATTAGCAAATCATAATCTATAATGATCCAGCGTAATATCTCACCATGTTCGACAAAGTAACGGGTCTCTCATCAAGGAATGGTGGAAGTGAGTTTAAAAAGGATTGAGCTTCTGCTTGCTTCTCAAGAAAAGCAGAAGAGTTGTAGAATTTGGTGGTCTTGGCAGTCAATAACTAGCGAATTACGCGAAAACAAATAAGCAGAGCACTAGTCACAATATCATGAGACCTACGCTGCAATCGGTAAACCCTTCAAGAGATACATCCTCATTTGGTTCCACGGATTCAACTGATAGAGGTTCTGTTCAGCGGGGATAATGATGCGAGAAACATTCAAAATCGTACTTGGGATGTATTGATAACCACCGAGAGGACTGGTAACAGTCGAGCCGTTTGCTAATGAGATCGAAGCCTGTGATGTCGGAGGCCAAAGACCTTGCACCAAGGCAATTGAGCTATCGAAAATAACTCCACCTTCTCCTCCTGCATCAGCTCGAACAGCAACCTGTGTTTGTTGGAAGAGGTCTGTCGCAGGGCTGATTCCTTGAATGTACTTGGGAGATGAAGCATTCAAATAGATTGAACGAATCAACGATCCAAGCTGAAATTCTTGATCCTGATAAGATAAAAATCATAGATCATCTAAGCAAACGTCCATAGATGCAGAATCTAATCATACACACCTCACCAAGAGGAGTGATGGCTGTAGCAGACGCAGTATAAGAGATGGGGTCTTGGTAAAAGTCTTGACGATCCCCATGGCGGGCGATCACAATAGCACCGATAATGTCACTGGCAATAACGTCGACCATCGTAGGTTTTCTGCTCGGTACTATTGTCGATGTTCTTAGATGGGGAGGGGACCCGTACAGAACGATCAAAGGGAAGGTGACTTGCAACCTTGGTCTTTATATCTTATCATCACTGGTACCTGTCCCTCGCGAGAATAAAGAAGCGGTGTGGGACGGTAAGGTCCATATGGAAAACTCTGTCAATGGATTGGTAACTTCTTTCGAAGCCGTGAGATGCGACCGCCATGAAATTGCACCAATGACCTCAATGAGTCAACATATAGGATGGCCAGGACCTGCGCTGAGCTTGAATATGAGATGGATTTATAGAATTGTCAGGCAGAAGCGCTGAAATCATCATACCAATCGATGGATCGAATTTTCTTCCACAATTCAAGTCGACAACTGTATGATGTATAAGTCATTCCATCACGCATTGAGGCCTCGGGGATATGACCGCCTTAATAACCTGAACATTAATGGTATTGCTCATCTTGTCCTGGCAATATATGAGTCGACATTGAATAGCGAGGAATGTCGACGGAAGATTTTTCCTATCATGCAGTTGGGAAATATTGTCCAACAACATACAGTCTCGGTCTCCAACGGTATTTCCTCATTGAGTGTCGAAAATCCTGTCTGCATAGTTTTGATAGACAGATTGAGGGACAAGCGAATAACATTTCGTGTGGATAGCAGAGAATGGAGGCGATATAGTTCAGTTGAAGAACGGGCCGAGGGAGTCTATGGTCAAATATCCTCCTTGGAATTCTCATGTTCTAGAGAGGCAGCTGAAATACCTATACCGTAGACCACGGAATTTAGACGATATGATCGTGGCGTGGTAGTCTCGTCCGGAGGTGAAGATATATTGTTGCATATAAGCTGTCTGTCGGGGACACTCCACCTCTACAGAGAAATTGAGAATCACAAGATACGAAATTCATTAGCGTCGATAGTACATACAAGGCTTGTCATCTAGCAAATTGAAAAATATTCGGTGTCGGTCACTGCTCATGGTTCATTGCCGAGCTTTATAATGTCCCTCCAACAGATTCCATTGTCTGATAGTGGCCAGGTTAGTTCAAATATTTTTTCAAGCGAATTCAGATCACACTTACGAATGGAGAGGCTGTTGGCCCATCTAAGATAGCCAACTCTTCATCTGAGAACGGCAGCCTTGGAATGACGACCGTTCTAAGTGGTACGAGAAGCAGTATAATCACTGGGAATCCAATAGCAGCTGTGTCGATATAGAGACATGTCCGTAAGTTGAACGTAAAATCCCGAGGCGACGGACAAAACCTGAACGTACCGATAGTTTGCGTAACGGCCATTGTAGCACCAAATCCTGACAATTGAACCGCAACAAACAATAAAATCCGGGACTTCCGAACTTTTCGCAGAGGCTCGTCGGCAGGAGTGAGTGCTTTATCTCGCAGGAAATACAATAGTTTCCTCGTGATACCATTCCCTTCCAAGGCATCGGCTCCCATGTACCAACTGACAGAATTGACGGATTATCAGCAGAGCGTTGATAGAGCGCACTCGATAGTCTAAATACGACTTACAACAGACCGGCTAGGACCCCCCTCGGAATTAAGCCCAAGACATGCAGGAATGGTCCTGTGAGAAGAACGAGACACAGCGAACCTTGCGCCAAGTTGGAAACTCTCTGTTCAACCACAGCGACTGGTACTTCATGCCTTCGCATATCACCCTCTCCATCTCTAGACTGGGTCGGGTCAGGTTCCAACTCAGGTTGCAAGTGAGGCATACGGGAATGGGTATCGTCTTGATGCTTATCTGACATCTTCGTTCTGGTACCTTGTGTTTCCGCCTTTTGTGAAGGCAGTGAGCTTTCCTCTATATCCTTCTTCGTCGCTCTGCCCATGACCAAAAGAGAGGTTGTATGAATCGGCGCTTGTGGAATGAGACCGTTCGGAGCAGGTATTCCTAGTAGTCCAGCGATAAACGTGGTAATTCCTAGAAGGAAGAAGTCGTAGTGAAAACCAGGGGGCTTTCGAAGAGGAAACTCCGATCCTTGAGCCATAAGCGACTAAAACAAAATTCAGCAAAGTAATTCCCAGCCATGTGAAGGTATGTATACTTACCGAAACATTATGGTCAAAGAAAAATAACACCCATAACGCGAAGCCGAATGGAAAAGCGATCCCGACCCATTTTCCATCTAGCTGCCAAAAACGTACCAGCCATTCTCTTCCTCCAGCAGGCATAAAAGCTTTGCCTATAGGAAGCGTGGTTGGATTTGCGGAATTGAATCTACCCCAATATGCCATAGCAGATGACGCTACCAATGATATGGGCATACCGTAATCCGCCAAGAATCGTCGGACGTGTCGATGGAATAGTGATGAGCGGGAAGCAGTCCGGAAAAGGTATGACGTTACAAGCATGAGAAAGGCCAGAACTATGCCAACGAAAGCACCATCTAAAGTTTTCTCATCCTCGGCAGGAGCAAACGTCGCCTCCGTGGGGAATTGTCGTGTTATTACTTGTACACCGTATTGTAGATATACCCATGACACATAAAACCCGAATGTGTCGCATGAGAATAACGTCACATATTTCAAGAAGTTGCACCCTGTAGCTCAAGCGTCAGCCGCATACAATGTCAAAAATCAACTGAACCCCAACTTACAATTGAGAACGGCAGTGATCCAGTGCAGGATAGCACCCCACAAATAGACCCATCCGACGAATTGCAGATAGTCAGGTGCATCAGGTTGGCGTATCATGATATCGAAAATTGTCTTGTTGAGGACGGTTATAGGACCCGTCACACCAGCAATGCAGAGTGGTTGTGCACCAAATATCGAGAATATGAATGATGCCATGAACGATGACAACAATACTTCTGCGACACCGTATTGCTGGGTGGTTTCTATAAGATCTAAAGAAAAGGCGATTCCTGGTAATACACTGTATGTGACAAGCGAGGTCTCAGTAAAGTCAACGGTTAGATCAAAAGGAATAGTAACTCACTTTGCAAAAAATATAAGCACGATAGCGGGTATGACTCTATAGTTCCAAGCATCTTTCCAATCACTCAAATAATACGGTGCTCGGCTCTTGATGTCGTTCAATATGCCAGCACCTAATCGTATTCTCCATAATCTACGAGATGAAGAATTGAGGGTTACTGAAGGAGATCTTGACGCTGTAGCAGAGTTGACCACGATTGGATTCTTCTCCCTCCTCTGCGTCGACTCTGTGATATCAATGGATGCTCGTACAGTATTGTCATTCATGTCTTAAAGTATCATATAAATTTTCCTTCTTGAAATTTCTAGCTGGGTATAAATTACCGACAAAGCGTAGTGTGTATCGGCGGTTTGAAGGTGCAGTGATATCACGACAGCATAGAGACAACAATGTGCGTGAGTTGGGAGAAGCAGAGGATGGGGTATCGTATCATGCAAACAGCGAATTTAGTCACGGTGGTTCTGTTCCCAGCCGAACGACCGGCTCCAAGAATGGGCGCTACTCAAAACTTCATCTATATTGAATATCGCAATCAAATTCATTTGGGAATGACGAGCTAATTCATATTGCATTCTTAGTCTCACAATCATTCAGACTAGATATGCGAAGTATTGAAACTCCTGTAAAAACGATATACATCTATCGATATATTTGAATTTATGAATGTGCGAGTACATAATGATACAGTATACCCTGAAGTTTGTTCCATTACAACAATACGACTTTCCCTGAATCATCCCCGTCCTACAAAAGGCATGCCAGTTGCCCTATAAAATTGGTGAAGATTAACGAATAGCATAGACAAATCAGATCAGTAGAGCTCACATAATATTAAAGTTAAGCACAGTAACGTCGTGAGGCAAGGAAGCGATATGGACGATCGTCTCTGCGACATGTATGACATCAAATGTAGCCTCGGTGGACACTTTACCATCAGCTTGAAGGATACCAGTAGATTGTGGACCTGTCATATCAGTAGCCGCATTACCTACATTTCATTGAATACCAGGACTCATGGCGATGATAGTTGATGTCGCTGAACTTACCGATGTCGACTTGAGTGCATGTAATATTGAATTGTCTTCCGTCCAAAGCAGTTTGCTTTGTGAGACCGGTGATAGCATGTTTTGTCACAGTGTAAGCAACCGAATTCGGCCTTGGAGAATGAGCAGCGATAGATCCATTGTTGATAATACGACCTGCAAAACAGTATGACACGGATGGATTATAATAATGATGAAAGAGTTACCTACCCCCTGGAGGAGTTTGTGATTTGAAGAGCTTGACTGCTTCTCTCGTACATAAGAAGGAACCCACTAGATTGACGTTTACCACATGTTGGAATGTGGTGAGACGAAATTCTTCGATAGGTATCGCTGGTGTACTGACACCTGCGTTCTGTTATCAAATAAATCAGTTTGAAAGACCTCAACCAAGCAAGTGAACTTACGTTGAACAGAAGATCTACTCTTCCAAATGACTGCACCGCGAATTTGAATAGGTTTTGGACGGACTCTTCATTGGTCACATCCCCTTCAAATACCATCACTCGGGACTCCTCTTCGCAAAGCTCCTTGGTTGCACATAATTGATCAAAACGTCTTGCGAAGAGCACCAATGACCATCCGGCTTTCGACAGTGATATGGCTGTAGCGCGGCCAATACCTAGATAAATAAATCACGTAAATAATCCCATCTGTCTACTGAGAGAGCACCGTGTTGCATACGTACCAGACGATGCGCCTGTAATAATTGCGACTGGATGACCTAAACGTCCCGACATGCTTATGTTGTACAATCGTTCACGATTTTAGGTTACTGAGAAGGATCGGTACTGTCAAATACACGAATATATCCGCTTGCTTTCTGTGTCAAATATTTTGAGTCTTGAGGAGGCCGAGTCCGAATCTCAAAGTCCCGAGAGTTGAATTCGACAAGTAGTGGGCGCTTTGCAAGGCGTTGAGTCTAGCTCCACCTTCCAAATTAGGAGGACAATGGATTCGGAGTCTCGGCTATCACGTTTTCTGGCTTACCTTTTGTTTCCGCCTGGTCGAGATTGCGGGGTAAAGACCGGAAGTACATGTAATCTGGCCTACACGACGTCATTATTAATGTTTTTAAGGCTGACCGGTGCGCTGACCATTTTTTGACAAAGAACTCCCGAGGTCTATAAGAGAACCGAGTTCTCTCCCATCTAAATTTGCTTCAGACCCAGTCACCCAACCTCCTCATTTCTTTTACCATTTACCCTTTCTCTGGAAGACTCTCAGTCAACCTAAACACCTAAAAAACACCCCTCAGAATCTAGAGTCCCAGCTTCACATCATGTCATCCTCATCTTCATCGCTCGCAGCAAAAATCAGGTTCCTGTTCAATACGCCCATGATACCTCCTGAATCCAAACCGGAAACTCGAGAAGTCCCGTTGGTAGACTTTCCATCATCTGCCAGTAAAATAACATCCTCACAGCATTCAAAACATATATCGGTAAGCATCTGCATAGGCACAATCCATCTTGAATTTGTATTCACTTTCAATCATGATATTCCAGCGGAGTAGCATTGATAGCGTTGCTTCATCCACAGTATCGGATATTCCTTCGTTCCTACCAAGTGCCATCTCTGCTCGTCAAATATCCACGCTCAGTATGGCCACGATACAGGTACAAAACGATGACGATGATGAACAGTCTTCCGTGAGTACATGTCTTAAGTTACAACCTCTAATTTGTAGCTGACTTTGAACTTTTGTGAACCAGAATTTATAATGTTATGACATATCAATGATACCCAAATCTCATACCCTGGTCACTGAGTATCGTCGTAATCTTGGCGGAGCACATAGTTTTCTTTTTCATACCGATTTCGGTATACTCTCAAATTTATTGGTAGTTATTCCGTAATGTGTCGTTGTATCCACTGTATAGTATGCGGAGAGTGTATCTCTAGTAGAGTAATTGCAATCTATTGTTACCACATCGATACGTCCCCCTGATCCAAAACCACCTTGTGATATGAGGAGGTATGATTTCTCAAACTTCTCAGTGCATATTATTTACTTACTTCCGGTAATTTGCCCGTAAAAAGCAAGTTCACTTACACCTCGCATGGCAAGTTGCTGTGTTGAACTTATAAATTGGGTGATAGTAATACTTCTATCAATGGACCATTATTGCAAGCACAATTGTACAAATCAACGAAACATAATAGACTATGATTATCCGTAGATTCGCCAAATCGGAATTTCAAACGACGTTGTCTTTGACATGAATATCTCATGTACACCATTTTCGTTCTTTCCTTCTCAACGAATTATACGCAGCGATACACAAGACACGTTGCTTTCGAACAATCTAAGTTGAAGTTGTAGAATTGGCACAGTAGCTGGCCACATCGGCGAGGGCGGGGCTCGCCTTCAAAGTCTTCGTAGAATTGGTGCACTGATAGTAGATATTATCATTATATGTAAATTATAAGGCTACACAATCCCAAAAGTAGTACATTAGATGCAAATTGTCATTTCCAAGTCCGCCAAAATAATTTATACTGTCCGCGAATAACAGGTCCGTCAAACAGACATCCAACTCAGCAATGATAGCCTGTCCATCAACCAACCATCTGCGTTCAGGTCCTCTCTCCTCGGCGAATTACTTGTTTCAGATAACGTTCTGAGGTAGGAACCATCGAGCTTTGAAGCCCAGGTCCGAACTATGTATGATGAACGGTGACATTCACCTAACTTGGTCACCAACATCACAATCGAACGGGGCTGTCTTCCCGAATAAATGATAATTCTCAAGGCTGGCAGGCCAAGCCATGAAAATACTGCTGCGTATTCGAAGTAGATGGGAAATCGAGCCGAATAATGTTCGATGGAATGGGGTATGGTAAAAATTGAATTGGGTATGAGAGGGGATAAGAGTTAGCCAATCGTTTCTTGGCATTTAGAAGAACACTGGTCCAGTAGAACCAGCCAGAGATCGAATGGTGTCCTGAGATGTTGTCCCTGTCTGAGGTCGAGAAGGCTTCTCAGACTTGACAGTATGGTGGAGATTAACCACAACAGTGGATAGTAAGATTGACTGCATGATGTATCGGGTGAGAGTAAAAAGTACGAGGATGGTTATTGAGTTGTCGACGATGTTCTCGTCACGACAAAGAGTAGGTTGAACACTCGAAGTGGGAAAAATATAATTTGAACGATCCACGTACCTTCTCCGAAGCCTTTTATAGCCTTCTGCAGCGTATAAACATCGCAGTACGCTTACTAATTGGGGGCTGGAAGCGAGATAGAGACAGCCATTAATCTACGCAGCCGCAAGTCTTCGTCAGTATGAAGATCAGGAACGCTGAAAGTCTGGGATGACAGGGTATGACTCGAACGTCGTTGGATACAGCCCAAGGTACACACAAAGCGATTTGGCTTAGAATGAAGGCACCGGAGCAGCTCAAGACGTATTTGACTCCTTGTCTGGCATTGCCCCGACCCAGGAGTCCAGATTCGAAACAAAATGGGATAGTAACTTGGCGAAGACCAGTACAATTTTGAATATTTCCAAAGATGTAGTCGATGGCCGAGAATACCAGTGCAGAGGCAGTGTGATGAGTGTCCAAGTTAGAGATTTCAATGCGTATGTTTGTTGTGAAAATTCGAAAGCAACACCAGATCGCATCAATTCTGAGCGAGCCTCGTGGCATCGCCATTCTCCGAACCAATCCGGTCTCAACGAAGGTGAGCATCAAATTCAGGTTTGATCTTCGTATCGTACAAAAATTTGTTCTACAAAAAGTTGAGCGATAGAATCATCCTTCTTGGATCAAGTAAGTTAATTTTTTTTCCTAATATATTGCATGGTACGACGAGTTATCGTCTCATCTTGACACGTTTCCAGGCTGTGAATACCGCGGAAAGGTGTAACAGATTCCATTCATTGGTTTCTGACTCCTGCGTCTCTCTTTTTCAAACAGCTCTCAACATCTGGTAGTCAAAAATCCGCAAGTTCGAGTTTGCCGATCACTGGATGGCTTACGAATGACAGAAATACACTCTGAAGTTTGTCATATCCAGGGACACGGACATACGCTGATGCTCGCACCCACAACCAGATGGCACGCAGTCTGTATTCGGACGCTCTTTATGCAAACTTAACAGATACTGCGGACAATCAGAGCGGTAATTGGGATGGTGGTGTCATGGCGATTGCAATCTGTCAGTGTTGTTTTTCTGAGGAGCCCTAAAATGCTGCTCTTGTTCCGCACCTTGACTGAAAATTTTGAACGAACGGTAGATCTTTGCTCGGCCAATTGCCGAAACAATAGAACCGAACCCGTCAATAACTTGTGCTCCGGTCAAAACACACCAGATGTTCAACATGCTCGATGTATATCCGTTGAGGGGGACGTTCGATTGGTTGCATGGATGCTGAACATTGAACGTTGCACCCCTGGATCCCCTGACAAGTCGCGCATCTCCGTTTTGCATTATCCATTAAGGCTCCTTTCAGCCAGGGGATCTTATTGCTTGGCTGCCTCAGCATTCGAGTCAATAAACAACACGTCAATCGTGCATCTTTCTTTTTCTCAAGGCGAGTACTCGTACTTGGGTGTCTGCACAGGAATGTCACTGCCAATGCACGATTGTTCATTAATGTTCATTGGGTGCCTTAGATATCGGTCCGAAATTCACACAAATACAAGTATAGTCTCTGTATCTCCAACAGTATGGAAGCTCGTTCACCCACATACACAATAATGGATACTTGAAAGGTGGCATTATTTGATCAGTCCAGAAGGATTTGGTCGGTGATAGTTTAAGGCACGCCCGTCAACGACGCACAGCACAGATGATTGTGCGATTGAGATCTGCTGCTGTCCGAGAATAACGGGCTCGAGAACATCTCGTTTGGATTCGTTTGTTGGTACTAGGATTGCTATGCGACTGAAGTCGTTATTACTCCACGATGGTTTAACGATAGATGTACGAGTCGCTTTACCATGGGCCTAGATCGTCATGATTCCTTGATATCTGAATCTACTTTACTCACCAGCAGGACCATAGGCCTCAATGTTCAACTCCTTGGGGTTTACAAGTAGAGACTCGGAGACAATCAGGTTAATAAACCGGTGAAAGATATTGAAATCGAATGCGGACATCATATAGAGGTTGTGTATTGGGTTCTGGATCATGTAATATTGCAGCAAAAATAGAGATATTAGAAACTAGCGCGATTACAACAAACTTCATGAATAAGAAAGCGAAAGAACTCCAACTCTACCCTCCAGAGATTGGTACATTTCCGCTACCCTCTTCTCCACCCTCGACGAATGATTATAGTTCGGATTATTAGAGTACATGTGTGCCACCCTCCCAGAGTGCATGGCCGAAACAATTATATCGAAACTGAGTGTTCCCGAACGGTTGGAATGCGATGATAAGTAGGCTGTCGGCGGTCGAAGACAGCGGCATGAGGATTCTACGAAGACGAGGTTAGTGAGCACTTTAATCGAGTGGAGAGTAGGACTTACTACGACGGATAATGTCGTCGAGAGAATCAGAAAAACACAGGGCCGTTAGAGCTGGCACCCTGTTGGATAGTATTGCTACCACTCGACGTCGAGGTACCCTTGGTACCTGAAGTGCTCGAAGTAGGCTTGCTGTAGGAGACGAGAGTGGAGGTGAATGAGGTAGACGACATTATGATGAAAGGTAGTTTAGAGTAGTATGAATGTCTGTAGCCTGACTCAGAGTCTTGGAGAGTAATAGTAGAGCAGGAGTGTGCTTTATGAACCGAAAGGTCGATGGGCTTCCGAATCCCATAACCATGAGCTTTTATACTAAGATACCTGTTGGGTCAGTAAAGCAGTTCGCGACCCTGGGCTGAAACAGATCTGAATTTGTCACAGAATCGGGGGCAAGATACAAGTCCATGATCTTCACAGGACCCTAATCACCGAGAGGCAGAGCAGGGATAATTGCGTGTCCATCTAGTCAGAATACCGTCTATACGGTGGCGTCTGGGATGTTTTTGGAAGGTAGAAATAGTTGGTTGAAGGTAAAGATTGGATCCAAGATCTCTCCCAACAAGTTTCGGTACTGCCCTTTCCGCCGGCGCCGGCGCCTCGGCCGGCATATCGTTTTCTGTCATAATATATTAATCTTTATTGAAATTTTATAGGGTTAGGAGTAATATTAAATTGTTTGTTTGTTTCAACGTTTTACGTTCCATCCATCTTTCATGCCCTTTTCACTGTTCAGTAGGCTATAATTTCTATGATTTTACAGCTCACAAAAATCAATCATACTCGAAAAAAGGTGCTGAGGAGGGATGTTATTGAAGCTATGTTCGCGCTCGAACTCCGTAATGACTCCAGTGCTGCTAATGATAAGAACACGAACGTATGTTTGTTTCAGTTCTATCCAGCCGTCCAAGTAATCCAGAATTCTATCATTCGCACAGGTTTTTCTTCTGACCAGCCTTTTCGAGTTAAACGGAGAGACTTTTACACCTTTCCTCGGCAGGCTGTTACTTTTCATTGGATGCGATCATACTACGTCTTATCATTCACTCATCCTGCGGTGGATAGAAAATACCGTCATCACAGTCCGTTTCTACTCCAGGTGGATATTATGGGCGAGGTTTCACGTCGTCTGTCCGCCACAAAACTTCATCCAATGTGTATATGGACCAACACCAATCCGGAAATCACCGCACGTCAGGTGTGTACCACGGACGACACAATGCCATTGAATTTCATTACTATCAACTAATCAAGAGGGTATTAGGTCCTTTATTTCTCTATTCCGTCATTCTGTGCGGTCGACAGACCCGCAGTACGATTTTTATTTCACATAGGCCAGTCATCAAACCCCGAGTGTGGTAGTAACATATATGCTCGTCAGATCTACAGAATTCCATCGCCCGCAAATCATTGGGTTCTTTACGACTCGTGAGTGTTCGAACTCTAGTAATCGAGCTATAATTAAGACTTAATTCAGCTCGAAGGTCTATCACTGCTGCGACTGTTCCTAGATTACAGCATTTTCACCCGAACGTTACCGCGGCTTCGATATTTGGTTCAAATCTTCAGTTTTCTCGTGGTCTCCAACATGTGCTAAGATTTACAACTCTCTGCCGGCATACGAAGAAAAAAACGGTGACCGCCGATAGTCTGTCCAGGATTCGACGAAGACCCTGGTTACAGTGGTTGTTTACCGCTCCTACAAACCTCCAGAGGCATCTCCGCTCACTGCTATTATGCTATACTGGCTTGATTCAGTCCCCTGGCCGTCTCCGAAGTAGACGCAAGGTAATAAAGCGACCCGCAAATATTTTAGAAAGTTTGAATCAAAGATACTGTTCAAACATCGTTCCAAACTCTTCGTATCAAGTTGAATCAACTACCAGTGCCAAAATTTTCGGTAATTTCTCTACTTAAGACGGTCGAAGCTCCCAAAAATGCTGTAACAAGCTCGAGTTTATATCTCACAATGTATAGCTTTCCACTTGACTTCGGAACGCTGGATTCAAGAACAGTCGCTTCAAATTCACGAGTTGAACTTGAATAACCATATATAGGTGACCACCAATGATGACATCTACGAAGACCACGCAAGTACCCATGATTGTACACCAAGCTTTCTCAGACCCATCTGCTAATAATTATGATTGACGACGAGGCTCCGTCGGGGTGGTAATGGGTCCATCGTCCAAGCGCTGCTCGGGGGTCTCACTAAACTCTCACTAAACTGCGTTCAATCAACCGCTCTTAAAGCAACGTGGATTCACCGAACAATCAAGGCTGCGATATCCTCATGAATGTGGATATGATTGCGCAACCATCGCGAGACCTAGTCGTTTCTTCCTACAAATGTCTAGTGCAGTTTGATTGTTCGTTGAGTTGGGGTGAAATTCTCGACGGTGTTATTCCGTCAAAGTTGAACTTTCAACGAATGATGCATGTGTAGTATTGGTCTATAATTGACAATTTGTAACAAAAGACGGGGAGGTCGCACAAGTACAAGTACACATCGGTATGCCTTAGCCATTGGCTAGGCTATCTCAGCGATGATTTTTCCCCTAGTGATAAGGAGAGTTAGTTGAGTATTGTTCGGCCTGGTCCAAAACTTACGAGTTTGCGTTAGCTTCCATCTCACGATGTGCTTCCTGTATATCAGTCCATGGGAACACCTGAGAAGAGAATGGAGATGTCAATGAAGGCGGGATTAGCAAATAGATCGACTTTGAAATTTACCTTGTAAATGTTTGTTCGTATCTTCCCATTCTCTTCACAACGAGTGATCTCTGGTAAAATCTCCTTTTGGAATCTAGCCATACGGGTGTGAACATCGAAGCATCACCCGCAAGTTTAAGTGAGCGTCGAGACTGACCTCGAGATGAGTTCTGCTTGATAGACAGCAGACCGGCTGCGAAGAGTAGAACCTTGGATTCTAAGCCGTTTGACTAAGATGGGGATAAGGTTCAACTTGTCTACCACAGGACCTGTGCAAATGAATTGTTCAATGCCGTGAAGTTTAAAAGTATATTACGGCGGTAATCATACCACTGAGGAAGGCCAGCAGGACCATCCTTCCGTCAATTCCAAGAGAATCAATGTTCTTATCCCAATGGGTCCTACCGACAAAGTCAATCACGAGGTCGACACCTTTGCCTTCGGTGATCTTCTTCACTTCCTCAGCGAAGTTCTGAGTCTTATAATTAACAGCATGAGTCGCGGGGTTGGGAATATTCAAAAGCCAATCAAGTTTCTCTTGAGTGGATGCAGTTGTGATAATGTTTTTTCTATCGGCGGTGAACTCGGTCAGTTCAAAAAAAGCAGTGCTATCCAGAGAATTGACTCACGCGCCGTAAAGTCTGGCAAGCTGAACAGCAGCGACACCCACGCCAGAAGCACCGGCATGAATGAGTATACTTTCCCCTCTTTGAAGTTCACCGACAAGTATGACCGCCTGAAAAGCTAACGAAATATGAACGAAACAAATGAATTTAGTCACACCCAGACTCGCGTAGGCAAAGATATATCAAAAAAATACTTGCCCGTGAGGAAATTCTCTGGGATACTTGCAGCTTCTGCCCATGACAGATTATGCGGCTTCGCCAAAAGGTTACCCTCGACGGCGACAACATATTCTGCATATGCACCCTAATGACGTTAACCCGATCAGTATATGTTTTAGTGTAAATGTTATAGTTTGCGTTGATCGTCACCAACAAGCATCACGTACTCCTCCAACAAGACCCAAAACTTCATCACCAACTTTCCATTTAGCGACACCCTCTCCAACTCCGTCAACAATGCCAGAGAACTCTACGCCAAGAACGGTGGATGCTCCCGGCGGAGGAGGGTAAAATCCATCTCGTTGGGAGATATCCATACGATTGAGGCCAAATGCTTTGGTCTAGATTTGAATTCTGTCAATGACACGGAACATTTACTACACCAAGTGTGAATACACATACCTTGACTAACACCTCCCCTGGTTTTAGGGAGGGTTTGTCGATTTCACCGATGTAGAGGTTTTCGATAGGGCCCTTTCCATCCTTGATGAGTACTGCTTTCATTGTCAATGTATCTGCGTCTCGTTCAATCTTTGGGACTCAGTTATATAGTGATCGTGGTTGGGGAAAGACCCTGCAGATGAGATTGATCAATACATGGTACTTAATGAAATTGCGTCATCTCCTCGGTCCGGGGCGGTTCGGCCACCTGGGAATACCGAGGTTGTCAATGCATGAATAAGAGAACACTTTCGGGGACGAGAACGTAGA
The DNA here is from genome assembly GCA_022606235.1 of Abortiporus biennis. NCBI lineage: Eukaryota > Fungi > Basidiomycota > Agaricomycetes > Polyporales > Podoscyphaceae > Abortiporus > Abortiporus biennis. The sequence goes on along the minus strand of JABYQP010000028.1, from coordinate 107,705 downwards.
GCAACGAGGAAAATAAATGAATAATGTCCTGGAAATCATATTAGGTGGCCACGACAATCGGATACAACGATATAGATCACATACTTCTGGGAGAATCGTCAGACAGAGCTCATGCTAGGCCAACTATGACTCTCAGAAGAAAACACCCCAACCGAATCCAAAAATGGGTCAAGAGCCAGGCTAGGTTGATGAAAATGCCCTAAAACGATAAGGAAGCTCACTGCGGCCTTCGGTCTCATGTCTGCTTTAGACGTTCAGGGTACACGAATGGATAATGTGGCGAATCACAGCTGCGTAACTGAACAGGTCTGATCAATTGCTTTGAGTGAATATGACATTAGCAAATGAAAGCCTCAGTCGGGTTGATCCCAATGGATAGACTCACCGTAAGTAGGAATGCGGCGAAGGCCTATCGAACAGACATGAGTGCCAACTGTAGCGATATCAGGGAGTCATCCCAGTGTCCCCGCAATGTCCGGAGGGTTAACAGGGACTGGACACGTTAAAAAAAAACCAACTTGATGATGGAGAGACGGACAAGGCCACCTTTCAATGAGCGCTTTATGGTATGAGGATACATGAAGCATGTTGATTGTCTCGTTGAAGCTGCAAGGTTTGTCGCGAAAAGTGCGCCAAGGAAGAGAAAGACAGGCTCTTCCATATTTTGTCGAGTTATACCTGTTCTGTTGCATATTATGCACACAGAACCTTGCTGTCTTACTCACAAACCATAGAGATTTCTGAATTTACGGATGATTTTCGGACATTTTGAAGCTTTTTCCAAAGTCTGTTGACCAACAATGATGAAAACTCAATTCCTTTGCCACGAATGACTAGTTCATGACTGTTCATGATAGACAACAATCACCAAGAAGAGTTCGTTCGAGTATTCAAATCGGCTTCAATGATTCACCGTGGTGAAGCACAACGCGGAGACAGTTGACTTCTGTGGATCATCAATATTGTGCGCTGTATTGAATCTTGACTCCAGGGCAAAGTCCGTCCTATCGTGTGTGTCAATAGTTGATAGTTACGAGCCTTGAGACGACAGATGGCCAAATTGGTCTGTTACTATCAAGAGAATGAAAGTTGTCAAAAAATCCGTTAACTTACTAATACTTGAGCTGGTCACGCCATGGTAAGTCATGTCTAAAGCATGTAGTATACAAGGTACCGCAAATCCTCGTATTCGTATTATGGACCCTAGTGTCTGTGGAATGAATGACCAACCTCTGAGCCAATATTATTGTCTATATGATCATCAAAGGTACGAGTGAACACTGACCTTCGCAGATGGCCCGTACGCTCCGAAGACAATGCGCACTATCGATAGCCTCAGCTTCCTCCGATCGGGGTTAAGCTGCAATTGAACGAGTAACTTTGTCTCCAGATAACTTCAATATTCTGCTAATTTTCGTGACTCTGCTTAGGGTATTCACTCCAACCTCAGGTGGTGTAAAGAATACAGTGATTCAGCGTTCGAGTGGTTTGAAACAAAGAAATTGAATACATGAACGCCGAAAAACTGAATCTAGTAACTTCACGTGATATCTTCGCATGAAGATTTGATGTGTCGTCCGTTTTTGGTCTGACTTTGTTCGACATCCCCCAGGGCAATTACTCCCGCAACGACTCGTGTCAGGGCAGTAAGTTATCGGGGATTCCTCTCGAATGGAACGGTAACTTGAGCCAGCGGTTGAAATGGACTCGCTAACCCACATGGTGCGTGTGGCATGATGATATTTAAATTTCTCCAAGTCTCAATGGAGAGTTATAGAAACGTGATTGACCAGCTTGTTTGTATTTAGACACTCTTCCATACCATGAAAGAACGCAAGTGTGGTATGAAATTCACTTACAGACGCAGCAACTTACAAGGAACACTGCCTTCAATACCATGACACGGCACCTTAATCTACGCAAGCTTCAAGTTTTGGGTATTGCACCTGGGACGCTGAGAGATAAGTACGCAAGCCTGGAAGAGGCGCAGAGCGCTATTAGGAAGCATTCACAGCTTCTGAAAGACGCTACTGGCAAGGCTATGTACCGGTGAGCTGTCTAATTGGCGAGATCAAATGATAGAACTCTCCAATGCGCTTCACTACCAATACATCCATGAATAGTTGGTTCTGTTCGTTCAGAAATTAAAATGATCTGCAAGGTATAAAGCTATTCGTCGTTTGGGCGAACTCGTCCCCACATCATCCGTCGAGCCTCCCTCCGAAGTCGTCATCTTCAAACATCTATACTCATTCTCATATTTGTTCTTTGACAAACGCTACAATGTCTCGTCCTACATTACTTTCATCTGTTTCTCAAAGCAGATCCGCCCTCCTCCAAACAACACCGGTCTTCGCATTGGGACTTCCCTCTCCAACACCTAGTGCTGCATCTTCCGTGGTCAGCTCAAGAGCATCCAGTCCCGCTCCCTCGTCACGATCAAGTAGACGTAGACCAGAGGCACATGACTCTACTATCAGCTCGAACGCGAGTACATTCGCCCCCGTCTTCTTCTGATCCAGATCCATACATTCCCACTATTCATCCGACGATACATCGAAGACCCACTTGGGAATAATCATCCAAGGGTACAGCTCTCCATGTCTACTACAATACCAGCATTCCCTCGCTGTTACTACGTGATTATTGACGCGACTTATCGCGTCTTCGTCATCCATCTTCTTTTTATGGTTGCACATTTGCAAGTTACCAGGATACTTGGTATACCGGACGGAACGCCAGTACATATGTTGTCAACAGCACCATCTTCGGACAGACGGATTGTATGTCCTTTTGAGTCATAGTCTGCTCTCTAGTGTCCTCTAACCAAAATTTGAAAGACCTCTTTGGCTTTGGTACTGCGTGAGTACAGTATCATTTTGTCGACGGTCCGATCTCGTTGAGAATGCCATGGATAGATGGTTCCAAAATGTCACCTTGGCTAACAGAGCCTGTGGTGGTGGTATTGCGGCGTGGAAAGGGACTAACTTGACAGATGCTCCAGGAAACAGATATGGTGCTTATATCGCGGACTCCAGGATCATCCGGGTATGTCAGATTACTCTGCTCTTATTGTCTCCTCCTGTCCTGACGGAACGAGATAGTCGCCTGATGCAAATGCTACAACTGTAACCGCTGGAAAGTGTTTTTTGGGTGCGTGTCGCAGTATCCGTATCGCATTCCTGTCCAGCTTCTAGTATTTACGACGATCACACTAGGACGCCCATGGAACGATCTGGCAACGACGGTATATCTGAGAACATTCATGGATAATAGCATTCAGCCAGCTGGTTGGGAACCGTTTGACAGCGCAAGACCTGTGATCATGAACACAACCTTTTATGCAGAATACAAATCCACCGGTAAGTATGATTGAATGTCTTTACTGTACTGTATTGACAGCTTTATAATGATAGGTCCAGGTGCAAACTCAACTTCAAGACTATCGATTGAGCATTTCTTGACTGATGCACAAGCTACCGAGTTCACAATTGATAAAGTATTTCTCGAGAGGCCAAGATGGATAGATTTTGAGTATGAGTTCTAATCCTCGTTTTTCTTTCCAAATTTGTGTATTTCGGGTAGTTCGAATTCTGTATAAATGTAATCACGTGACTATAATATTTTTACCATAAACTTGTCTTGTTTTGATCAGGCGTAATTTCGCGTTGGGCGCCTCATTCATTTATTGACCAGCTTCCAACTTCTCCTCCTCGCCGTTGCAGAGTTTGTTGTCCACGGTGAGCTCAATCTCAAGGGAAACCCCTGCGGCTTCTTATGGTACACTTTATAGATGAGTGCTGTAACTGCTGCACGATCTGCGACTCAAACTGCCAAGCGAGTTCGAAAACCTCTAAAACATCTTCGACGTGACAAGAATGGAGTACCGATCCCCCATGTCAATATTATCGTCCGGGATACACAACCATGTCGGCTATCGGATCACTACTACAACACTGTCAGGGACGACATAATGTACATGACCTATGTCCATGAACCCAACCCCCGAAAACCTCCTCGTCAATACCGAGCATTGTACGACGCTGAAGATCCTTACGCAAAACACAGATACAATCCTCCAGCTGGTGGTTCGCATTGGACGAGAACTTTACCGCCTGTGACGACTGCAGAGAATGTGGTTCAGTTAGAGAAGATTCAACTTCATACTTTCGTCAAGCAATCGTTGGCGAACAGGTCAAACTTGCTGCCGGCAATTATGGCTTTCCGTGCTATTTCTGGAGAGTCAGAACACCAGGGTGGAAGGAGGACGACAGAAGGTGTTCAGCTTGTTGAGGGTAGATCGGCAATTGGTGGGTGGATTCGACCTGGAATGCCTTGTGGTGTCACGGTGGATTTGAAGGGACCCAAGATGTACGATTTCTTGGGTACACTCGTTGAATTTGTGTTGCCACGAATGAGGGAGTTTACTGGTTTGGTCCTTCCTGCACCTTCGGCAACCCCCTACTCTCCCCATGCCGCGTCAGGTGTCGTCTCGTTTGGTTTACCACCTCACTATGCCCCACTGTTCCCTCAGATTGAAGTGAATCAGGATGCGTACCCTAAGATCCATGGCTTCCATATTCACTTCATCACAAACGCAAAGGGTGTTGGTGCGCAGGATCAGGCGAGGAAGTTGCTTTCTGGTTTCCAAATTCCTTTCATTAGGAAATGAAGGTACGTTTTTCCCCTTTCACTTGTGTGGTATAGTCGTTGAATTTCTTTTCCTTTCTTTCTTTCAGTAGACTAACTTTCATAATACATTTTAATTTGATTGACGTATTATACTTGGTTTGTGTCGTGTGATGAGAGATTCAGAAACCATCCTCGAATCCTTCCATTCAGACAGTTCACGATAATGAGAGCTATCAAAATATTGTATCCGTACTGCAAAAGTATAAGTCGTACCTGCTCTGGTGATCCCGACATTTTGAAATCGACTTTCGACTTCATTCGGCGCTCCCAAAGTAAAGGGTTAGATTATTTTGCTAGATTTTGTGTAGTTGAGTGCATGTGCTGCTTCAGTACACATTTATTTTGCTATGGACCATAGAGCTTGTTCTACTCTGGTCCTGTCTAATGTTTCTCATTTGTCCGATCAAAGTATGGTTGGTTGCCAATTTATTCGATCCTCGTTACGAAGGCAGCCCACGGTGCCGGTCTGAGACTCTGAGTGTTTGAGTTGACAACAATGGGCGCTTGAAGGCGCTTTGCAGCAGTGCAGATAGATTTATCCAAGTTCAGTACTTTCTGGTCTACGACCACCACCATCTGTCACATCTCTCTTTCAGTTAGCCCAGGAGGGGCTATGCCGTTCGGGGCGACGAATATTCACTCTTTCTGATACGAATTTCTCTACACGATCCCAGCCATGCCAACTTCAACCTCACCTTCGTCAAATACGAAATCCAACAAGCTTCTCAATGCATATGTGCGTGTTTTCAGAGGTATAACATTCAAGTACTAATGTCAAGGTTATAATAGCAACTGGGCGACTCCCTCGGGAAGGGCGCGTTCGGCCAGGTTTACCGTACGTTCTTACGACGAGCGAGACTGAGCCTCTGCTGATATTTGAACGAAGGGGCACTCAACTGGGCAACTGGAGAGACAGTTGCGATCAAGGAAATCCAGTTGAGCAACATTCCGAAGAGCGAAATTGGACAGATCATGGTGAGCACCGTCCTTGACCACAATGCGTCTCGTTCTAACATCCGCGATATACAGTCCGAGATTGACCTGCTGAAGAATCTCAATGTACGTCCCATCGCGATAGATACCTGTGCGTATAATGCGTCTGAACACGTTTTAGCATCCCAACATCGTCAAATACAAAGGATTCGAGAAGACGAAGGAATACTTGTATATTATTCTAGAGTACGTATCTTTCAACGTGTCCCGAGCCTAATTACGTTCCCGTAACGTGTATCTTTTGCAGATTTTGCGAAAACGGATCGCTGCACAACATTTGCAAGAAGTTTGGCAAGTTTCCAGAAACTCTCGTGGCTGTTTATATCTGCCAGGTCCTCGAAGGGCTCGTATACCTCCATGACCAGGGTGTCATCCATCGTGACATCAAGGGGGCTAATATTTTAACTAACAAGGACGGTTGCGTGAAACTAGCAGACTTTGGCGTTGCAAGTAGCACTGCGGCAGGAGCCGTTCGCGATGATGCTGTCGTGGGGAGCCCATATTGGAGTGCGTACCGCCCTAACGCGTGATTTCTATTTTTCTTTCCATTTTTCTGACTTGATTTTAGTGGCTCCTGAGGTTATTGAACAGTCCGGAGCAACCACATCGTCAGACATATGGTTCGTAATATACGCTTTGTTCATCTAAAGGTAGACGTCGCGCAAACAACCACTATATGTCGCGTCCTTTCGTGACTGTCCGCAGCGGAGCTATGAGAGCGGCAAGAACGGATCTCAAAGGATTGATCTGCGAGATACCTCCGTAGGGTGTCTTGTCAAGATTTATAGCACAAGTCAGATTCGTTGACTTAGTACTGGATGGGTTGCGCGACGACTGCCTTCACTACTGATGTCACGTCGGTATTAATATCTTTTTCTCCCAGGAGTGTAGGTTGTACCGTTATAGAGTTGCTGGAAGGCAAACCACCTTATCATTTTCTTGACCCAATGCCGGCTCTTTTCCGAATCGTTCAAGACGACTGTCCACCAATTCCCGAAGGTGCTTCACCTATTGTCAAGGACTTCTTGTATCATTGTTTCCAGAAAGATTGTAACCTCCGAATATCTGCTAAGAAGTTATTGAAGCATCCTTGGATGCTCGCTGCTCGTAAACAGTTAGCAAATCAATATCCCGGACAAGGTTCTGCAGGAGACTCCAAAGCAGACAGGCAAGAGAAGAGGCCATCCTACGATGAAGCTGTCTTGAAGGTTCAAGAGTGGAATGAAGCTTTGAAATGTATGCCGTGGGATCTTAGTTCTATTATTTGAATAAGGAATGAGCATCTCAACGAATAACTTACCTTGTAGCACCTTCAAGGCCTTCGAAACACCCGGAGAGACGGAGGGAGGGCGCAGTGGGAAGACGGCCTGGTTCACCTCCGCTACAACCTCTTGACTTTGGTTTAGCTCCTTCAACCTCATTCGGCGCTCAGCCTTCCTCCCTGGCGTCGAGTTGGAAGCCTCCACCGCTGCCTGCCAAAGGTCCTGCCGTCCCTGCTCCCCTTACACATATCCGAGAGACTTTGCCTATGCCGTTCATTCTGCAAGCGCCCGAGGAGCAAACTGACAATTGGGACGATGACTTTGAGGAAGGAATATCTTTTACTAAACTGCAAGGTCGGTAACTTGAATGTTTAACTTTTCGCTTCACTGACTGATGTTGTTTGTGGTGTCATAGCATTAGAGAAGACGGCATTAGATGATGAGAAACAGGACGACAACGCTCAGACAATCCGGCCATCTAAGAGTCCATCAGGGCTTGGGACCACAGTGCCACTTCCGCTTGCTAAACCGCCACCAGCTGAGATGGCCCCAATCGTGGAAGATTATTCAGACCTCGCTAGTGAAGAAGATGACTTTAGATTAGAGGAAAAGGTAGCTGACTTCAAGGTAGGGATGAGACTTGTTGTACAGTACATTTCATCAGCTCAATTTTATATAGATGAAGAACTCTTTCAGACGAGGCTTGTTCCACCCGAATGATATCAAGACTATTGGTATTGGCCCTCCTTCTCCCGGTCCAAAAACAGCACCGTTACCTGGTCTGGCACACAGACGATCAAGGCCTTCGATAAGTCCAATAGTTGCGCCTTCTCCCGGTCCTTCATCTGCACATCATTCCGCTCATGGGAGGTCATCATCGTACGTGGGACCTAGTGGTCCAAGTACTGGATCCTTTGGCCGCACTGAGGCGAGGAGATTGACAAGTCAACCTGAATTTGGGAAGTATACAGAAGACGAGGAAGAAGATTACGATGACGTGTTTGGCAAATTGTTGAATGGAAGTAGTAAGTATTTTTGTACGTTTATATGCAGATTCTCTTATGTTGACCACTCTGCAATAGCTTCTCAGAAGGAACAGACATTGCAATTGCATACTAGATTGTCAAATAAGTCATGGGTATGTTTGTTTGTTCTTGCAGTGAACGTTTTAATGACAGATTTTTTGCAGCTTGGCGATGAAGACGACGAAGAGGATCCTTTCGCTGAGGTACGAGCTTCCCTTTGGTCCAAAATCTGCATACACTCACGTGATATTTTCTTTAGATTGACGAAGGCTTCGCAGAAGAAGATTTAGAAATGAACCTTCAGCGAGACAAATACGCTCGGCTCTCGAATACTGTCAATCAACTCATTGACGAACTGACACCTTCAGCACCGGATTTCCAGTTACGAGAAGCATGCGATCAATTGGTATGTTTATCATGCATGTTTGCGGCATAGCAATTCTTATATCGTGAACAGTTGAATATCATCGTCGAGACACCCGAGATGCAATCGCAACTGGTATCGGCGCATGGCATGTTAGCTATCTTAGAGGTATTGGAAGGACGATCGTCTAGGGATGTTACGTTGCGGTTATTGCAGATCGTCAACACGGTAAGCCGATGTTTTTGTTCTTTTTTTCTTCTGAACAGACAGCTTATTATAACCCAACAGCTGGTTACTTCTGACATGCACTTCCTTGAAAGTTTCTGTCTCATCGGGTGAGTATATATTGATTATATTCTTCATACTACCCTGATGTTAGTCATTGGTAGTGGTATTCCTGTCATGATGGGCTTCACTTCTAAGAAATATCCTTCGGAATGTCGGTTGCAGGCATCTAACTTCATTAGACTGTTATGCCATTCATCGGTGCTAACGTTGCAGATGTTCATCTCGTACGTTTCTCCTTCCGACAAACATTTGCATTTCTCTGAACTTCCTGAGCAGATGTCGAGGACTGAAGGTATTAGTTGACCTTTTGGACGAAGACTATACTGAGCAATCTGAACTTGTGGTTCACGCTCTGAATGGAATTGGTAGTGTCTTCGAACTTCAAAGTCCCACCACCAAGAACGACTTCTGTCGAATGTTCATCCGAGAAGGATTGTTGGACCCCTTGTCATCTGCCTTGCTCAACATAATGACAGGTCAAGGGGAGATTGCTGCTGAGATGAACAGGAAGATCATTCAGATCATTCTTGTCTTCTGCCAAGTGTCGCAATCCGATATTCATGTCAGGAACGCACTGGGAACCAGGAAGGTGGTGAGACGTAAGTCAAATTACACCAATACTTGAACATGATGGTGACTGATAAATCCGCAGGGCTTCTTCGTGCTTGCGAGCTTCTTGAGCCGGAGTACCTAGTTCACATGCTGAAAGCTGTGAAGCATCTGTCAATGAACGCAACTTTGCTCGAGGTGCTACAGAATGCCAATGCCATCGAGATTTTGGTTAGGATATTGGACGAACAGAGTACCGGTCCTCACAGCACTGTGAGTAAACTCTGAGCCAAACAAAACAGAGTACGATTGTGAACTGAACATCATCTGCTTTGCAGGAAATGTGCAACCACGTCTTCCAGACTATATACAATCTCTGCCGATTGAATAAATCAAGACAAGAGGAAGCGGCTCAAGCCGGTATCATTCCTAGCTTGAAGCGTGTGATTGAATCGAGTTCACCGCTCAAGCAATTTGCCTTGCCTATCCTGTGTGACCTTGCGAGTGCTGGGAAGAGTTGTCGGATTCTATTGTGGCAACATGATGGATTGGCGATGTATCTCAAGCTACTCGATGATCCCTACTTCCAAGTTAGTGCTCTGGAATCTATCCTTTCATGGTAAGTCTTGGATTGCTACTTCTTGGAACAAGGGACAAGTGACTTATCTTTCATTTAGGCTGCAAGATGAGACAGCTAGGGTGGAAGATGTTCTGCTCAAACCTTCATCACTCGAAGCCCTCCTTCGATGCTTCATCTCGGCGAAGACCAACTGCTTTGAGAATCTCCTTGACCCATTCTTGAAAATTACGCGTATCTCAACCTCCATCACCATCGGTATCGCCAAATCACAGTTCTTCAAACGATTGATAGAGAAACTTGGCCACAGCAAAGCCGTTGTCAGACTTAACCTTCTTCGTCTGCTCCGTGCTGTTTGCGACGTTCACCCTAATAAAGCAATGCTAGTAGAGAAATTTGGGTTGTATGACATCGTTGTCAAACTTAGCAAGGAAGATGGAGCGGTCCTTGTTCGTGAACTCGCGAGGGAAATTGTTCCAACTCTCGCACCTGCTCTTAAACCTTTGTCCAGCCGTATTGGGAAAGGTCCTGATACTCCGAAGAGTGCCATTGCACCGAAGAAGAAGATGCGTCGTACAGCCTCTGAATCTTTGGCAGGTTCCCCAGGCCCATTCACGATGACCGCTGCTCCTATGGTTCGATCGTCAACGCGGAATCTAGGAGGGACTCCGAATGGTATGGGAAGTAATGGATTGAACGGAGGTATCAACACTAGACCAACGCGGCAGAATCTAAGGGATATCCCTTGGCAACAGCCTTCGTCTGAACGTCGGTAATCGTTTCACTGGTTTTAATGGTGTATGAATAGTATATGTTTGGAGTCTTCTGTGTTTTATCTTTGCCTTTTCTCTTCTCTCCTTTTCATCACAGGATACAAATCGACACGATCGTTGATAAGTTCGCAAGTAGCAGTCTCAGGTAGTCTCTCACTCTTTAGTTCCTTTTTTTGCTTTCGTATTGCATTTCATCCATACCTTAACCCCCATGGTTCATCATACACTCACTCCTCGCATTCGTTGCATCATCGCATATATTCCAATCCTCTCGTTCTCCATACGCATCATACATAACTAGTTTATACGTTCCATGCACTCATTGATATTTACATGCTCGATTAATTATTGCTAAATTCTTGGCAATTCGGAAATGCTCTTGTATGTATCAGTGTTGACCTTACCTACCGGATGAAATCCTGCTCTTAGGTCCTGCAATTTTTGAGAACACTATCTACTTGAATTTGGTGAGTTTTAAATTTTCGGTGAGGCCACGTGTGTGAACTTCATAGCTGTCGTTCTGCCACAGGTATGGTAATGTTGAGTGAATATCGGTCCTACTTCAAATTTCCGACAAAAAAGTACATTTTGACGGGATTTTTGAATGAATTTCGATTGAGGAATAATATACTTAGGTTATTAGGATGCAGAGAGACTTCGAGGTAGAAGCGGAAAATGCTAAATGCCTCTTTGGGTACTGATTAATAGGACGAAAGAAACGGGAAAAAAAAGAAAAAAAGAAAAATCTCTCCAAAAGAAAGCTAGAAAAGCGTAATAAGAAGGAAAAACCAAGAATACAGGTACCATATGACATTGATAAAACAGTGGAAAACAACTGAAAAAGTGCGGTGTTGAGAAAGCGACTGGGGAAGACAGGAGCAAAATTTGGACTTGAAGAGGATGGTGCTGGGAGGAGGAGATGACTAGTGAGTATCGAGAGGGTGCCAACCCGAACAATGATGGTGAAGGTATCCTACGGTGATAGGAGAGTCAACGGAAGAGGATTGATGAATGTAGGTGTTAGAAGACGATCCTAAAGGACCCTTTGCAATGGATAAATGGTTGCTGTTACACAGAACGGAATATCTGTCTAATAAACAGTGAATAAAAGCCTACGGAGAATTGAAACCCACCGTAGAAAGAAAGATGGGTGCATCATGAAAATGAGAAATAGAGTAGTACCGTCCGCCCGTAATAAAAAGATAGAAAGCCAGAGAACGAGAAGTCATGAAGTAGTCGTGCAAGAGAAGATGAAAAGAAACCATGACAAGAGGTATGACCATCCTTCACATGATCACACACTTGCAACATCCTCCACTGTGCTCCTCAACTTCCTGTTCCACCCTCAACTGAGTATTCAAGTCCATACTGGGTCTGGCCACTTGAATATCTGGAATCGCATTACCATTCCTTTCATCCACAAGGTAACGAGAGAATGGAGCTGGCGATTCCGCTCTTGAGCGCGTTCCAAACGCAGGTGACTCTGGTGGACGTAGATCGACAGGTGATGGAGGGGCCAGTGTTTGAGGTTCTTCCCGAGCTGAGATCTCTTTGCGTTGACCAAATTCGTCCATTGGAATCTCTTCTGGTTGCAGATTCGTCCTCGGCGGTCGGTACTTCGATTGATCGAGTCCGAAAGTACCTGGGGCCTGCAAATCATAACATGAAACAGAGAAAACAACGAAGAAAACATGGGTCACGTACTGGTTCATATATAGGTTCACCTGGAGGTTTCGGTTTGGGAGTTCCGTCTACCTGCTCATAATGTCCATCGAGACCCTTTTTACGCGCAACCACTGGTAATACGACCTAATTGCAAAGATATCATAGTTAAGCATCCCTTGTTCCGCTTCGAACCAAAACAAACGAGTTGCCAAAAACAAACAGATGTACTTAGAAGAACAAGGTGGCTGGTAATACTATGAATATTCAAACAAAGGAGAAGACGAAGACGCACATCATCCCAGTTCCCTCCTCCTTCGACCGGTTTTGTCCATGATGGTATTGCATGCACCATATCCCCTTCACCGTCCGGAGCGGGATATGTTGCAACTGAACGCCTACTATCTTCTTCACGCTTCTTCGACACGGGACTCTTCTTCGGTGGTGGTTTTTTCGCTGTTCCAGGCGATCTCTGCTTCGACTTCGATGCAGTGTTTACTGTACCCGTCGATGTCACAGTTCTAGTGGAAGCAGCTGGACTCTTGGCTCGATGTGTTGTCGGTGGAGATGTGAGACCAGCTTTCGAGTTTGCTCGAGACCGGGGAGATGACGTGACAGAACTCGAAGGTAGTGGTTCTGAAGTACCTCTACTGAGAGGTTGAGCAGAAGTAGGCGTGGGAGTACGAGGGGGAACAGGGTCGTTGAGAGTTCGGGGGGTAGGCGTTGGTATTCGACTTTGGAAACTCGAACCAGTCTTTGACATCGACGAAGCCAGATGTCGCGAACTCGTCGGTGTTTCACTACGATGATCTGAAGTTGACATACTTTGAGAGTGACCATGAGAGTATACTTCATGGTCTTCATCCCCTGCCATATCTACCCCTTCGTCTTCATCATACTGCCCCTGATAGTAGTCATCTATATCCCTTTCCTCGTCCGAGTCCAAGTCGGTTAGTGGTCGCTCATCAAGCACCATATCCGCCAACCTCGCCTGCTCATCCTCATCCAAATAGATACTTTCTCTCGCTCCTAAACTTCCAGCCCTCGGTCGACCATTAGGGCCATAGCTTATCATAGTATCCCTTCCACGTGAATTTGATCTAGACCGTGGAGAATGTCCTCCAAGTCTCTCACTGGCCTGTCGTAAAGTATGTCCATAATTTGCAATATCCAGCATTTCTTGACGTCGAGCGACACGTAGTTCACCTACACCTCCGTTTCTTGAAACATCTCCTCGATACCAATGCTCGAATGGTCTTTCTTCAGAGTCGGACGACATTCGAGGGGGATCTACGTGGGTAAGGTCTGGTCGAGAATTGAAGGAACTGTTGTTATCGACACCAAACCCTCTACGCGAAGAAACGGAGTTCGGATTGAAAGGCGGCGATTCATTCATCAGTTCTGATACTTGAGAGCGGGGAGTACGCATAGCGACAGTTGATCTGGATCCAACAGATGAAGGGGGATACAATTCCTTCACTGGCCACAGATCTAATGATGATGATTCTGCGTTGACCTTTGAGGCACCGTTTCGACTTTCGCTTCGAGTCATCAGTCCTGTTGTATGGCCGTTCAGTGAAGGTTGGTTACTAGACGTGCTACCAGTCCTTGCGCGCGACATAGGAATACGAGTTGATTTGGTTGTCATTGGTGAATCTGATCTCATGGGAAGTTGCGGCATTGGAGGTGTAGCGACATTTGAATTTGTGGAAGAAGCAGGTTCAAAAGGAAATGGTTGAGAATGAGTGCGAGGACGTTTGAAAGAACCAGATTGAGAGGAACGGCCGATACTACCTGAAGAAGTTTCTGTTCTTGAATGTTGCAGACTCGGCCTAGGAATTGCACTTGGCTTAGGTTGAGATGTAGGGGTTGTAGTCTTTTCTCTGGAGACGTAGACTATGTTTGACTGCCCGTAAGAGTCGATTTCGTCCGTGGAACCCATTGAGGCCGCGGACATGCGTTTAGACAACGCATGGCTTTCATCCTCGAGACCTGCCCACAATTTATATTCCTTTAAACAGAAAAAAAGAGAGAGGGAAAGCATACGTTTGCGTAGAGTTGGAACGATAACTTGATCCCAAGTTCGTTCACGAGGTAATGCAGACTGGGCGGTGGCAGTCAGAGCCATAGACGACGTTCTTGAAGTATACACGCCAGAATGACAAGAATTAGCGTATTAACGGTAACAGAAAAGACAAAGGAGAGGCGAGAGTTGGAACCAGAAGAGAATCTTTGAGAAAAGGCGAGAGGAAGAGAGTCGACGAAGAGCGAAGAGCAGGAAGGAGGAAAGAGTCCAATCCAAAGATGGCTTCACGCTTCCTCCGCGCTTTACAGGACAAGCCTATTTTCCTGTTGCCGAGGCGAGTGATGTGAACAAACAAAGATGAAATAAACAAATTGAATTGTTGAAATATTTCCTAAGGTTACAATACAGCTCTTTACATCCACTAGTTCTTCTTCGAACAATGTTCAGAAACAGAAAAGTCACCGCCGGTTGTCAGCAAACCTTCAGGATCATACCTAACCTCTTCCGTCGCAAACTTTACATCAACGGTATACACACCAGGACCCTCTCTATCATCAACTTCAATATGGGTTTGATCCTTGAACTGTTCCAACACCCGACCATTCTTTGACCAAGTGATAGAATAAGTTTCCTTAGACGCGACACTCTCTTCTTCACGAAATTGCGCGAGAGGGATTAGCCTCACGTCGATGGTTCTGAGCCATTCCCATGGCCAGACGGGTGAAGCTTTGCATCCTGCGACGACATCGTCTATGAAGTCCACTCTATGCAAGAGGGAACGCCAGAGGTCTTCGAGGCAGACTTTGCAGAAGTTGGGTGTCGTCACGATTCGCATCAAGCAATCTTCATTCGTTGGCCGATACGTCGTCTCATTCTTATCTGAGAACCTGTCAAATGGTCGGTATCAATACATAAGAACAGCGAGGAGGGACGAACGTAGGGAACAAGCTGTAGTGCCCTGGAGCAGAGATGAACCTGAAACCAATGTTAAAGGTTGATAAAAATGGAGGTAGAAGATGGCGCATACTCGTCTTCCGTGCCAAATTCCAAGATCTCTACACTGCACAACTGCGCAGTACCCTCGAGGTCCTTGTTCTTCAATGAAAACTTCACTTCATGACTTCCGGCTGAATCCAGGAAAGTGGTTTGTTGGACATCATAGTGCCACCTATCAACACCGATATCAGCTCGTGGCTTCCACTTCAAGTCCACTCCATCTAATTCCACCAGAAGGTCTTCGGCCTTTGGCAGGCCAGAAAGTGAGAATCTGACAATGTGCCGAGGATATGTTCCTGCGGAGGTAAAGTTTATACTCCAAGGAGTACTGGTGTTCAGTAAAGTCCAGGGATAGGCTTGCATTGGCATCACCGAGCGTTCGATTCGTGGGTTTCCGAAAGATGTTTCGAGGGGTGTCAACCAGTGAGACCATGATATTGGTTTCGAGGGATCATGGATGGCGTTCACGCCGAAGTAGGCGAAACCACCATCGTATTCCTCGCCTACGTCAATGACAGAGTGTCCCAACTCGTGTCTCAACACAAGTGGTCCATTCGCAAGTGAAGGGGTGATGACCCTAGTAGGGCATTCGTCATTAGTTGATAACTTGAGAGACATCTAGCGGATACTGACGTGAATTCCCCGCCCAAGCCTAGAGATGACGCGTAATGTTAGATATGAATTCCACCAATAGCTGCACGTACGAACCTCCATACAAAGGATCGTTGCCTAAGATGCGTGATTGAATTTGTTATGAATGATATTCGATGCCATCTGAGCACCATGACACGCACCCATTAGAATAGGGTAGTCGCATTGTGTACCAAGCGACAAACACGCAGCTGAGAAAGAAGGTTATGAGTGTGTTGGGTACTTTGAAGAGGGTTGAGAGTACCTCTTGCAAGGTCCGGGTTGCTGTAGTATACGCCTCTTAATTCTGTTCCATCCCTGTACAGACCATACGTTGTGCTAGAGAGCGAATCAGGTCAATTTGAATGATCGATGACGAAACAGCCTACTTCTTGGGCTTTCCACCAACACCAATCCCAGTCTCATTACTTGGAGTGAAAGCGGCCCAGAAATTCAACAGAGGCCTGACAGTATTGAAGGTCTGATTGTATGAAATATCCTCTGCGAGACGCATAGCATCATCTAGAAACTTCTGTTTCTCTTCTTCGAGATCTATAAGTGATTATATGCCTAGTTCAGTAGTACCAGGTTATAATCCACTTACAACCATCAGAGAAGAAGACTAGGTCAACTCGATTTTGCGAAGGACCAGATTGGAACAGAGGTTCAACTTCGAGCTTAGGAGGAGGGGGTAGCACATTCTCCTGCTTTGGAACCGTATACACATGCTGTCCTTCCCTATCTATATGCTCGACTGTTCTATGGAGATATGGAATCTCCTTGTCTCCACAGAAATTATACGCCTTGGGCCAAATGTCATGTACTTCGTGCGCAATGATACTGATCCGTTCGTTGCCTGAGCTCGTATTCAAAGTCTTGACGAGCGCATCGCCAGGATACAGTCCCCTAAGCTTCTGCGTTTTTCGAAGACCGATAAACCTGCATTCAGTTTTCGTTCTGTCAAGTTCTAAGAGTAACTCGAATGGACGGTTTGTATCGTTCAGTATGGATGTTCCTGGGTTATGTTCGCCGCTTACGACGACACTGGCAGAGCTGAGATAACATGAAGATAGGAAGCCTGCAAGCTTAAGGAGGTTCATGGTAGTCGAAAGTCAACCGCATGTAAGTGGGAAATGTCATGGTCTAAATCTGAGAATGAGTGAGATGAATCTCAGAGGTGCCGACTCTGCAAGGCACTCTCGTCACGTGATCGCAATCAAGAAATTTCGTCGCTTGAGGTTCTTTTGTTTCTACCAGACGTTTTTCCTCCAACTATTCCTTACCTCTTTTGTCTCAACAAAATGGCCAAGGAAGATCTTATTGACCAACATGTATCGGTAAAACAATGCAAAATGGCGGTCGACGCCTTGTTAAAACATGTCACAAAAGTTCAAGAAAAGCAGCAAGAATTTGAGCTTTTGGGAGGGAGAGAGCAGCATGTTTGGTTAACGATTGCCGTAAAGCAAATGCAACCAGAAAAGAAGCTGAAGCCTCATCGAATGTAAGTCCAACACATTCTAAAAAAGTTTATCTTCCACTAACAAGCAAATTTTACCGTTCAGTCCTATCGTGCATCCTCTCGTTGACCCTCGTACTTCCTCTATTTGCCTTATCACTAAGGACCCTCAACGAGAATATAAAGATCTCCTTGAGAAAAAAGGTGTCAAATTTGTGTCTCGGGTTGTAGGCATCGAAAAGTTGAAGGGAAAATTCAAGCCTTTCGAAGCTAGGAGATTACTATTGAAGGAGAACGACCTTTTCCTCGCGGATGCTCGAGTTATTCCATTACTCCCAGGTCTTCTTGGGAAGAAATTCTTCGATGCCAAAAAGTACGTTCAGAGTTTTCTTCCTCATGTCCTGCGCGAATAGGACTCATTAATTCAATTTTATGATCAGACAACCCATCCCCGTCGATTTGACGAAAAAGGACTTGAAGGCTGAGCTTGAAAAGGCTATCTCTTCTACGTACTTCCACCAGAATCAGGGAACTTGCGCGTAAGTCCTCTACCATTTTTTAATCTGCCCTATAGGAACATATCTCTAATGACATACTACTTATAACAGTTCGATCAAAGTCGGAACTCTCTCACAAACTCCCGCTCAGATTATCGCCAACATAAAGAGCGCTTTACCCGCTGTTGTCAAGGTCATTAAGGACGGATGGAATAATGTCCAAAATTTGCACATCAAGACTAGTTCATCTGCGAGTTTACCTATTTGGACATGTGACTTAGGCTCAGGAGAAGGAGGTCGTTGGGACGGTCTGGACGCTGATGTTGAGATGAGCGGAAGTGATAGCGAAGAGCAATCTGAAGAAGAGGCTGACGAGGACATGGACGATGCGGAAGAAAAGATCGAGTTGAAGACTGGGAAGAAGGGGAAGAAGCGTGTTGCTGAGGATAAGGAGGAGGAGGAGAAACCAAAGAAAAAAGCTAGGGTGAAAGGAACGAGTGAAAAGGTGGTGGAAAAGGTGACCGACAAGTCGAAGACATCTAAAGCTGACGATGCTACTCCCGCCCCTGCAACTGCAACACCCGCCAAGCCAAAGTCACGAAAATCTGCCAAGGATAGCAAAGACGCCAGCCAAACAAGTGTACCACTTCCTCCTACACCCACGTCCACTATCAAGGCAACCCAAGCTCCTCCTGAGGACGTTTCTGGTAAGAAGAAGAAACGCAAACATCAAACCAACGAAGATGCTGTTCCAGCCTCCTCCGTTGTTTCACCTGCAAAGCCTTCTCCTACTGATACCCCTTCCACTCCTGCTGCTGCTGCTGATACAACGCAAGATGCCGAGCGTTCGACCAAGAAGAAACGTCGTAAATCCCAGGCTAATGCTGACGCTACTCTCCAGGCAATCCTAGTATCAACCGACGCTGCCACTACCGAGGTGCCATCTAAGAAGAAAAGGAAATCGACGGTCGCAGACGTGACAGGCGTTCCGTCAGCGGAAATTCCTACACCATCAAAAGACACTTCACAGGCTCAACCTCCTGTTACTCCTACACCATCGAAGAAGAAGAAAGCCCGTGCATCAGCTGTTGATTTCTTCGAAGGAGATCGGTCGGAGAATGTTGATACTGCAGCAACTCCTGCCCAATCGAAAGGTGCCGCTGCTCCTCCCAACACTCCTGCCGATGGATTAGTTGGTGCCACGCCTGCTACTGCTTCCAAGAAGAGGCGCAAGTCTAAGGGTGGCGTTGAGGCAACTCCCGTTTCTGCTGCTATCGGGAAGTTAGTTGATCAGGCCGAGACCGCTGGTGACGCCACCACTACCCCTTCGTCAAAAGACAACGAGGAAAACACACCCGCGAAGGTCAAGAAACCTAGACACAGAAAACGTGCTTCTCTCGCTGCCGCTGAACAGGCAGTAGTTGAAGCAACTCCTGCAAAATCTTCCCAAACGGTTTCCGTTGAGACACCGGCACCTGCTGTTGAAGGAGACGCGGAAAAGAAGAAAGAGAAGAGGAAGAAGAGGAAATCTGCGGTTGTGGCGGAGGATCAAGACGAATCATCCGAAAAACCTGCTACATCTGTCCGTTCAACTCCATCTGTAACGGTTGAACAGGTGAAGCAGAAGAAGAGCACTACCGCTATCGAGAAGAAGAAAGAAAAAGTCGGTAAAGCGAAGAAGTCTGGTGGCGAGAGTGCGAAGGAGGCTTTGATCGGTAAAAAGGGTCTTCAACATTGATTTTGAATTCTGACCCTGAGGGTGCTTTTTGTAATCTTGCTGTGGTTATTGTGCTCAATCTAGTATTCTCAATTACTTCCTTACGCTCGCTCTGATTTCCTTGGCAGTATATCAGCGCTTCCAATGATCTGTACTGGAGAGGCGCTTTTCCATTCAATACTCGACCACCGCCACAAAGCTCAAAATGCTAAAACAGGAAGGACGAACTTAGTTTCCAGGCCACCTTGTGTGAGGGTTTTGTCAGCGAGTAGGACCGGCTGACCACCATTACAGAGTAATTGTGGAGTCAATTTGAACTATGTCTTTGAATACTTCGAATCGGAGGCTCGATAGCTTAATGGACGAATACAAATTGCAATAACAATAATCAATAATACTGTGGTCAAAGTTCCGGGATTTGAAGCAATGAAAGGCGGCCAAGTCGATTCACCGGTGGAACTTCTATGAACGAAGGGTCCAGGGTAGAGCGGTAGCAGTAAAATTCGGCACCACTTGCAATCGTACAGTACAATGATTTCATTGATCTATCTAACTCAGGGTACACAGGTATCTTGACATCTATGCCATGATGATCCAACGTTTTATGATGTCAAAGCTTTGCAACAGAAATCTATCATACGGAAAATCTCCATGAGAGAATGGAATGGAAAACTTACCAACTTCAAACGAGACAGAACTCAAACTGTGATATAATGATAATTTAGATTTTTCTGATTGGTGGTAATACCGGTACCGATGATTGAAGAAAGTAGATACTAATGCGTAGGATAGTGTAATGAGAATAACTTCAACGAGAAAAAGGAAAAACTGCGAGGAACAATTATACGATGATAGTAGTATGGTAACCTAGACCCTGGACCCTTTCCATTCAATCTGCACCTCTCACACATCGCTCTGCGTGACTTCAATCTCGTTCCAACCGCCCACAACAATGGATTCTGTGCCTTATCTCCATTCATACACCCCTTATCCTTCTCTGATTAATGCGCAACTCTGCGCGAAACGTATGCGTAGTATGGGAACATGCTAGTTCCATGTCTCGTGTCTCGAGGGAAGATTATTATGACAATGAGAAAGTATAATTAAATTTAATACGTTGCCCTACTCACAGCTCTGTTCTGGAAGTCAATATTATATGCCTTGAAGTCGGTGTTCCCGAACAATGGCTGGAGCGGTGCTCCTGTAGGGCCCGCTCCTATCAATGATGCGTTGAAAGAAGGCGCTACGAGTAGCACAGCGGATTGTGCATCATCCATGCCCGTTTTCACGAACTGATTGTCCCAAATTTGGACTAAGTTCTGAGTTGAGCGAGTACCTCGGAGTTGACCCTGAGTGACTCTCGTCAGAATCCTCAGGTGAATGAAAGGGAGAAACTCAGATGAGTTACCAAGAATGTAACTGGGTCTTTTCTTGTAACGTTCACTGTTTCATGATATTCTCCTTCTCCGATGAGAATAATTGATGGCCCGGTGGGTGGGCTGTCAATAATGAACAAGGATGTTTATGGTTAGTAGAAAGGAACAGCATACAGCGACAAAACCGCCTCTTGTACACTCTTAAACTGAGCTGTCGGTTCAGTTTGCGAGACGAACAGGGTCCCATCAGGACATCCTTGTAGTGGAGATACTCCCCCAGCCTTTTGGAGTTGACAGGGCAGGAAACTCGGAGAGAAACTAGATGCGTAATGGACCAGAATTAGTGTAACCAGGAGACTGAACATGACGATGGCTAGGATTCACCGTGTTGCGACTTCATAGTCGAGTTATACGTATTCCATTTTCATTACCTGTCCATTGATTATAGAAAAACGGGCCGCCCAAAACTGTATCCGTGGGTCATGAAGTGCCCTGCAAGCATCACGAGAGTGTCATGCATAATTTTAGCACATCAGAGAAGTCATGCAGAAGCAAGTATGATTTTTAGAAGAGGAATTAACGGACGAAAACTTCATAGAAAAACAATGCGGAGTGTCTGAAATATGCGCTTCCAATGCACTTCTGTTCGTAAAAGTAGTACTTTGATGGTGACTCGCTCGGCGATGAGTATGAAGAGTTTCCTGAGGGTGGTTATGGAAGGTAGCTGGGAGCTGTAACCTTTTTGATAGTGCGGTACTCTGAGATAGAGACTGATGTCTAAGGATTTTGATACGGGCAACGGTCAACGGTGTTGAACGATGCAGTAGTAGTATGAACTTCAAAGAGAGAGAAACTCATCCAACTGCAGTCGGCAAGCAGCGGCCCGGCTCGAAAGGTCACCTAGGTCGGCGGCTCAATCTCAATCGACCATCCCGGGCCACTTTGAATGAAGTTTTTAAACACGACGACCTCACAATTTAAAACTATGATTGCTCGTTGAGTTATCGGGCCAAAGGTTTCATAGAAAACTCCGTTGAAAAAAAAAAACAGGTTGCAATTCAGCACACTGCTTTTACGGATGGAACACTTATTGATTTGTCCAATAGTTGTAAGGAGGCGAATGGGTCAGGTCAGTCGTAGATACAACCTGAAACCTGATTTTGCCTTCCGGTCCCTCATGTTTACCTTGAGAGTCACGTACAATTCTATACTCCGTCACAAGACCATCTATAATCTCTACAGTGACAGTCCTGATGTCCGACATCCTTTCAACCATGATCATCCGCTGTTCTTCCCATTTTATGTGCAATGTGTCGGGCTAGATTTGAGAAAAAATAAGTCTCACCAGTGCGTCGAGACCGAAATTGCTTACCCGCTTGGTGAACTGAATATGTAACTCCTCTAGGTGTGGACAGTACAGGGGAATAGAACAAAAGTCGATTGTTGGAGAAGGCCTGGTAATAGTAAGTCTTCGAATATTCTTGAAAGGCCACTGTCTCGCATCAGCCTGTGTGTCCTCTGGCAGTTGGTCCTCAAATGGTATGTAAGGGCAATCCGATATTCTATTCCCATGAACGTCTATGGAAAATTCTTGCAAGCTGGTGCAACAGGAAATTGGGATTTGTTGCTGTCTAGTCGTCATCGGAAGCATGTAGTCCGCTATCTCGACGCTTCCTGAGAAGCTCACCAGATTCAAGATAAGAGGAATCCAATCCTGCTCGTTGGTATTTGGAATAGGAGAAGGTACAGAGACTACCTTCCATGTGGGCAGGACGAGAGAAAGGAGGGTATTGGAATGTCGTCTCAAGAATGTCGCAAAATTCTTCATTTCCTCTTGTGTGAATATTACTGGCCGTGCATCCATGAGGTGAAGTCCAAAGATGCGTAGGGAGGGAAAATAAGGAGTTTCGGAGCTAGTGATAGTGAAGAGCGGAAAGCCCTGTGGATTCCAGGCTGTGACGACAAAGCGCAGATTTAAAAGCACAAGATGTTCGCATCTACTCTGAATGTCGTGAAAGAAGTTGCGAGCATCACGTTCTGGTATGATACCCTGCCGAACATAGCTGAGGTCCAAGGACTTCAAACATTCGAATCTTGCTTTAAGCTGTAAACTAGAAATTAACATAAAACAGCACATATTCATGGTTCATATTTTCCCTTACAGGTATGTTTTCATCTGGGGATTCTAGAGGTGGCGAAAGTTTCAACTTCAGCTTTGTCAATCTGTTGCCAAAAATCGCCGCGAGTTCGTCAAGACCAGCCCAACCTCTGATGAAAGTGCCACCACACATCTCCAACTCGTGGAGCGCAGAAAAAGAAAGGAGGAAGCTGAACCATTCATGAGAAATCAACCACTTCTCCGCATATCCTGGTTTATCCAATCTTCCCAATTGAATCGATTGGATGTAGCGGATTCGGGGATCGTCGTGGTCAATCGCTTTGTTATACGAAGGGACGTCCTGCAATGCGATCTTCACCGAACGATTCAAGATACGGGTTGCAACTTTGTAGCAACCTCTAGAGGCCAATGCAAATGCACTGACGTCTCTCAAGGATAATAGGCCCAAAATGACGAAGATCAATTCTGCTGGGAGGTCGGATAAGCAAGCACCTTTCCATGCTATTGGTTTGATCAGAGGTCTCTGAATCTGAACCTCGAAATTAGGTCGCAGACTCAGAGTAGTTGACGGAGGGGGTGACCGAGGTTTAAAAAGTTTGCGAATGGAATGCATCGTAGTGTGAGGGCGGTTGGTGGTAGTAGTATGTATATCAAGCTTAAGCAAAGATACGACCCGGTATTTATATGACGATGCGCAGCTAAGAGGCGCAGAATGATTGAGATTTAAACGAAGAGTCGGTAGATATTGACACGTCACTTAGCTGGAAATGCTGTGTAAACGACAAGTAGAGTGATATACAGCACACCACAACTTAGCAACAATACAAAGATGAAAATGATATTCGACGTAGAGGACCATTTGTATTTTTGATGTCGAATTCAAAGGTGTGGTTCATCTAGAATGTATAATCAAAATCAATCCAGGATGGCGTACCCCCAAAGACACTCTGAATCGTATATTGCCCAGCCTGAGCATCTGTCAAGATGTGATCTTGAGCAACTCTTACAGAATTGTCGGCACCGGATCCTGTGTTGGAAGTCAATGATGAGGAACACAGCATCATCTATGATTAATGATTGACTACGCAGCACTTTCACTCACCAGTCGTTTTATATTCGGCATAAAACGTTGTGCTCTCGATAACAGTTCTGTAAGGGTGATAATATGTCAGTAGAAGGCTCGAGGAGCTAGAGCGTGAGTGAAAATAGATACCTGTTACCACCCCAAGCTTTGAAACCCGCTGAGTTAATGCTGCTATCCATAGACGTTCTGAGGTACACAGTTGTCGCGAGCTCATTCCAAGGACGTCCTATTGACTATCAATATTGAGTTGTCAGGATAAGAAAATATGATTTACCCAAGAAGCACTTTCCAGTTGTGACAATGGTAGCATTAGCATCCGGGGACTGTATTAAACGCAAGAAGGAATCAGCAAGAGATAGCTTGATTCTACACAGTGAGTATACGTACCCGAATGATCCTTGAATCCGCAATATACGCGCCAAACTTGTTCCCTGGAGCAGTGGATTGATCTGTACCTTTCCAGGCTGCGATACCTCCACCACACGCCCGATTGGCCAAAGTGATGCCTTGGAACCACCTGTGAAGCGGATAATTAATCAATGTGAAAGGGGAGATACATTTCGTGGACTGGGAACACTCACGCAGTTCCGTATCCAAAGAGATCTAGCACATGACTAGTCAGCCCAGCCATTTCTGAGAAAAGTTAGTACGTACAATCCGTCTGGCCGTAAATAGTGCTATTGGTGACAAAGGTGTTGGCATTGTGTCCAGTATACCAAGTATCCTGGTAGCTTGCAAAAGTGCAACCATAGAATGAAGCGTTCGAAGAAGATATAGCCATGACAAGTGCTTGAGAGATTGAGTAATTGGCCTAGATTAATTTATATTCAAATCGATAATTAAGGTAAATCTTCGACTCAATAATACTCACAGCTCTGTTCTGAAAATCGATATTATATGCCTTGAAATCAGGGTTGGCTGTGGTGGCAGCCTCCCTGAAGGTTGAATTGACGATTGAAGACTCGAGCGAAGGAGCTATGAGAAACACAGCCGAGTCAACATCCGACATGCCGTTCTCGACGAATTTATTGTCCCAGATCTGGACAAGGTTCTGGGTGGTGGGAGTACTGCGAAGTTGTCCCTATTGCATACGTTGGTAAGAGGCCGAGAGTGCTAAGATGCATATAAAAGAGTTGACATTACCAGAAGCGTGATGGGAGCTTTGTTGAGGACGTTAACTCTTTCATGGTATTGACCTTCACCGATCAAAATGATGCTTTGACCAGTCGCTGGGCTAATGTACAAGGTTCAGTCTACTACATCAAGTCCATAACACGATGAGCAAGACCACGTACAGCGAAGAAATAGCATCTTGGACTTTTGTGAAGTTTGCTGTTTTGTCTGTCGGAGAGACAAAAATGGTTCCTTTCGGACAACCCTCCAAAGCAGAATGGCCAGTAGGCTTCTGCACTTGACAAGGAAGGAATGTAGGAGAGAATCCCAATACAGCGTGGGCCACGAATAGAGTGAAGAACAATGTGAACATGACTTGAAATCAGAGAGTTGACTACCTACATGAAGCTCCTCATTGGTTCTTTATATCCATTGTCCTGCGAACTGAACTCTCGAATTTCGTTTGAGAACATTCTGAAGGCGGCCCGCTTGGATCAACAGAAAAAGCCAAATCGTTACTGTAAGGATCACGGGTACTGGGAATGTGAATAGAAAGCGGAAAAATAGAGCAGATATTGGTGATTTTATTGGTTCTACGCATTGAAGCATGTGCTGAGGCCGGGTGTGCGGTAGTAGAAGCAGGGCAGAGGTGAAGTCTAGACATTAGTCCGAAGTTTCATCTGAAATAATGGAGCATACGAAGACAACAGATTACGTTGATATTTTAAAGATGATATCCTTTAGCATCCCGTCTTCGATCTTTCATAGATAGTAGTTGTAGCGGCAGTCTACCGGATGATGTTCAGTAGGAAGAGATTATGCTACGTGTCACATGATGTTGGTACAGTGCTCCCGCGTTCTTTGCAATTTCTCAACCGCGATTTATGCCGTTGTGCGAAAAACGTTGAATTTATAGGGAACATATGGTTCAATACAGCCTGTTGCGAATATTGTATATGCACGTCGTAGAAAATCGATGCTATGTATGCGTACTTACATTCAGACGGTCTGAGGCACTTTTTCAATGCCTTTTCTTCAGATAATGTAGTTTCATCGATATCTTTCAAACCCAAGATCTGAACGGTTGATGAATGAAACAGAAGTGGTTAAAGTGAAAGTACGTGCAGGTAAGTTAGTACAAGTACAAGTTAGAATCGATCGGTGTTCTGAGTTTAGTAGACTCGTGGAAACTTGTACGTAAGCGAAATCAAGTGATTTCCTTTCCCATTTTGGACGTTGCAGTAATGCACTCATCTCGGAGTCGAACGCGAATCTAGCACCTCTTTCTTGACTTTCTCTACATTCTCCTCGCCTCGTCGTAATTATTTCCAGCCATGAGCTTTCAGGACATTGAAGCAGGTCTTACCCAACGTTCGCAGTCACCAGCATTGGCCGCACCTCAGTCCCCAGAGGAGTCTGCATTCCTTCAACTTCAATCCTCACTTTCACTCCAAGTCTTCAAATTAAATTCCAATGTTCAGGGTATCTTGAAGCTAGTAGATCAATTGGGTACCAATAGAGATTCCCAGACTCTTCGCAAGTCACTGTGAGTCCTTGGTCGCTTTAGTCTTTAGTATCGTAGTGTTGATGGTGCTGCGCGCAGCCATGACCTGACTGAAACTACTCGGGCCATGGTCAAGCGTGGTTCTGATGATTTGAAGAAGCTTGCTGCACTCCAAGCGACTTTGGTGAGCTATTCTATTGAACCTGGTTGCAATAGGTTGTTAAGCTGTTCTTCTAGCCCCGGCATAAGACTTCTCTCCAGAAAACTTCTCATGATTTTCAAGTTTCCCTTGTTGCTTTCCAACGGGCGCAACAGGTCAGCGCCGAACGCCAGAGAGTTGTGGTAGAAGGAGTCAAGCATGCGGTAGAAGAAGAGCATGCTGCGTGTGTATCAGCTTCTGTCTGTGAACTATGATTCACTGCTGACGCCTCTTATGTAGGGAGGAACGTCCCTCAAGTCCCACTCCATCCCAGCGGCAAGCTCAGGTACTCCAAAACCAATTGTCGCCGCATGAACTTGCCTATCAAGAATCGTTGATTCAAGAGCGCGAAGCCGAGATTCGAGACATTGAGACTGGTATTCATGAATTACACGAGATATTCCGGGATCTTGGTACTCTCGTGCAAGAACAAGGTGGAATGCTGGGTACGTATTTATCACAGATGGAAGACAATGCATTGACAGAATCTTATACGCTCCACGACAGATAACATTGAATCAAATATTGATTCAATAGCTGTTGATACGTCAGGCGCTGCTGAGGAATTGACCACTGCTCATGAATACCAACGAAGGGCGGGACGACGAGCAGCATGTCTACTGCTCGTTCTAGGCGTTGTGGTCGCAGTGGTACTTTTAGCGGTGCGTATCCTTCTCCTCATCGGTCGTTGTGCAACCGGGATACCCATGCTCTGTTAATGTTCAACTTCTCCGCAGGTCTTGTCATAATGTTTCATTTTAGCATGATTGGGTTACATCCCCGCTACTCGGTCTTCATATGCTCTTACTCCGCACCTTTCGGACCTTATGTATGATTCACATATATCCAGTATGTTCACTCCTTCTCCCGGAATATAATTTAGACCGCTGTGTACGATTTTTGATACCACCCATGGCAAATTGTCAGACACTGGCTATTCATACTGTCATCTGAAGGGAAAGCTACGCTCACTCCACATCGACTTGGGTCGATTGAGTTTTGCTCTGTTACTGCTTTTATGATTTTGCTGACATGGTTTCACAACAAAGATACTTCTCCAGATAATCACACGACCTAAGTCCCAGCGCCCATTCCCCACGGGGTGTTCATTTCAGTCTTCACCACTCCACAAACACACCCTACTTTTGCATCAAGGAGTTGGTCCCTTTATATCATTGATGAGGGGAAGCTATGCCGAATCCAACAGACTCGTTGCGGTGATTAGCAAACATTAAACAAGGAATCGAGTAACACTACGGTTTATAAACCTCTGCTCGAAGTTCTCTTAGAAGGGTATTATCCTTTCAGCGCGTTTTCGTTGCGAGCTCCGAATCCGATTGGGGTCGGCACCACTAGAGCCTTACTTCTCCGGTCAGAAGCAATCCTAGTGTCCGTACGTTCGCCACCGGTACTCCTTCGTACGGACTGGAATGCTGGTTGTCGTGGAACGCTACGAACCTCCGTAACAATCACTTTTCGCCTTACTATCACAGACCACCATTTCTTGATATGTATATTTACGACGGAGTACTTGCATATCAAGATGTTCCCCCAGATTTTGTTCAGGATGAATCGCAAACGTGAGTTGTTCCAACCTTGATCAACCAGTGCGTGTTTTGACATACTCGGTGATATGTAGGACAGTGACTGTGGTACGTCAATTCTTTCGTCGGAAGGCCTTTCGATGACTGAAATAGTAGTGAATTATAGTATATGGGTTTCGTGAGCTTCATGATCCTGATCTGGGAACATATGATCACTTTCGACGATGAGGTCAGTGCGTTTACGGTGTTCATCGTTGTTACTAACATTTCACCGTGAATTAGGTTAACTACGTGTGGTTCGGTACTAAAGGACCCCGTAAGTCTATTCATTCTCATCTACAGAATATATAGATTGATACAACTCCTTGGCTTCCACAGTTGTGTGGCTTTTCTTCTTGGTCAGTGTAGAAGGCATCGTTGTAGAGGGAGATGATCTGATTCCCGCGTAGAACAGATATCTGACGCCGTTTGGTTTTATAATCAATTTGTTCGGTGCGTTCTCATTTACCTTTTCATGTGGCGAATGTACCTACACTACCCCATTTGATAGCTTATTTATCTCCCGTCTGGACACCTGAAGTACGATCTGATCATCTTGTATTATTTCAGTCGCTCGCTGACAATTTTCTTCCCTCTCGTAGAGGTTCATTTTTCCACAGAGCTAATCACGCTGTTCTGATTGTGATTCTGCTACAGGTGTGGTCATTTCGTACGGTATGAAGGGAGCATGACCGTCACCGGTCTCAATACAACAGCTTTGATGATGTTCCTCCGGTGAGCGACTTGTTTCCGTACGGCATAGTTCGTAGTACTAATATCGGATTAGCGTGTATGCAATGTACCCTAGAAGATGGGCAATACTTGCATTTGTTTTCATAATCTTCTTAGTCGAGCTGTCTGTAAACGCATGGCTCCTCACACACGGCGTGGGTAAGTAAATGTTTTTGATGTGTAAAATTGTGACTCTTCTAATAATTTTTTCAAGCTGTTGTTCATAACAGAGCTATACATGGTATAATACCGTTGACCTTGGTGACGCATGATTTCCATTGACACAGTTTTCTTTAGCTTGCACCATGATATTTGATCAGAATGTGTGAGTTCCTCGTGTTATTCGTAGTACGAAACTATGCTGATCAGTGAAGGATCGTATGATAGTCCAGGACATATTGCTTCAGCTTCAGCTTGGCTTCCCCTCCTTTACGATACTGTTATTCTAATCTTAACTCTCAATCGCACACTTCAACCGGTGCGACACCAGGCCGCCGGAAAGATCATGAGAGTCTTGTTACGAGACGGCATATTGTACTACAGGTTTGTGGAGTCATTGTCATCTGAAAGTTATGGTTTACTGATGTTCGATACGATGGCAGCGTGATATTTTCGATTAATCTTGTTTTAACACTGATGATTGCATCCGCTCCACCTGGGATACAAAACATCACAGCCCAGTGAGCAAAAGCGATTCTCTTTCTTGACGAAGAAGCCATACTGAACTATAATTTCCGTGATTTCTACAGACTGGAGTATCTGTACGTGAAAAGCATAACTTTATTACGCCACAAGATATCACTTACTCACACACTCCATAATCCTGTTCACTAGACTCACCGTTGCAATGATGTCTCGTATCACAATTCACTTGAAGAAACAAGCTAAAAAAAGCAGCTCTATGGACCAGAGCGAGACTGTATCCGTCCCACTACGACCAGTGCTACGAAGTTCTCGCATGCGATTCGCACATGAGCTACCTATAACTATCACAGTAGAAGAGCTGGTGACTCGAGACGAAGACAGCCGAACCACAACGGAAGACGAAGAGACGAAACGGCGAGATATCTCGCAGCAGACGATTACTGCAGCATGGCGTCGGGATAGTCCTCGACGTCCTAACATTGATTCTCGTCCTTCCAAAAGTTCGAAAGTACAGTTTTACTCTATAACCTAAAAGTTCCTCCTGTAGAAAAAGAGTGGGTTGTGTTCTCTTTCTGATGATTGTAGCTGTGTTTGTAGTCTATAACTCTCGCATTGGAAACCCGCTGTACGCTATGTTATTTTATTTGGCTGTTGAATTAGTTTAAGATATTAATGGTGTATTTTGATGAAGAAGAATGTGTTCAGCCCTTTGAATCTGAAATGAAAATCGTAAGCCAACCCTTGGCCTAGTGGATCTCGAGAGCCGAGCGCCTGAAGATGTTTTAAAAAAGGAATAGCCCAGAGGAGGAGGAGGAGGAGATAGATTTCTGCTCTACTACCGAACATACAGGCGCTTACATATATCCCACGATCCTGTACAGACAGTACTAGTTTACAACGTATGACTACTTAGATAGGAACCTACGCTACTAGAGGTCTCTGGTATAATGCGCCACCAAGGGGCAAAGTGAACCATATAATACAACACAGTTGCATCACCAAGCGCGTTAAAAACTCCGCGAGATACAAAAAACCCAGTGGGAAAAAAATCTCGGACGGAGAAAAGCTACCTAGCAGCATCACCAGGATGCTGTACGGACACACCATTACACGGGAGAACAGGCTATTTCCATCGCTAAGAAGCATATGGAGTCAACACCACAGTTCTCTATGGCGAAGACATTACTCACCTGCATCCAAGACCAAAGTAGGACGTCGAACCGTCAGGTAGCCACCGCGGGGTGAAGGGGGGAACCTGCTAAGCAGGATTCCAGGGGACCTCATTACATAGGGTAAATACCGCATCGACGAACTGGGCCAGGGCAGGCATAGCAAATTTATTTGACATCAGTCGTATCCACTTTTCCTTGTCTGTGAACACCGCGGAATGTAGATTTGTTATGGGATTTCGGATTTCTGCCAGCGAATGAACAAAGTTTTGCTGCAGTATGTTCAATACAGGGTCTCCTCTGCAATGGAATAGTACATGCCATTCATTCTCAATGGCACTATACAGGCAGAACCGACACTTTCTAAGACTGCGAGGCAAGCCCAATCGGCGTGCTGCCTCAATAGCCAGTGGGTGGTCTGCCAGGAGGAGGCGGGACAGGGACCGACGGTGCTCAGGGTCGGCTACGCGTAGATGATCTCTCCACTTGCACGCGTCATCCAGAGGGCGGTAATGTAGCAGGGGTGTTCGTTCAGTCATTGTGAGGCGATGAACATAAGTCAACATGGCAGCAGATGTTGCTGCCAGGCACTCATCCACATATTGCAGCGTTAGCGGACGTCGATGGCAAAAGCTGACAGGCACGGGCAGGTCATGGAACATATGAAGTAGGTCGGAGTACCAGGAGGGGAAGCCTTGTCTCGCTAAGGTAACCATTTCATCTAAAGCTGCTCTTGTGTAGCGGGGACCATTTTGTACCACATATCGCAAGAACCGTAGTGCCAGTAAAGCTCTTCGGTAGAGCAAAGGATGGAGACCTGTCTCAGAGTATAAGCCACACAGAACTGAAGAGGGATTGGGACCCAGCAACCTGTGGAGATACATTGTCTGAACTGTCACTAATTCCTTCATGACGTTTACGGATCCCCGCAGAGTCACTTCACATGCACCAACGAGATGGGGGTCGACTAAAGCCATGTAGAGTTGTCGCGCATCCCATGCGGGATATTGGCCTACATAAACCTCTGCTGCAAGTACTGCTCTAGCTACCCGTAGTGCAACTGCAGCCTTCGCAACGTGATGAGCACTAAACAGGCATTGAGAGTCAGAAGACAGTATGACTCCAACATACGTGTACGATTTGGTTACTGCAATCATCTGTCCATACACCGTAAAGCATGGTTGAATGTATGGGCCAATAGGAAAAATCATGCATTCCGTTTTTGATGCATTGATGATCATTGCGTTTTGGCCACACCATCGTACGAGATAATCCAGCTTTGTCTGCAGGCCTATAGGAGACAGAGACCAAAGCACAATATCGTCTGCCTGTTCCCGGTGTGAGATAAAGTATCCCCCAATGAGTGTATCATCAGGACGTTGTGGTGGGCCAAAGTCAGCGAGATAGAGTAGCCAGAGGATAGGTGAAGCTGGGTCCCCAATGAGTATTCCTGCGAGTGACTTAAAGACATCAGAGCATTCTCCGCCATGGCGTACCATGTACTCTAACCGAGAATAGAGCATCCGCAACCAGTCAATGACAGGACCCGCAACCCCTTTTCGGTGTAACTTGGCCCATAACGTTGCTTGGTCCACCGATGGAAACGCGTTTGTGAGGTCAACGAATGCAACATAAAGGGTCCTATGCATACTTCGAGCCTTCTCAATGGCTGCTCTCAGCGTAAATACATTGTTGTTCGTCCGGTGACCAGAACGAAAGCCACTTTGTGAATGCGGGATCATGTCATTGTCCTCAGCCCATCGTCGAATCCGTCTCTCGATAAGTAGAGTGAGTGTCTTCTGAAAACAGCTCTCCAACCCAATTGTTCTATAGTTGTTCGAGTCTGTAAGATCTTTGCCTCGCTTTCCAACTGCGGCAAGAATTGTGGTAAGCCAAGCATAGGATTGGAAGAGCTCGGCTATATCTTCATTGGGGGTTTCGAGCACCGTGGAGTAAGAAAATCCATCTGCCCCCGTAGCGGAAGACTGTGACATTCGCTTCTTGATATGTTTCTTTATCTCCGCGATCTCGTCTGCAGTGATAGGGCTACTAAAATATTGTTGTTGGGTGACATCGGGTGTGCGAGGAGGAAGCCAGAAATCTATACCGAACGCCGGGCAACTTCTCGAGTGGGAGTCACTGCCCCTACTAAGGAGCTCAAGTTGGAAAAGTCGTGCTAGCTCATACCCCAGCAACACCATCCAGATACATCTATTCTCTTAGGTGCTTTATTCCGACTAATAGTCTAGTATCAGCAGATACTATGTGCTTTACTCCGAATGTACGTTCTCATAGCGACGATACCAATTGTCACGACTACCTTATTACTCAACGTTGAACATACAGGAGACGATGGACGACTTGTACATTATGAGATGAAATCCACAAATTTTTTGCAGTTATTGACCTTGAAGTTCCTGTGGCGCCGACCACCCAAAATGGACATAGTAGCCTCTTGATTCTATGCCTTTGTTCAACTTCTCGCCACACGATTTGGTAACGACTCTATCTGCTTATCTATGATACAGAATATCTGTTTGTCTAATTGTTTTTATGCTTGGTGCCAGATACTTGATGGGAATACACTATGTTTAAATAATCCACCATAGAAGCCAAAGACAATCCTACCCTCAATTTCGTAGCAATCAACGTGGAAATGCGACCGAGGTTATTTCTTGCTGACCTTTGACCAAGATGCTGTTGGCAAGGCCGTAGAAACTTATGGTCCAAAGCAACGAAGGACAGAATGCCAATCCACAAGACACACCCCCCACATAATTCTCGTATAAAGGCCTCCAATTTTGCTACCCAATGCCAGCTTCCATCCCTTCATTTCTGTGACGACTCATTCTACTCCGGCGACATTTCATCATAAATTCAACCACAATGTGCAGAGTCATACATCATGTTCTGATTTTCCAATGCGGGCAGATTTACAACCCTTGGAATCAGCTACCTCATTATCTCTATTCTCCCCACTACGATCATCGATATGGCGGAAATCAACCTTTCCAAAGACTTTTGGGAGAACTCTTCCCGTATTGGGTTCGAAACACCGAGTTTTGCTACTGCCCATATGCACGCCAAAACTTCGCCTCACTTAGACACGCAGGTATTGACCCAATGATGTACGGTTGCGGTCGTTACATTCATTGCTTCAACATCATCGGAGAGATACCATGCGGATTTAATTCCGTCCAACAACCAGGTCACATTGATGCGGATTGTAAATACGTGAGTACCTTTCCTATGATGAGGATCACTACTGAACGTAGTAACTACTCATTCTGAAATCCAGAACCAAGCCTACTCAACTGTGGAACCAAATGAAGCACCCGTTTTCCTTCGACCTTCCTCTTCGCCACCTTCTGGTGAATGCATCGACAAGTCTTGGATCCAAGTCGGTCGCGTCCATATCTCAGTCTCTCTGGCTCCCTACATTCAAGATGCCTGTCACCAGACCCATAATGCATCACCGCCCACTCCACTATCGGACCAACTTGATGCGGTGGATGCAGGACAAATATCGTGTATGCTGCACGAGACCGTAACGTCCGATAAAATTTATATGCAGAAGCTCAACACAGCTATCAAGAACATTAAAGAGGGAGACAAGCTTAGCAGCTCCGACTGAGTTGATACACTTGCTCCAATGGTATTTGCCCTTGTTTTATAAAGTAAAGGCTGACTGCCTTCCGAAATGAGCTAGCCGTTTACTCTAACACTCACCGTGTTCTACTAGTCCTCAGTTCCACGAAATCTCTTGCTCTTACTGTACTATTATTGTTTTACTTGTCGGTAATGATAGAATCGTATTATCTCCCGCTATCCCAGAGTGCAATATCCCACGTCCCACCTGGTCATTCATCGAAGCTGCTTCCAACTTAACAACTATCGAACATCTTGTATAATCTGAGTAGACTCGATTCGATAAGTTGGACAATTTTTTCATAATATTTGTTTGACTGCAGTTCTACTCTACATAGTACAATGGGTATCAGATGGGTATAATCTCTGAAAAATGTACACGGGTATCATGGTATAAAACAAAGCGATAATACAATTGATAAAGTCCGTCATTCTGAACCCCAAGATCTGCAGATAAAAATTAAGTTAACTTGTCTCGAGGAGCAATATGTAAACAGTCCATCTGCCTCTTCTTGTATCCTTTTCCTACCCAGAGAAAAATCAGGATAATTCGTAGTAACGTCAATCTTTAGTTCCTTGAGAGATACAATCCCAACGGCACGTCTTGAATTCAACTCTAGGCATCTCCTGAGAATTTTGAAAATGGTGAGTTCATCGAACCTGGGGTCATATGGAGAGGCACCAGATTCTATCGTGACACCACCTCGGAGCCATTGAGGGACGGAGACGATTGTGAGATTGACTAATAATTCGGGGAACACCCATTCGCCTAACTTCTCGTCGAGAATGTGAACAGCGGTAGCCAGGATGAGTGTCTGGACATTGTTCAACAACCCAGAGTTGGCTAGCGAAGTGACATTCATGTACTTAGCGCAGCATAAGTAGTCAACATTCTCGAGAGTTGCCAAGCCTGGTTTGTCGCCAATGTGTGCTTCGGACGAGATGATATCGGTATTGAACGTCTTCAACGTTCGCAACGTAGGGAATTTCCTCTGTGATAAAACGTTGGGGTTGAGAGAGCCCATTGCGGTCCGCAAAGTGTGAAGTGAAGGCAGATATGGGAGATAGTTGGAATCAGGAAGATCTATGCCTTGAAGTCCCAGGACCTCGACTTTAGGCATGCAAAGTCGAGCGATGAATGGAGGAGCGTTCAATGAATGGAGTGTTAGCGTTCTAAGCGATCGAAGTGCCATGTCTCCGTGTTTGAAAACACTTGTATCGAGTGGTGAGTTGCCCAACGATTTGGTAATATCCAGAGACAACGTATGGAGGGATTGTCCACATGAATCAATTATGAAGATAATGTCTTCCTTGATTCGGTGACCGACCACACTCTCCAGGCCAAACATGTTGAACCCTCCAACTTTGGTCCCATGAGCTTTGTTGTCTCCAATATGCAGTTTCTTCACTGATTTGGCCAGAAACGGGTCCAACGACAACGTCCGTCTGAAAAGACGAATCTGCGCCACATTTAAAAGTGCAACTCGGCTGTATAATATCTCTGTTGCCACAGAACACCAGGTCTTGCAAACTAAAGTCGCATTGCACAACGATGACCTAGCGGCGCAAACATTGCTGATCTCCTTCTTGGTGAATGAAGGGACGACATGGCTCCAACGTCTTGCCAACAACGATTTGCCACAAAATTTCACTTCGTCTCCTAAGTGCAAAAGAATTATACGAAGGATTTCGGGAGGAAGAAAACAAGCATTTGTCTTTCTTCGGTATGGCGACCTTGAGTTACGGGGTTTTGACCTGACGTGTATGATCCAGAGAGGGTCGGAGTGGAGTATGGAGTGGATTTCATATGTTCGAGAGGTGCAGCAGTTCATTGAATCCTGCCAATGACATTAGTAAACATGGTGTTGTACAACTTGTGGGTTCTTACCTAGGAATGTTGTAGTTTCCAGAATGTCAATGAGGAACAGAGTGCAATAGGTGTGCTTATTATATACCCCACCAGGGCTCTAGTCCGTTGCTAGAAACGCGTATACTATTGTAGTGGCTATCCCGCACCTGTCAAGAACAAGAAAATTCAAGGTCTATTACCGGCTCATAAGACTGAGCTGTCCTATGCATCTGTTTTTGGCCACCGAGTGCAACACTTAGACGGAGCTGGGGGAATGAAGGTTCACTGCTTTATGGGAGGCAATGCTTGGCGCCTTTGATATGATATGTATGACTCGACAGTACCAGTGAAGATGGTTAACAGTAATTCTGTACAAAAGTAGTATTCGGGTTCCGGAACAGGTTTGGAGGAAATTGGTGTTCAATGTGAAGCCAGCGATCTCCGAGCAATGCGCATGCATTTCATACGGCGGTACCAGTGATGGTGACATGCGACGTCACGGTCACGTCTGTTTCATTCAAACGAAAGACAGCGCATGAATTCGATAGAGCTTGGCATAAATACACATACTAAGTCAAGAATGCATGAAAACGATAGCCATGTGTCCAAATACTCAAGGACAGCAATGTCCAATAATAACGAAAAGAGGATGCCAATATTGCATCAGGAAGGTGTTGCAGTAGAAGGACCCTTCGATCTATATTTGACAATCCATGGATGTCTCCTGACTTCATTGAGTGGTATTCTCTTCTCCGGGTCGTATTGCAAGAGCTTAATGGAAGAGTGAGATTGGCAAATGCAAAAGTCAGATCATTACTCACTCTAGTGATCAGATCCCGCGCTTCTGGGGACACTTTAGGAGGAATCTTTAGGTCAACCCGAGCAATTCGTTTGTACGTAGCTGTAAATGTTATATGCAGAAGATTGTCAGCGAATTCGCAATATTTTTAGACCAGTAAACCATACCATTGTAGCCAGTCAGATCTTCGAAAGGAGGTGCACCGCATATGAATTCATAGGTGAGGACACCAAGCGCCCAATAATCAACCTTCTCCGAATGCTCCCTCCCTTCGACCATCTCTGGTGGTAGATAATCAAGTGTGCCACATAATGTAGTTCTTCTATTTCCAGGCGCATGCACGCTCCACCCGAAATCTCCGATCTTCAACTCGCCGTTGATCCCCAAGAGCAGATTCTCTGGTTTGATATCTCGGTGAATAACATGCTTCGAGTGAAGGTAGGTCAACGCATCAGCCATCTGGTCAATATAACGAGAACTCCTTTTCTCTGAGAATGAGCCATATTTGGTAAGCTGTTTATAGAGTTCTCCTCTACCAGCAAACTCCAACATAAGGAAGATACGTTTCTCGTCATGGAAGTAACCATAAAGTCGAAGGATATGTGGGTGTCGCAAGTTCTGTTGGATTTCGATTTCACGTCGAATTTGCTTCTCGACGCGAGATTGAACAATTTCGGATTTGTATAGACATTTCAAGGCCAGAATGTAACGAGGTTCTACTTTCGTGCGAACCATGTACACTCGACCGAATTTGCCTTTGCCTAGTGGCCTTCCAATGTCGAAGTCTGTCAGGTGCCATTCCCGTGTTGGGCGAATACTGAAATAAATGTTAGACCATATGATGCAACACAGAACCTAAGGCGAACGGCGTACCCGCAAACACTGGAGTCAAGCGCCAACTCTGCAGCGGCCTCCCCGTACACTTTCTCGCCTCGTGTCTCATCGTCGATCTCAAATCCCCCATCATATTTGCCAATGTCAATTGTGGTATTTGTCGCTGTAGCTTTGGCGGCTGCTGGTGCGGGCGCGGCTGTAGGCTTTGGTTTCGTCGAAGTTGCTGTTGTTGTCGTGGTGTTTGTTGTTTTCGTAGGTGACGCTGGCCGAGAAGGTTGTTTGCTGGCTAAGGACGATGACGAGCCAGACTTGGTATGAGTCGCATTAGCTGGGAACGGATGAGGTGCAGCAAACTTCGACAAGAGTTTGCTAACATTTCCTGTATTCTGGCTAGGTTTCTTCTGGTGTGTTGCTCCACTTCTCGTGCTGCCGGTAGTGTTTGGTTTGGAAGAGATTTCGAGGGCAGCTATTTGGCGGGTTACAGCTCCTATTGAGGCCATTGTCGGTGCCGTTATATTCGTGAGGTTTCGCTCGAGATGTTGAGGAGGAAAGGTCGACGCCTGAGCAGCAAACGGAAGGGAGAGTGGCAAGCTATGTAAAGCGTCTATTCGATGTTCAACTTTCTAAGCGCTGGATTCTTCGCGTCGCTTGCTATCACATCATGTGACCGCGGTGTCGCCGAATCCATTGCTCGTAAAATTACAGATTTATTTCATTTAGATGTTTGCTATAGTTTCCACCCAGGAGCGGAAGTATGCAAAGACGTCGGAGAGATACCTTCTAAGCGTGAAGTTTTCGAAAATGTAGCTGCATGCCTAACAGCGGTCAATGTTGATGGACACTTTGTCATCAGACTCTCCTCTCCAAAGTCACTACTTCGCGGAATCGTCAAAGAGAACTCTTTTATCTCGTCGCTTTCTGGATTTTGAGGCAAAGGTTTTCCTGCCCTGAAGGCGACGGTAGGGTCCATTTGTCCCAGATGCCGAATCCACTGTCCCACAGCCGCAAGAGAAACACGAACTTCCCAAGAGCCGCCCTCCTAAGTTCATAGAATTCAAATCAGACAGGTGCACATACAAGATTTATTTGGATCATACTTACAGTAATTGTCTTAGCCAGTGCTGCATTGATACCGAAGGCGAGGAAATATCCTGCCGCGTGATCGAGGGCCTGCATGGGTAATGGCTTTGGCACTACACGTTCATTTCCTTTCAAAGTCTGTTCCTTGTATCGAGCGTAGCTTTCACCTTCAGCCACATTAAATCCTGACGCAGTTTGCACCAAAGAATCGAACTGTTGAACCAAAAATTTTGAAACGTTTCCAGACGGTGCCATAGAGAGGGGTCTGATACTAGTTACTTACCCCTCTTTGACCGCTCCATGGTCCGTCCCAACCATAAGCTGTCAGACTGGCATAGATGATGCCTGGTCTAGCAGACACCACATCCTCAACACCAAATCCCTTCTCGCTTAATCCACCGGGTCGATATGCTTGGAGAAATATGTCCGCATCTTTCACAAGCGACCTTAGAGTACTCCTATCTTCCTCCTTAGTAAGATCTAGTTGAGTGGTTCGTTTTCCCCGCGACGTATCTGTATCAAGGACAGGTAAATCAGGTAACTTCGGAGACGTTACCCAAAGAACGTCAGCGCCATACGCTGAACATGTGCGAGTAGATGTTAGCGTTCGCATAGGTTTATATCTCGAACACATAGCAACGGATATCACCTGCCAGAGTTCTGCCACACACGGGACCGGCAAGGACCCGTGTCAAATCTAATACTCGTATATCCTCTAAGGGATACTGATATGGCTTATTATTGGCTCTTTTCGGGGCATCACCGACTTTGATCAAGGTCACTGGAGGTGTCTGTGCGAGAGCGATACCCTGAGGATGCTCGTCCCATTCATGGAAGGATCTCAGAGCAGTGACAACCATCTTCCTACTTGATGCCTCACTTTCGATATCCGCGGAATTCCATTGTAGCATCGCGTCAGCGATGGATTCTTTGGTTGGTTCACATTTGAGGATATCAAGGATTCCTTGTCGGTGACTTCCACCGTATTGTTAGCTCTCGTTCCTAGCTAAAAATATAGCTATAACTTACTGAGGGAAATTGGTATGGATTCTGACATAATTTGAATCTTTAGTTTTGTATACACCGGATAGTTTGTCAAACAATGCTCCTAATTTTGGAGGCTGACCGTCGATAAGATAGTAGGCTTCGCTTTCTTCCATTCATGCTTCATTAAAAGTCATAACAAAGAAAAAAGATCAAAACTCTTCTTACTGAATTCTATGACAGCATGTCGAACATTGACAGATACGTCTTGCGATATTCCTGTCCTAAGTTTGTGAAAATAAGCAGCAGACAGCGCAGCCAATCCAATACTGGTCTAAAGCACACACGGAGTGATGTCAGTACCTACATACATATCATACGAAGATCTTTAGAATCCCGACGTACCTGTGCCGTTGTCCCGAGCTTGAAGGAGGAATTTACCGCAGGATCCGGGTTTTCCGTCAAGTGAAGATATTCAAGAAATTCGAGAGGAAGATGCAAAGATCTCCATAGCTTCGTCGCTGGACCAACTTGAAGTGGAGTATTACACCTAAGTATTGTGGTCATATCTTGTGGTGTCTGGTCCATCGTATCAAAAGATTCCGAGCTACAGATCTAGAGAGATGAGTCGGTAAGCGTTTACTTGAGCTGCTGTGACTGATCGGCCCAAGTTCTGTTTCCGGTCCCATGTAACACCAGAAAGATGCATGGCGTTCTCGTAGCGCACAACGTGGTACCTGCCGATCCGGACTCTTCATACCCGGATTCGCAGAATACAAAGTCACAGACGTTGACGGAACAAAAAACATACCGCACCGACACCCCCAAGACAAAAATGATCGAATGTACGTCTATAGTTCGGTTACGACAAAACGGAGGTCTTAAAATTTGGCTCACAACTCTGTATTCAATCGGAGGCCGGTTGGTTTGACATATGAATTGTGGCAACGTTATAATAATAAACACGTACGGGAACTATTAAGCAGATTTCGCACAGGAAGTCATCACTGATTCAAACCGTTTCCGGAAAGACAACATTGATTCCTACTACGGACACATTCGAGCACAAACATGAAACCAGCAGCTAACTAAAGCCTAGATTCAGCTTAAGAGCAAGTGCCGA
Source organism: Abortiporus biennis (assembly GCA_022606235.1). Classification (NCBI taxonomy): domain Eukaryota; kingdom Fungi; phylum Basidiomycota; class Agaricomycetes; order Polyporales; family Podoscyphaceae; genus Abortiporus; species Abortiporus biennis. The sequence continues at coordinate 66,357 of JABYQP010000028.1, read as the reverse complement.
CATCATCTTCATTGTAGATACAAGCAGAATACCCGTCGCCACTATGAGGAAAAGAGTAAATATCAGTGTGGATGGTACACCACCTGACAAATTCTAAAACTCACCAGCCAATCTCGGGAGGTTCACTGCCTTTGTTAACACCAGTATAGGTGCAACAGACCTTCTCTGCATTCGGTTTCCCGCTAGTCTTGATATTGGTGAAAGTCCCAGTATCACCCCAATTAGTGTTAATACCGGCACCTTGACTGCCGTCGACCAAACAGATCTTTGAGAAAAAAAATGGTAAGCCACTGTTCAAGAAATAATAGAAGGGAAGTTTGTACATTATCCATAACAACATGCCTTTCATAGTGTGTAGCGCAGTTTCCGCATGCACGGTAAAGTTTACCAAAGTCATTGGCCTAAGAAGACACACATGAGATGATCCGAACGGAGGCTGGACACCCCGTTGAAGACTCACATAGAAGTTACTGATGTGTACCGTTCCGGCACCGTTATGCTGAACAATTTTATCTTCTGCATGGAATGCACCTCCACCAGTAATAGTAGAAACATCTCCAGCACCAGTTTGTTTGATCTATGAATCGTCAATAAAGCTCTGCACTTGTATTTATAAAGGAAAGTCGTACCGTGATGGCATCTACAGTTGGGCAAACGATCAACCAACGTGAAAATATACATGATAAAAAACAGACCTTCACAAACATCCTCCCACCAGACGTTCGTAACAGTGCAAGGACCTCGACAATGAATACCTTCGGCTTGATCTTTACCAACAATCACATTCGAAATCGAAGCACCAGATTCGAGAATGAAAACCGCATCATCTTCACCGGTCTCAGTCTGCTCTTGACATTCTCCACCTGCATGAATAGCAATCAATGACCCGTCAAGTGCAAAATTAGGATAGTTTGGAGACATACTACTGCCTTTGCGATCATACTTGAACATCTTTCCGTCGAATGAGCCGGTGATGATGCTCGCTGTTGGAAGCGCAACATATCCCTATGTTTAAGCATATAGTTGGTTGGTAGTCCTTCCCGCTTATTTAGATAGATACACTTGTACATACCGAAGAAGCGGGGAGCTTTGTAGCAGAACCAGCGGGAGCAGACGTAGTCGTCGTCTTGGTGGTCGTTGTGGAACTCTTCGTAGTTGTCGTAGAACTCTTCGTGGTGGTGGTGGACGACTTGGTCGTTGTCGTAGGTGCTGCTCCACTAGGGACACATTGAGAATAATAATCGTTCTGGTATACGCAGGTAGACCCCGAAGCACTGAATGAGTTAAAAGATTAGAAGCAGCCTTATGAGCATAGAATATAGTCTGCGAGGGTGCTCCTTACCAAGTTGTATCTCCGGTCCAATTCAAACCACCGCATTGGCCATAGACTGGAACGTCCGCTGCATGGGCAAAGCCTGCAAAGGTAAAAACCGCAAGGAAAACCGAAGAAATTGTAAGCTTCATAGTACTGGTTGTAGAGGAATTGGAAGCTATACTGTAACTTGCCTCTCCCATTCAGCAGCATCCAGCACTTTTATACTTTCAGGGCACCCCCCACCAGAACCAACTCGTTCAACGCGAAAACATACCTCTTGTTGAAATGAAAAGGCGGCCCGGTCGAATTGAGTCAAACAACCACGATACACACTTTCCACCAAGCCAAGACGATAGCCAAGATACTCTACCTCATCATTGTCAATAGAAAAGTTGCAGTCACTGTGACCACTCATTTCGTCGAAGCGACGACACTTGAAAGAAATGCACAGCGAGACAGCGGGCCGTTGACGGATCCACGCGTAATCGGAACAACCGAGGACATACTTCGCATCCTAAAGCGGACAGTTTTGCGAATAGGTGAATTGATGAGGTCGTGTGGATCGACGGATGTGGGTACATAACAAGTGCAGAATCTTGGCAGAGGATGCCAAGGACACATTATGACCACATCTCCTGTAGAGCTTGATAAAGAAGGATAGGTAAATATTTCATTTTGACCATACGTTTGAATTCCATGCCAAATATGAGTATCATGTTGGATTCGGCAGTCTCGAATGAACGGAATAAAAGCCAAAAACTTCGGTGGAAGTGTTTGTCAACAAGCATCGAATATTGTTTTACTTTGGTACCATGGGACTTAGCTGATATTCTGATTCGCAATTGTGTAGCCTAGGCTTTGATTACAGGCGAAATGTTCTGACAAGTATGGCAGTTAGATTGATATATGTTGGATTAATTGCAATATTACGACTACACGGTCATCCGTAGGTATTTCACGAATGCGGTCCTGGTTTTACGCCTTGACAGCGGTGATACCTGCTTCCTTGAGCTTAGCGATCAGCTCGTCAACATTCTCAACCTAAAGGGGAAGTGAATCAACAATGGATAATACATGAGTCTTGTAGATAAAGTGACTATTACCTTTCCGCCACCGACACGCTTGGGGGGTTCAACGACTTTCAGGGTTTCCAGACGAGGGGTAAGGTCGATGCCAAGGTCAGCGGGAGTGAGCTTTTCAATGGGCTTCTTCTTGGCCTTCATGATATTGGGGAGCGAGGCATAACGAGGCTCTGTAACACAAATTATGCATCGATCAAAAGAACGAAGAAATCCGCGACATACCATTCAATCTATGTAAACACATTTAATGAGTCAAAACCTCCAATTGTGAAAAAAGGAGAAACTCACCGAAGTCAGGCAGAAAAATTTGATGTTTCCTGCCTTGAAAATAAACCCTACCTCACCCGACAATCTAAATCTATGCTTGTCAGCCCACGATATCCACCCAAAGCAAAGGTAATATACATACCTCGACAAAGAACACGAAGGTCAACAGTTCCAACGCCGAGAAAGATCAAGGAAGAGATAAAGTTTAAGGGTACCGGTTTACGAGTTTGAGTTTTGATGAAATATCTGTTCCAGAGCAAACGACTGCAGAGAGTGAGGATTAAGGCTCAGCATTAATCGCAGCCTGTTGTGCACCAAACGTTGTCGCGACTTGAGGACAACCAACTCCGGGACCATGCAAGTTCTGTAATGTTATTGTAGCAGCGTTTAGACGAGCCAACTGAGACGCTTTCGAGTTGTCGGTTGGGAATGAGAGAGAGATGGAAGGGTTGTTGACTGCGTGGCCAGCGGCGACATTAGCGTTCAAGTCCTTGAAATGGATGGGTAAATTAATAAGGTGATTTATTTGAAGTGAAGCAAAAGCTTACGTCGATGAAGGTTTGACGATCAGGAGGGCAACTGCAAGGAATCTTGGCAGGTTGTCCATTGACAACAATACCTTCACAGTTCCTGGAAGAATGAAGAATGATTCAATAAGCATTTTTTTGACGAGAAGGAAAGGCGTATAACATACCCAGTACCATCGGGGTTAACACCAGCCGAGACACCGAACTCAGGAATGAGGTCGGAGGGTACGTCTCGCTTGATAGGAGCAGACTCGATGACGTTAGCAACAAAGAACGCAACAGCAGCGATAAAGACAGTAGAGAACTTCATGGTGAATATTGTATAAGGAGAGATGGAGTATTTAGAGTCGTAGAAAGAACGTAGAATTGATTCAGTGAATGGACAGATATCAACGCGTCAAGCGTGAAAAGGGCGAATCCGGTACGCCTGGTGAAAGAAGAAAAGATCAAAAAAGTGGAGAGGTAGAAAGGGAATGGGGGATTCGTAGATTCGGGTAGGGTTATTTTATGCTGGTCCCCATATCAGGTCCGAGTTTCATCTGTTGGTCTCTGACACTCGACTTGGGATTGCTTCGCCCTTGGCACAGAATATAATCAAATATCTGACTGCGTGAGTAAGATGGGATTGTGGACTTGAAAGAAGTCTACACTCTATTAGGATGTTTTTGCTTCCTAAGCCGCAACAAACTTCAGGAGCTTGAAGGTTTGCGTAGACCGCATACATCAATTTGATAATCATAATCTAGTTAATAAAGTTGGTATACCAGTGAAGCGAAACGTTGATAACCTACATCTATTCCATTTCACCGCCTGCATCGCAACAGCAATGAGCAGAACGCACGTAATGAACCAATCAAAGGCCTCGTTGTCTACATTGTCTGATCAAGGAGACTTGATGCCGATTATTGTGTGAGGTGAGTACGTGTGGAATTGTGAAAGGCTGTATGGTCTTCAAAGATGTCATCAGAGAATCTAGCAACCACTTGCAGCGCATATCATATGGTGCGTTTTACGTTGACGTTCCCTGTACTCTGACAAGATGATGATAAAAGCGTTCGGGTCAAAAGATGGCTTAGATAATTACCGAAGGAGTCAGCGTGAGGGATTGGACAATCAAGACTGAAGAAATAACAAACCTTTCGCCGGAAATTTATGATTGCTTCACCGACACAGCCTGAAAGCTGGGAGATAGATAGATCTAGCATGAGAGCAGATGTCTGAGAAGTCACTATCACTGAGAATTGGTGTTGTCAGTCAGTGCAACAATGAAGATGATAATGTGGACCCGGAGAGGGAACTTTAGAGAGAGCTGAAGATTGGCTGAACGGGGAGGTTCGAGTCTGGGCGCTCGACCTTGATAGACGCTCACAACACGAGGCTACTCAACGCTTAGAGAATGAGACCCATTCTGACACTGGAAGCAATGAACGCTCACCGACAAGATCTCGTGGAAGAATGAGAAAAATTGAGATGAGCATATCATCTCACCCGCTCTACTAGTAAGGAATACAATTAATTTGAATGCTGAGATGTGATTGGTGTGTACTCTACCTCATGTGCCAAGCATTATAAGTATATTGGACATAGCTCTAAGTTTGAGAAATATCCGCGATAAGCTTCTGAACTCATACTATCTGACATCGAAAATCAGAAGGGTACCTGGACATACCAATTATGAAAGCAGTTTACAGATGTGGAAATCAATATGCTGAGGTGGACCGATGGATGATAATGTCTTTTATACGTAGGGTTCTCTAAAAATAAAACCGTTATTTTTGTACGACGGACATTATCATATCAATGTATGTATGCTCGAGGCACTTTCTGTATCCAGTAGTCGTGGACCGAGGGTTTTTGGAGTATCATTCACAAGTATGATATGATTCATTTAGAAGTTCCCGAGGAACAACCATTACATCTAAAGAATTTAAAACACCTGAACAATATGTATCAACAGCCACATGACTCAGGAGATACTCACAACGGAGAATACAAATACACACCGCCGAGAGATTGTTCAGTTAACTTCTTCACGTCGATTGGCGCAAAACAATTGCAATTGGGAAGCAGATATATGATTAATTGGTATAAGGGCGGTATATTGCAAACAAATACAGTGGAGTCGATAGCGCGGGACGGTACGAGTGTCATATTGGGGAGAAATTCTTCGTGATATCCATTATTGTCATTGCAAGTCGTCATAGAATAACCACGTCCATCCATGAACAGCGATCTGGGAAGTGAAAACAAAAAAAATGCGAATATTCTAGTCAGGAGGTCGGGAATGTGGAGACAGTTCAATAGGACATACCTCCTTCCGACAATAGACCGGAGGTCATCTCATGAATAAACCAAACAGTCCAAGTTCCGAGTGTTAGGATTGCCGCTGTCTGACGCCTAGGATTACTCCAAAGACGATCAGAATGAGGATCATCAATGACAATGAGAGGAACGCAGGGCTGATCCTCGCAACAGGAAATTTTCCTTCCACAAGAGCATATTGAACAGAGAAGTAGCGATATACACCCAAAGCAAGTGTCGATAGTCCAAGCATAACTATCACACCCCCTAAAGGATTTGAATACCTCTCTATCTCACCTCCGTTCTTCGAAGAAGCGGCTGAGATATGGAAAAGTTGTACGATTGCTAGTGGAACAAACGGGAGAAGAAATGGTTCCCAACATCAAAGATGACACGTAAAATAACAGTAAAACCAACTTACCGACTCCCATGGAAGCTATTGTCAGACTTGTTCTGACATAGGCTAAGAATGTCCGTTCTGAAGCTAGATGATCCCTCGCAACACTACCGGAATTCTCCAATGTCATGCTAGGACTCCAATCTCCAAGAAAAGGTCCTTCATGTTTGTTGAAACATCTCCGTCTACTTTTCTTCTTCGACTTAGGAGAAGGAGGTACTAAAGGTGTTCGTTCGTCTGAATGGTTCATGACTGAGTTCTGTGCGTATGAGTCTGAATCGTGGGTGGTGGCAAAGGTTCCATTATCAACGGTCATCTGAGAGGGAGTAGGAGAAGGTGGAGGGAGGTTGAGGAGTGAAGAGGTGAGTGAGCTTGGAGGTGCTCTTAGTCCTAATGAAGCCACCATAATATAAAGGCTTCGCTTCTCGGAGTACCCGAAATCGGCTATCTAGATTCAAAGCAATACAGGGCCGGCCAAACGGAAACCCCTAGAGCGGTCTGGTGTTGGAGAATGAAAGGAGGACATACAGAAAGGTAGGAAGCCTACCTGTTTTTATTTAAACTTCGGCATGCATCCAAGAGATATCGAAAGTTAAAAAGCCTTTTGTGATAGTGGTCCGTTAAGATGTGCTCAGTGGCGAGAAAGGCGTCATAGGCGCGCCCGCCGTCTTATTTTCAAATGAGATACCTGACATCCCGACAGTCAAATGCATACCGAACCACATAGAATGCTCAACATACGCACCTGGAGTTTGGTGCTCGCGGTCAACCAGTAGAGAGATCATCAAAGCCCATCTTGGTACCAAGAATTGGGAGAAAGGTTTCTGAAACAAATATTCTGACAATTGAGAGTTTCCATTCTGGGCGAATGTCGCAATCGCCAGCGCAGATGGTGTACTCAACCCCCACATTCATTATCCCTCGGCTTTGAACAAATTATTCGCCGTTTGTGTATCCTTGTGGGTGCATCGTTTAATCACTATGTTCATATCTAGAACTTTTCGGTTAAATTTAGCAAGTCAAGTTTAAGAATATCTATGCGGGAGATTGGAGGGAGAACTGACGAAATCTGCTCGCTATAGCATTGGGAAGTTATGTTGATGGCCCACACCGAAGTTAGGATGAGAAAGCTTGATACAGTACTCAAAGAGGTTATGGATGGCCTGGTAATTTATGCTGCTGTTTGACGAGGAGTAAGCACCAACTTATATATGGCCACCATCTTTCCATGATCAAAAACATCCTGCAGAGTTAAAAATTGAATTGGTGACAGTGAGACTATCCGTATTTCGAGGGTCCCTCATTCCGTGTTCACGATGTTTAACAGCGCAAAAACGAGCAGGGTGATGGATGGAGAAAGCAAGAAAGCCAATGTCGTTTTACTCACGGCCATCAAGGACATTACGGAGGATTATTCGGCACACTCATAAAATGTCAAGTATGTTTATTCTTTATCGGACAATTTTGACCTCTCGTATGTTGAGGACTTTAGCAAACGTCGAGTACAAATTTGCAAGCCAGATATTGATCACAGCGACGTATACTCTGTGTGATCATGACTACAACCAGAATATCTATATGCTGCATGCAAGCAAACTGTAATGAATACACACGAATAATACATTAGACGTGAGATTAGGGTAAGAATTATGGTATCTCCGTCGTAAGGATCGTAATGTCATGAAAACCTACCCGCCTATCAGTCAGCGTTCGCATACTTTGGGAACAAGTGTGCCGACTTACCCTCCAGAGCAAGGAAAAGAGAACAGGTATAAAGGAGTCGCGCCTCCTGGTGCCATCAGATATCTAGGCGAGTGTCATGTTGTTGTCTTCACGGCGACTAACACGCCAAACACGACCAGGACGATAACAAGGAGCGCTAATGAAAGTGCGGCAGTGGTGACTCTCGCCACCGGAAAATCACCGTTGAGAAGAGCATATTGGATAGTGAAATATCGGACGACTCCCATCAGGAGAGTCAGCCAGCCTATGATTATGATAGTGGCCCCTAGAGGTCTCGAGTATCTCTCCACTGTCTTGTTTGTCGTGGAAGCAATCGTAAAAAGCTGCACAAGTGCTATATCTATTATTAGTCGGATAGATGAGAGTTAGATAAGAGACAAACGCACCAACTCCAGTGGAGGAAATCGTGAGACTAGTCCGAACATACGCTAAGTATGTTCTCTCCGACGCAAGATGATCTCTCGCTACACTGCCCGAATTTTCCAGTTTCAAGGAAGGATTGTATTTCCCTAAGAGAGGACCTTTCCTCTTGCGAAGGATCTTCTTCTTCCAATAACTTTTCCTCGGCTTCTCAAACGACTTTTCTGTGATTTGAGGTAATTGTGCGGGTTCCTGTCCAGTAGGAGTGGTAGTTGGAGTGTCAATGTCATTGTCACTAAGGTCAGGGGAAGGTGATGTTTGGCGTCCAAGTGATGAGACAGTGTGCATGGCAGAGTTTGGGGGAGAGGGGGGTAATTGTGCTCGTGAAGACATAGGAGAAAGATTGAAGGGTATTTGAGCCTGCATTTTCTACAATTATTCGGATTTTGGGTAATTCGTGCAGCGGGTCCCCACTTATTCGGAATTCAGGAGATCAAAGGTGGGTAAGCGGTGCTCAACCTGGCAAAACGACCTTCAGAATCTGTTTCGTGGTCCTCGTGTTGGCTTGAAGATAACAGGACGTACCGAAGGCCAGCAGGGCGGTTTACGTTTGAGGAAGAAGAACATCAGGTTTGGTGGAAGCAAAGACTTGAGGACTGCCAAACTGAAAATCAGTATAGCTCCCTATGTCAGGTCACATGAGTCAGCTGGTCTAGACCTAGGCGCCTGTTGCCCATGATTTTGGTCGTGTGCCCCGTTGCTCGCCGCTTTCGCGACGATTCAAGTTCAAAGTGAACCTCAATAGTCTACTTGCTTCCAAGTTAACGAAGATGACGACGAAGCTCAAATGTGACCTCTGATTTTTCCATATTCTGAACCTTGACCACGACTTGGCGAAATCAACAAGTACTGTGCTGGTGAACAGCTGCAATATTTCTCCAAATGAATTAATTCTGGACCACTATCCATTCGGAATGTATGTTGCCTCAGCGGCCCTAGGTGAAACAAATGGTGAACTTTCGGGACGATGAGGAAATGGTAAAGAAAAGAAATTACGAAGATCTAACCAACTTCCGAATACGTAGCGGCTTTCAATCATTCTGAAGAAATGATACCAACTGCTAAGTATTTGAGAAAACAACTTCCGGTATTGGAGACGACTTAGAATTTGTGAGTATGTTGGTATTTCTGTTTTTTTGCTGCTATAGTGGTGGCAATGATGGCGGAAGGTAGGTAAAGTAGTAAGTACTAGTCCGGAGAGTTTAAATGAGCCTGAGTCTTTTAAATTCAAGATGTCACATTTTGAATTGACTATAGCGTGATATCATCCCACGAAAGAAATATCAGCCAAAGACAGCGAGGATATTACATTGATGATATCTTTCCTTGTAGACTGAGAAAATATCCTCAGCTTGAAGCTTTGGCCACGGCCGCGCATATAGTAGTGACTTGGAAGCGCTCGGCATATGCATATATTCAACCTTTCAATATAAAAGGGCTGCTCGAATTTAAATCAAACACTGAGCTCAATATGGTGATGAGAGTCAAGAAGAAAGAAATATTTTTTGCTAATATAAAACAAGTACAGTATTTTGTAAAGTGCAGATCTTCCTAGTCAATAATTCCGAAGAAGTGGGCGCCTAGCGTTCGATACCCTCATGTTTTGAATTATACCGCGGGCCCGCCAAGAACGTTCAACGTTGTTCAACCATCGCATTGTCCCGCACGAAGGGCACACCAGTGAGGCTGCAACGCAATAGCATCAACACCTCGTTGAACCATTCTATACCTCAGCTCATGTAACCTTGGTAGAGCAGTCTCCACATTTCGAGGAGACCCATCTTGAAGGGTTGGGCCTGTCCAGAAGACTTCGGCTGAACTGGCAGCTCTTGGCCAAACGATTGAGTCTAAGTTGGTTGGAGATGATTGTTCTGTCCATAGAAGTTGTTGTCCTAATTGTCGTGAAAGTAAGTTGTATCAGAATATGAATAGATGTAACGCGAATAAGAGGTACATACCTCCCAAGACTAGATGTGATTGTGAAGCCGAAATGTTGGCCATTGGGTCGAATGTGTAAGACTTGATGATGTGAAAGTTTCAATTGAGGAAAGGTGAACATGAATTTATGAGATCGATGCTTACTTTCTGCCACGTTTTGAACGGGTCACACCAGCTATTCCTAGATGAATAGAAGCGATATGATATTACTTGAATCGAGAGCAAAGAAAAATATGTGCTGACCCTGTTGGATCTGCTCCAATCCATTCTCCAGCACCACAATCCTACAGAATATCCTTAGTATTAATAGTCTGAATGTCAGAGAAATGGTGACTTACGAGGTAGAAGAAGTCCGAAGGTCCATGGACAATTCTGAAATTCTTTGCTGCAACGGCCGCAGCATTCGCAGAAGATATCCATACCCTGGAGAAAGAATCAAATCGGGGATAAAGATGAAAAGAGATACAAAAAATTGATTCTACCTACATCACGATAGTCTCATTAGACAAAGTAATATTGTGTTCTAACACCATTTCTACAAGACAGATAAAATCAATTTATGCGTCATTCGACACTCAATGGAAAAATAATCACCTTCCCAAACGACTGGTGTCTTTCCGATGCCTTCCAATGCTTGATGAGTCGTCTGCATAAACCCATTCAGAGCTTGTTCCATAGTTTGCCCGGTAGCGTTTAGAATCTGCTGTGTCTCAGGATCCGCCTGATAACAATTGATATTAACTTCATCTCCCCCGGTGCTGAAGGTTTTCGAAGGGAACAATTTAGCAGTCGATGTGAGCAGCGAGGCTGTAAAATTCGCTGTGGCTGGTGAAGCCATACGAAGTTGTCCCGCGGGAGGTTCTGTAAGATTGAAAGATTGACGAACGGAATTTATTCAGCTGTTACATATGACAATGAGAAAAAGAGAGAATTTGTATTTACCACCAGCAAAGTCAGCCCATGGTGTTGCTTGAGCACAAGCGACATGTTCCGGATGAGATTCTGATATGATTGCAGTATGTCCTGGGGTATCAATTTCCTGCAGAAAATTTCAGCAACATGTTTCTCTATTCAAATATTTCGATACGCACCACAAGTACATCTATTCCTCGCTGTGATGACCGAATTTAGTATGAAGGCGAGGACTTTCAGAATAAAGGTAGTAACTTACGACTCCAGCATACGAAACGATGTCTTCAATATCCTTGTCAGAATAAATAGCAGTCCCGTCATAAGCACCTTTGGTTGCTATCTCTGTGAATCCTGGGATAGATAACGGAAAACTTTGACTATCCGTCGAGTGCCAGTGGAACTGGTTAATCTAACAACGAAAGTAAAGTGGGAATCATTATGTTCGATGCGAATGTAGTTTACCTTTGCCCAACTCATAGCATCCAAAGTCCGTTTAAGATCTGACACCGAAAAACTGTTGTAATTCGAGTCAAATGACTGCAGTGTAAGTAAGTGAGATTGTAACATACAAGTTCCGAGACGTGTCCAGCATAAATCCTCTGTAAGGCTACGATTACAACGAAATCAATTTCTTGTCTCGCAAAACAAACAAACAACACAGGCTGACTTACAAAAGCAGGAGAGTCCGTGATAGTAATAGGAGCCTCCAGAGTGTAAACCTGTCCGTCGAGATAAAACCACAATTGTTCAAAGCTCGTCAAACCTCTAAACAACCCAAGAGTAGAATTGGCCGTAATAGTCGCTGTCGATCCATCTGACGGAAGGTGCAAACTATACTCTTCACTCCTTGTCCCAAGAGGCAAAATCGCTTCATCCATAATACTTCTAACTGTCGAACCATGCTCAAGTGACAGAACCAAGGATGAAATCTGTTTGGCTTGTTGAACAGCCGAACTATCGGATGATCCTCGTCCGACTACAAGACGTTGAAGTTTATCATTCTTCAAGTAAGCAGAGGTCCTTGAGATAGCTTCTCTAAGATCATTTGGAGGATGCTGGATGTTTGTTGAGATCTTGAAACCGGAGGAGAGTTTTATAGTAATATTTCCTGTCTCCAAGGACCGAGGCATTGGCCAAATACCCCATGCCTTTGGAACTAGAGAAAGAAGGGATAGGAAGAGAGTGAGATGAACTGCTTGTAGCATGGACGAACGGGAATCAGATAGGTGACTTGGAAGGTGCGAGTACCTTTCTTTTATCCTTAATTTTTGAGAAGCTGGGAAGACCGAATAACGTTACATCTTTGTAGCATGACCAACTCACATGATGGTAAAGCCATAGAGAACAGAAGGAGGAGAAGAATTGCGAGTGCGCTGCATTACTTTATCTGCCGTTTAGTTGTTTGCTATCGGGAAGTCTTCCACTCGACCACATGGATCGTGGAAGGTACCTAAGAATAAACAGCCGATATCTCTGAAGACAATGTCAGTGAGCAAGGGAATAATAATATAACAGGATCACGTACTATAGTTCAATCCAGATCATTCGGTTCAAATGCGAGCGAGAGGGAGAGCTGTGTCGACGGAGTACTTGCATATCAAGATGTTCCCCCAGATTTTGTTCAGGATGAATCGCAAACGTGAGTTGTTCCAACCTTGATCAACCAGTGCGTGTTTTGACATACTCGGTGATATGTAGGACAGTGACTGTGGTACGTCAATTCTTTCGTCGGAAGGCCTTTCGATGACTGAAATAGTAGTGAATTATAGTATATGGGTTTCGTGAGCTTCATGATCCTGATCTGGGAACATATGATCACTTTCGACGATGAGGTCAGTGCGTTTACGGTGTTCATCGTTGTTACTAACATTTCACCGTGAATTAGGTTAACTACGTGTGGTTCGGTACTAAAGGACCCCGTAAGTCTATTCATTCTCATCTACAGAATATATAGATTGATACAACTCCTTGGCTTCCACAGTTGTGTGGCTTTTCTTCTTGGTCAGTGTAGAAGGCATCGTTGTAGAGGGAGATGATCTGATTCCCGCGTAGAACAGATATCTGACGCCGTTTGGTTTTATAATCAATTTGTTCGGTGCGTTCTCATTTACCTTTTCATGTGGCGAATGTACCTACACTACCCCATTTGATAGCTTATTTATCTCCCGTCTGGACACCTGAAGTACGATCTGATCATCTTGTATTATTTCAGTCGCTCGCTGACAATTTTCTTCCCTCTCGTAGAGGTTCATTTTTCCACAGAGCTAATCACGCTGTTCTGATTGTGATTCTGCTACAGGTGTGGTCATTTCGTACGGTATGAAGGGAGCATGACCGTCACCGGTCTCAATACAACAGCTTTGATGATGTTCCTCCGGTGAGCGACTTGTTTCCGTACGGCATAGTTCGTAGTACTAATATCGGATTAGCGTGTATGCAATGTACCCTAGAAGATGGGCAATACTTGCATTTGTTTTCATAATCTTCTTAGTCGAGCTGTCTGTAAACGCATGGCTCCTCACACACGGCGTGGGTAAGTAAATGTTTTTGATGTGTAAAATTGTGACTCTTCTAATAATTTTTTCAAGCTGTTGTTCATAACAGAGCTATACATGGTATAATACCGTTGACCTTGGTGACGCATGATTTCCATTGACACAGTTTTCTTTAGCTTGCACCATGATATTTGATCAGAATGTGTGAGTTCCTCGTGTTATTCGTAGTACGAAACTATGCTGATCAGTGAAGGATCGTATGATAGTCCAGGACATATTGCTTCAGCTTCAGCTTGGCTTCCCCTCCTTTACGATACTGTTATTCTAATCTTAACTCTCAATCGCACACTTCAACCGGTGCGACACCAGGCCGCCGGAAAGATCATGAGAGTCTTGTTACGAGACGGCATATTGTACTACAGGTTTGTGGAGTCATTGTCATCTGAAAGTTATGGTTTACTGATGTTCGATACGATGGCAGCGTGATATTTTCGATTAATCTTGTTTTAACACTGATGATTGCATCCGCTCCACCTGGGATACAAAACATCACAGCCCAGTGAGCAAAAGCGATTCTCTTTCTTGACGAAGAAGCCATACTGAACTATAATTTCCGTGATTTCTACAGACTGGAGTATCTGTACGTGAAAAGCATAACTTTATTACGCCACAAGATATCACTTACTCACACACTCCATAATCCTGTTCACTAGACTCACCGTTGCAATGATGTCTCGTATCACAATTCACTTGAAGAAACAAGCTAAAAAAAGCAGCTCTATGGACCAGAGCGAGACTGTATCCGTCCCACTACGACCAGTGCTACGAAGTTCTCGCATGCGATTCGCACATGAGCTACCTATAACTATCACAGTAGAAGAGCTGGTGACTCGAGACGAAGACAGCCGAACCACAACGGAAGACGAAGAGACGAAACGGCGAGATATCTCGCAGCAGACGATTACTGCAGCATGGCGTCGGGATAGTCCTCGACGTCCTAACATTGATTCTCGTCCTTCCAAAAGTTCGAAAGTACAGTTTTACTCTATAACCTAAAAGTTCCTCCTGTAGAAAAAGAGTGGGTTGTGTTCTCTTTCTGATGATTGTAGCTGTGTTTGTAGTCTATAACTCTCGCATTGGAAACCCGCTGTACGCTATGTTATTTTATTTGGCTGTTGAATTAGTTTAAGATATTAATGGTGTATTTTGATGAAGAAGAATGTGTTCAGCCCTTTGAATCTGAAATGAAAATCGTAAGCCAACCCTTGGCCTAGTGGATCTCGAGAGCCGAGCGCCTGAAGATGTTTTAAAAAAGGAATAGCCCAGAGGAGGAGGAGGAGGAGATAGATTTCTGCTCTACTACCGAACATACAGGCGCTTACATATATCCCACGATCCTGTACAGACAGTACTAGTTTACAACGTATGACTACTTAGATAGGAACCTACGCTACTAGAGGTCTCTGGTATAATGCGCCACCAAGGGGCAAAGTGAACCATATAATACAACACAGTTGCATCACCAAGCGCGTTAAAAACTCCGCGAGATACAAAAAACCCAGTGGGAAAAAAATCTCGGACGGAGAAAAGCTACCTAGCAGCATCACCAGGATGCTGTACGGACACACCATTACACGGGAGAACAGGCTATTTCCATCGCTAAGAAGCATATGGAGTCAACACCACAGTTCTCTATGGCGAAGACATTACTCACCTGCATCCAAGACCAAAGTAGGACGTCGAACCGTCAGGTAGCCACCGCGGGGTGAAGGGGGGAACCTGCTAAGCAGGATTCCAGGGGACCTCATTACATAGGGTAAATACCGCATCGACGAACTGGGCCAGGGCAGGCATAGCAAATTTATTTGACATCAGTCGTATCCACTTTTCCTTGTCTGTGAACACCGCGGAATGTAGATTTGTTATGGGATTTCGGATTTCTGCCAGCGAATGAACAAAGTTTTGCTGCAGTATGTTCAATACAGGGTCTCCTCTGCAATGGAATAGTACATGCCATTCATTCTCAATGGCACTATACAGGCAGAACCGACACTTTCTAAGACTGCGAGGCAAGCCCAATCGGCGTGCTGCCTCAATAGCCAGTGGGTGGTCTGCCAGGAGGAGGCGGGACAGGGACCGACGGTGCTCAGGGTCGGCTACGCGTAGATGATCTCTCCACTTGCACGCGTCATCCAGAGGGCGGTAATGTAGCAGGGGTGTTCGTTCAGTCATTGTGAGGCGATGAACATAAGTCAACATGGCAGCAGATGTTGCTGCCAGGCACTCATCCACATATTGCAGCGTTAGCGGACGTCGATGGCAAAAGCTGACAGGCACGGGCAGGTCATGGAACATATGAAGTAGGTCGGAGTACCAGGAGGGGAAGCCTTGTCTCGCTAAGGTAACCATTTCATCTAAAGCTGCTCTTGTGTAGCGGGGACCATTTTGTACCACATATCGCAAGAACCGTAGTGCCAGTAAAGCTCTTCGGTAGAGCAAAGGATGGAGACCTGTCTCAGAGTATAAGCCACACAGAACTGAAGAGGGATTGGGACCCAGCAACCTGTGGAGATACATTGTCTGAACTGTCACTAATTCCTTCATGACGTTTACGGATCCCCGCAGAGTCACTTCACATGCACCAACGAGATGGGGGTCGACTAAAGCCATGTAGAGTTGTCGCGCATCCCATGCGGGATATTGGCCTACATAAACCTCTGCTGCAAGTACTGCTCTAGCTACCCGTAGTGCAACTGCAGCCTTCGCAACGTGATGAGCACTAAACAGGCATTGAGAGTCAGAAGACAGTATGACTCCAACATACGTGTACGATTTGGTTACTGCAATCATCTGTCCATACACCGTAAAGCATGGTTGAATGTATGGGCCAATAGGAAAAATCATGCATTCCGTTTTTGATGCATTGATGATCATTGCGTTTTGGCCACACCATCGTACGAGATAATCCAGCTTTGTCTGCAGGCCTATAGGAGACAGAGACCAAAGCACAATATCGTCTGCCTGTTCCCGGTGTGAGATAAAGTATCCCCCAATGAGTGTATCATCAGGACGTTGTGGTGGGCCAAAGTCAGCGAGATAGAGTAGCCAGAGGATAGGTGAAGCTGGGTCCCCAATGAGTATTCCTGCGAGTGACTTAAAGACATCAGAGCATTCTCCGCCATGGCGTACCATGTACTCTAACCGAGAATAGAGCATCCGCAACCAGTCAATGACAGGACCCGCAACCCCTTTTCGGTGTAACTTGGCCCATAACGTTGCTTGGTCCACCGATGGAAACGCGTTTGTGAGGTCAACGAATGCAACATAAAGGGTCCTATGCATACTTCGAGCCTTCTCAATGGCTGCTCTCAGCGTAAATACATTGTTGTTCGTCCGGTGACCAGAACGAAAGCCACTTTGTGAATGCGGGATCATGTCATTGTCCTCAGCCCATCGTCGAATCCGTCTCTCGATAAGTAGAGTGAGTGTCTTCTGAAAACAGCTCTCCAACCCAATTGTTCTATAGTTGTTCGAGTCTGTAAGATCTTTGCCTCGCTTTCCAACTGCGGCAAGAATTGTGGTAAGCCAAGCATAGGATTGGAAGAGCTCGGCTATATCTTCATTGGGGGTTTCGAGCACCGTGGAGTAAGAAAATCCATCTGCCCCCGTAGCGGAAGACTGTGACATTCGCTTCTTGATATGTTTCTTTATCTCCGCGATCTCGTCTGCAGTGATAGGGCTACTAAAATATTGTTGTTGGGTGACATCGGGTGTGCGAGGAGGAAGCCAGAAATCTATACCGAACGCCGGGCAACTTCTCGAGTGGGAGTCACTGCCCCTACTAAGGAGCTCAAGTTGGAAAAGTCGTGCTAGCTCATACCCCAGCAACACCATCCAGATACATCTATTCTCTTAGGTGCTTTATTCCGACTAATAGTCTAGTATCAGCAGATACTATGTGCTTTACTCCGAATGTACGTTCTCATAGCGACGATACCAATTGTCACGACTACCTTATTACTCAACGTTGAACATACAGGAGACGATGGACGACTTGTACATTATGAGATGAAATCCACAAATTTTTTGCAGTTATTGACCTTGAAGTTCCTGTGGCGCCGACCACCCAAAATGGACATAGTAGCCTCTTGATTCTATGCCTTTGTTCAACTTCTCGCCACACGATTTGGTAACGACTCTATCTGCTTATCTATGATACAGAATATCTGTTTGTCTAATTGTTTTTATGCTTGGTGCCAGATACTTGATGGGAATACACTATGTTTAAATAATCCACCATAGAAGCCAAAGACAATCCTACCCTCAATTTCGTAGCAATCAACGTGGAAATGCGACCGAGGTTATTTCTTGCTGACCTTTGACCAAGATGCTGTTGGCAAGGCCGTAGAAACTTATGGTCCAAAGCAACGAAGGACAGAATGCCAATCCACAAGACACACCCCCCACATAATTCTCGTATAAAGGCCTCCAATTTTGCTACCCAATGCCAGCTTCCATCCCTTCATTTCTGTGACGACTCATTCTACTCCGGCGACATTTCATCATAAATTCAACCACAATGTGCAGAGTCATACATCATGTTCTGATTTTCCAATGCGGGCAGATTTACAACCCTTGGAATCAGCTACCTCATTATCTCTATTCTCCCCACTACGATCATCGATATGGCGGAAATCAACCTTTCCAAAGACTTTTGGGAGAACTCTTCCCGTATTGGGTTCGAAACACCGAGTTTTGCTACTGCCCATATGCACGCCAAAACTTCGCCTCACTTAGACACGCAGGTATTGACCCAATGATGTACGGTTGCGGTCGTTACATTCATTGCTTCAACATCATCGGAGAGATACCATGCGGATTTAATTCCGTCCAACAACCAGGTCACATTGATGCGGATTGTAAATACGTGAGTACCTTTCCTATGATGAGGATCACTACTGAACGTAGTAACTACTCATTCTGAAATCCAGAACCAAGCCTACTCAACTGTGAAACCAAATGAAGCACCCGTTTTCCTTCGACCTTCCTCTTCGCCACCTTCTGGTGAATGCATCGACAAGTCTTGGATCCAAGTCGGTCGCGTCCATATCTCAGTCTCTCTGGCTCCCTACATTCAAGATGCCTGTCACCAGACCCATAATGCATCACCGCCCACTCCACTATCGGACCAACTTGATGCGGTGGATGCAGGACAAATATCGTGTATGCTGCACGAGACCGTAACGTCCGATAAAATTTATATGCAGAAGCTCAACACAGCTATCAAGAACATTAAAGAGGGAGACAAGCTTAGCAGCTCCGACTGAGTTGATACACTTGCTCCAATGGTATTTGCCCTTGTTTTATAAAGTAAAGGCTGACTGCCTTCCGAAATGAGCTAGCCGTTTACTCTAACACTCACCGTGTTCTACTAGTCCTCAGTTCCACGAAATCTCTTGCTCTTACTGTACTATTATTGTTTTACTTGTCGGTAATGATAGAATCGTATTATCTCCCGCTATCCCAGAGTGCAATATCCCACGTCCCACCTGGTCATTCATCGAAGCTGCTTCCAACTTAACAACTATCGAACATCTTGTATAATCTGAGTAGACTCGATTCGATAAGTTGGACAATTTTTTCATAATATTTGTTTGACTGCAGTTCTACTCTACATAGTACAATGGGTATCAGATGGGTATAATCTCTGAAAAATGTACACGGGTATCATGGTATAAAACAAAGCGATAATACAATTGATAAAGTCCGTCATTCTGAACCCCAAGATCTGCAGATAAAAATTAAGTTAACTTGTCTCGAGGAGCAATATGTAAACAGTCCATCTGCCTCTTCTTGTATCCTTTTCCTACCCAGAGAAAAATCAGGATAATTCGTAGTAACGTCAATCTTTAGTTCCTTGAGAGATACAATCCCAACGGCACGTCTTGAATTCAACTCTAGGCATCTCCTGAGAATTTTGAAAATGGTGAGTTCATCGAACCTGGGGTCATATGGAGAGGCACCAGATTCTATCGTGACACCACCTCGGAGCCATTGAGGGACGGAGACGATTGTGAGATTGACTAATAATTCGGGGAACACCCATTCGCCTAACTTCTCGTCGAGAATGTGAACAGCGGTAGCCAGGATGAGTGTCTGGACATTGTTCAACAACCCAGAGTTGGCTAGCGAAGTGACATTCATGTACTTAGCGCAGCATAAGTAGTCAACATTCTCGAGAGTTGCCAAGCCTGGTTTGTCGCCAATGTGTGCTTCGGACGAGATGATATCGGTATTGAACGTCTTCAACGTTCGCAACGTAGGGAATTTCCTCTGTGATAAAACGTTGGGGTTGAGAGAGCCCATTGCGGTCCGCAAAGTGTGAAGTGAAGGCAGATATGGGAGATAGTTGGAATCAGGAAGATCTATGCCTTGAAGTCCCAGGACCTCGACTTTAGGCATGCAAAGTCGAGCGATGAATGGAGGAGCGTTCAATGAATGGAGTGTTAGCGTTCTAAGCGATCGAAGTGCCATGTCTCCGTGTTTGAAAACACTTGTATCGAGTGGTGAGTTGCCCAACGATTTGGTAATATCCAGAGACAACGTATGGAGGGATTGTCCACATGAATCAATTATGAAGATAATGTCTTCCTTGATTCGGTGACCGACCACACTCTCCAGGCCAAACATGTTGAACCCTCCAACTTTGGTCCCATGAGCTTTGTTGTCTCCAATATGCAGTTTCTTCACTGATTTGGCCAGAAACGGGTCCAACGACAACGTCCGTCTGAAAAGACGAATCTGCGCCACATTTAAAAGTGCAACTCGGCTGTATAATATCTCTGTTGCCACAGAACACCAGGTCTTGCAAACTAAAGTCGCATTGCACAACGATGACCTAGCGGCGCAAACATTGCTGATCTCCTTCTTGGTGAATGAAGGGACGACATGGCTCCAACGTCTTGCCAACAACGATTTGCCACAAAATTTCACTTCGTCTCCTAAGTGCAAAAGAATTATACGAAGGATTTCGGGAGGAAGAAAACAAGCATTTGTCTTTCTTCGGTATGGCGACCTTGAGTTACGGGGTTTTGACCTGACGTGTATGATCCAGAGAGGGTCGGAGTGGAGTATGGAGTGGATTTCATATGTTCGAGAGGTGCAGCAGTTCATTGAATCCTGCCAATGACATTAGTAAACATGGTGTTGTACAACTTGTGGGTTCTTACCTAGGAATGTTGTAGTTTCCAGAATGTCAATGAGGAACAGAGTGCAATAGGTGTGCTTATTATATACCCCACCAGGGCTCTAGTCCGTTGCTAGAAACGCGTATACTATTGTAGTGGCTATCCCGCACCTGTCAAGAACAAGAAAATTCAAGGTCTATTACCGGCTCATAAGACTGAGCTGTCCTATGCATCTGTTTTTGGCCACCGAGTGCAACACTTAGACGGAGCTGGGGGAATGAAGGTTCACTGCTTTATGGGAGGCAATGCTTGGCGCCTTTGATATGATATGTATGACTCGACAGTACCAGTGAAGATGGTTAACAGTAATTCTGTACAAAAGTAGTATTCGGGTTCCGGAACAGGTTTGGAGGAAATTGGTGTTCAATGTGAAGCCAGCGATCTCCGAGCAATGCGCATGCATTTCATACGGCGGTACCAGTGATGGTGACATGCGACGTCACGGTCACGTCTGTTTCATTCAAACGAAAGACAGCGCATGAATTCGATAGAGCTTGGCATAAATACACATACTAAGTCAAGAATGCATGAAAACGATAGCCATGTGTCCAAATACTCAAGGACAGCAATGTCCAATAATAACGAAAAGAGGATGCCAATATTGCATCAGGAAGGTGTTGCAGTAGAAGGACCCTTCGATCTATATTTGACAATCCATGGATGTCTCCTGACTTCATTGAGTGGTATTCTCTTCTCCGGGTCGTATTGCAAGAGCTTAATGGAAGAGTGAGATTGGCAAATGCAAAAGTCAGATCATTACTCACTCTAGTGATCAGATCCCGCGCTTCTGGGGACACTTTAGGAGGAATCTTTAGGTCAACCCGAGCAATTCGTTTGTACGTAGCTGTAAATGTTATATGCAGAAGATTGTCAGCGAATTCGCAATATTTTTAGACCAGTAAACCATACCATTGTAGCCAGTCAGATCTTCGAAAGGAGGTGCACCGCATATGAATTCATAGGTGAGGACACCAAGCGCCCAATAATCAACCTTCTCCGAATGCTCCCTCCCTTCGACCATCTCTGGTGGTAGATAATCAAGTGTGCCACATAATGTAGTTCTTCTATTTCCAGGCGCATGCACGCTCCACCCGAAATCTCCGATCTTCAACTCGCCGTTGATCCCCAAGAGCAGATTCTCTGGTTTGATATCTCGGTGAATAACATGCTTCGAGTGAAGGTAGGTCAACGCATCAGCCATCTGGTCAATATAACGAGAACTCCTTTTCTCTGAGAATGAGCCATATTTGGTAAGCTGTTTATAGAGTTCTCCTCTACCAGCAAACTCCAACATAAGGAAGATACGTTTCTCGTCATGGAAGTAACCATAAAGTCGAAGGATATGTGGGTGTCGCAAGTTCTGTTGGATTTCGATTTCACGTCGAATTTGCTTCTCGACGCGAGATTGAACAATTTCGGATTTGTATAGACATTTCAAGGCCAGAATGTAACGAGGTTCTACTTTCGTGCGAACCATGTACACTCGACCGAATTTGCCTTTGCCTAGTGGCCTTCCAATGTCGAAGTCTGTCAGGTGCCATTCCCGTGTTGGGCGAATACTGAAATAAATGTTAGACCATATGATGCAACACAGAACCTAAGGCGAACGGCGTACCCGCAAACACTGGAGTCAAGCGCCAACTCTGCAGCGGCCTCCCCGTACACTTTCTCGCCTCGTGTCTCATCGTCGATCTCAAATCCCCCATCATATTTGCCAATGTCAATTGTGGTATTTGTCGCTGTAGCTTTGGCGGCTGCTGGTGCGGGCGCGGCTGTAGGCTTTGGTTTCGTCGAAGTTGCTGTTGTTGTCGTGGTGTTTGTTGTTTTCGTAGGTGACGCTGGCCGAGAAGGTTGTTTGCTGGCTAAGGACGATGACGAGCCAGACTTGGTATGAGTCGCATTAGCTGGGAACGGATGAGGTGCAGCAAACTTCGACAAGAGTTTGCTAACATTTCCTGTATTCTGGCTAGGTTTCTTCTGGTGTGTTGCTCCACTTCTCGTGCTGCCGGTAGTGTTTGGTTTGGAAGAGATTTCGAGGGCAGCTATTTGGCGGGTTACAGCTCCTATTGAGGCCATTGTCGGTGCCGTTATATTCGTGAGGTTTCGCTCGAGATGTTGAGGAGGAAAGGTCGACGCCTGAGCAGCAAACGGAAGGGAGAGTGGCAAGCTATGTAAAGCGTCTATTCGATGTTCAACTTTCTAAGCGCTGGATTCTTCGCGTCGCTTGCTATCACATCATGTGACCGCGGTGTCGCCGAATCCATTGCTCGTAAAATTACAGATTTATTTCATTTAGATGTTTGCTATAGTTTCCACCCAGGAGCGGAAGTATGCAAAGACGTCGGAGAGATACCTTCTAAGCGTGAAGTTTTCGAAAATGTAGCTGCATGCCTAACAGCGGTCAATGTTGATGGACACTTTGTCATCAGACTCTCCTCTCCAAAGTCACTACTTCGCGGAATCGTCAAAGAGAACTCTTTTATCTCGTCGCTTTCTGGATTTTGAGGCAAAGGTTTTCCTGCCCTGAAGGCGACGGTAGGGTCCATTTGTCCCAGATGCCGAATCCACTGTCCCACAGCCGCAAGAGAAACACGAACTTCCCAAGAGCCGCCCTCCTAAGTTCATAGAATTCAAATCAGACAGGTGCACATACAAGATTTATTTGGATCATACTTACAGTAATTGTCTTAGCCAGTGCTGCATTGATACCGAAGGCGAGGAAATATCCTGCCGCGTGATCGAGGGCCTGCATGGGTAATGGCTTTGGCACTACACGTTCATTTCCTTTCAAAGTCTGTTCCTTGTATCGAGCGTAGCTTTCACCTTCAGCCACATTAAATCCTGACGCAGTTTGCACCAAAGAATCGAACTGTTGAACCAAAAATTTTGAAACGTTTCCAGACGGTGCCATAGAGAGGGGTCTGATACTAGTTACTTACCCCTCTTTGACCGCTCCATGGTCCGTCCCAACCATAAGCTGTCAGACTGGCATAGATGATGCCTGGTCTAGCAGACACCACATCCTCAACACCAAATCCCTTCTCGCTTAATCCACCGGGTCGATATGCTTGGAGAAATATGTCCGCATCTTTCACAAGCGACCTTAGAGTACTCCTATCTTCCTCCTTAGTAAGATCTAGTTGAGTGGTTCGTTTTCCCCGCGACGTATCTGTATCAAGGACAGGTAAATCAGGTAACTTCGGAGACGTTACCCAAAGAACGTCAGCGCCATACGCTGAACATGTGCGAGTAGATGTTAGTGTTCGCATAGGTTTATATCTCGAACACATAGCAACGGATATCACCTGCCAGAGTTCTGCCACACACGGGACCGGCAAGGACCCGTGTCAAATCTAATACTCGTATATCCTCTAAGGGATACTGATATGGCTTATTATTGGCTCTTTTCGGGGCATCACCGACTTTGATCAAGGTCACTGGAGGTGTCTGTGCGAGAGCGATACCCTGAGGATGCTCGTCCCATTCATGGAAGGATCTCAGAGCAGTGACAACCATCTTCCTACTTGATGCCTCACTTTCGATATCCGCGGAATTCCATTGTAGCATCGCGTCAGCGATGGATTCTTTGGTTGGTTCACATTTGAGGATATCAAGGATTCCTTGTCGGTGACTTCCACCGTATTGTTAGCTCTCGTTCCTAGCTAAAAATATAGCTATAACTTACTGAGGGAAATTGGTATGGATTCTGACATAATTTGAATCTTTAGTTTTGTATACACCGGATAGTTTGTCAAACAATGCTCCTAATTTTGGAGGCTGACCGTCGATAAGATAGTAGGCTTCGCTTTCTTCCATTCATGCTTCATTAAAAGTCATAACAAAGAAAAAAGATCAAAACTCTTCTTACTGAATTCTATGACAGCATGTCGAACATTGACAGATACGTCTTGCGATATTCCTGTCCTAAGTTTGTGAAAATAAGCAGCAGACAGCGCAGCCAATCCAATACTGGTCTAAAGCACACACGGAGTGATGTCAGTACCTACATACATATCATACGAAGATCTTTAGAATCCCGACGTACCTGTGCCGTTGTCCCGAGCTTGAAGGAGGAATTTACCGCAGGATCCGGGTTTTCCGTCAAGTGAAGATATTCAAGAAATTCGAGAGGAAGATGCAAAGATCTCCATAGCTTCGTCGCTGGACCAACTTGAAGTGGAGTATTACACCTAAGTATTGTGGTCATATCTTGTGGTGTCTGGTCCATCGTATCAAAAGATTCCGAGCTACAGATCTAGAGAGATGAGTCGGTAAGCGTTTACTTGAGCTGCTGTGACTGATCGGCCCAAGTTCTGTTTCCGGTCCCATGTAACACCAGAAAGATGCATGGCGTTCTCGTAGCGCACAACGTGGTACCTGCCGATCCGGACTCTTCATACCCGGATTCGCAGAATACAAAGTCACAGACGTTGACGGAACAAAAAACATACCGCACCGACACCCCCAAGACAAAAATGATCGAATGTACGTCTATAGTTCGGTTACGACAAAACGGAGGTCTTAAAATTTGGCTCACAACTCTGTATTCAATCGGAGGCCGGTTGGTTTGACATATGAATTGTGGCAACGTTATAATAATAAACACGTACGGGAACTATTAAGCAGATTTCGCACAGGAAGTCATCACTGATTCAAACCGTTTCCGGAAAGACAACATTGATTCCTACTACGGACACATTCGAGCACAAACATGAAACCAGCAGCTAACTAAAGCCTAGATTCAGCTTAAGAGCAAGTGCCGACATCATCTTCATTGTAGATACAAGCAGAATACCCGTCGCCACTATGAGGAAAAGAGTAAATATCAGTGTGGATGGTACACCACCTGACAAATTCTAAAACTCACCAGCCAATCTCGGGAGGTTCACTGCCTTTGTTAACACCAGTATAGGTGCAACAGACCTTCTCTGCATTCGGTTTCCCGCTAGTCTTGATATTGGTGAAAGTCCCAGTATCACCCCAATTAGTGTTAATACCGGCACCTTGACTGCCGTCGACCAAACAGATCTTTGAGAAAAAAAATGGTAAGCCACTGTTCAAGAAATAATAGAAGGGAAGTTTGTACATTATCCATAACAACATGCCTTTCATAGTGTGTAGCGCAGTTTCCGCATGCACGGTAAAGTTTACCAAAGTCATTGGCCTAAGAAGACACACATGAGATGATCCGAACGGAGGCTGGACACCCCGTTGAAGACTCACATAGAAGTTACTGATGTGTACCGTTCCGGCACCGTTATGCTGAACAATTTTATCTTCTGCATGGAATGCACCTCCACCAGTAATAGTAGAAACATCTCCAGCACCAGTTTGTTTGATCTATGAATCGTCAATAAAGCTCTGCACTTGTATTTATAAAGGAAAGTCGTACCGTGATGGCATCTACAGTTGGGCAAACGATCAACCAACGTGAAAATATACATGATAAAAAACAGACCTTCACAAACATCCTCCCACCAGACGTTCGTAACAGTGCAAGGACCTCGACAATGAATACCTTCGGCTTGATCTTTACCAACAATCACATTCGAAATCGAAGCACCAGATTCGAGAATGAAAACCGCATCATCTTCACCGGTCTCAGTCTGCTCTTGACATTCTCCACCTGCATGAATAGCAATCAATGACCCGTCAAGTGCAAAATTAGGATAGTTTGGAGACATACTACTGCCTTTGCGATCATACTTGAACATCTTTCCGTCGAATGAGCCGGTGATGATGCTCGCTGTTGGAAGCGCAACATATCCCTATGTTTAAGCATATAGTTGGTTGGTAGTCCTTCCCGCTTATTTAGATAGATACACTTGTACATACCGAAGAAGCGGGGAGCTTTGTAGCAGAACCAGCGGGAGCAGACGTAGTCGTCGTCTTGGTGGTCGTTGTGGAACTCTTCGTAGTTGTCGTAGAACTCTTCGTGGTGGTGGTGGACGACTTGGTCGTTGTCGTAGGTGCTGCTCCACTAGGGACACATTGAGAATAATAATCGTTCTGGTATACGCAGGTAGACCCCGAAGCACTGAATGAGTTAAAAGATTAGAAGCAGCCTTATGAGCATAGAATATAGTCTGCGAGGGTGCTCCTTACCAAGTTGTATCTCCGGTCCAATTCAAACCACCGCATTGGCCATAGACTGGAACGTCCGCTGCATGGGCAAAGCCTGCAAAGGTAAAAACCGCAAGGAAAACCGAAGAAATTGTAAGCTTCATAGTACTGGTTGTAGAGGAATTGGAAGCTATACTGTAACTTGCCTCTCCCATTCAGCAGCATCCAGCACTTTTATACTTTCAGGGCACCCCCCACCAGAACCAACTCGTTCAACGCGAAAACATACCTCTTGTTGAAATGAAAAGGCGGCCCGGTCGAATTGAGTCAAACAACCACGATACACACTTTCCACCAAGCCAAGACGATAGCCAAGATACTCTACCTCATCATTGTCAATAGAAAAGTTGCAGTCACTGTGACCACTCATTTCGTCGAAGCGACGACACTTGAAAGAAATGCACAGCGAGACAGCGGGCCGTTGACGGATCCACGCGTAATCGGAACAACCGAGGACATACTTCGCATCCTAAAGCGGACAGTTTTGCGAATAGGTGAATTGATGAGGTCGTGTGGATCGACGGATGTGGGTACATAACAAGTGCAGAATCTTGGCAGAGGATGCCAAGGACACATTATGACCACATCTCCTGTAGAGCTTGATAAAGAAGGATAGGTAAATATTTCATTTTGACCATACGTTTGAATTCCATGCCAAATATGAGTATCATGTTGGATTCGGCAGTCTCGAATGAACGGAATAAAAGCCAAAAACTTCGGTGGAAGTGTTTGTCAACAAGCATCGAATATTGTTTTACTTTGGTACCATGGGACTTAGCTGATATTCTGATTCGCAATTGTGTAGCCTAGGCTTTGATTACAGGCGAAATGTTCTGACAAGTATGGCAGTTAGATTGATATATGTTGGATTAATTGCAATATTACGACTACACGGTCATCCGTAGGTATTTCACGAATGCGGTCCTGGTTTTACGCCTTGACAGCGGTGATACCTGCTTCCTTGAGCTTAGCGATCAGCTCGTCAACATTCTCAACCTAAAGGGGAAGTGAATCAACAATGGATAATACATGAGTCTTGTAGATAAAGTGACTATTACCTTTCCGCCACCGACACGCTTGGGGGGTTCAACGACTTTCAGGGTTTCCAGACGAGGGGTAAGGTCGATGCCAAGGTCAGCGGGAGTGAGCTTTTCAATGGGCTTCTTCTTGGCCTTCATGATATTGGGGAGCGAGGCATAACGAGGCTCTGTAACACAAATTATGCATCGATCAAAAGAACGAAGAAATCCGCGACATACCATTCAATCTATGTAAACACATTTAATGAGTCAAAACCTCCAATTGTGAAAAAAGGAGAAACTCACCGAAGATCAGTGGTAAGGATCAAAGGTAACTTGCATTTCAACTCTTCCAAACCTCCATCAATCTCCCTTGTGACATTTGCCTCCTTGGTCTTAGGATCTACCTCGAGCTTGCTAGCAAAAGTCGCCTGCGACCAGTTCAATAATCCACCGAGCATTTGACCGGTTTGACATGAATCATCATCAATAGCTTGTTTACCGAGAATGACCAAATCCACTGGTTCTGCTTGCTTCGAGATGACTGCTTGTAAAGCTTTGGCGACACCAAGAGGTTCAGGTGAAGGGGCAGATTCGGGGATTTCGACATGAATACCGGAATCGGCACCCATTGCAAGAGCTGTACGAAGAGTCTCTTGAGCTTTGGGAGGACCGATAGTAACGACCTTAATGGACTTGATCTCCCCTTTTAACTTCTCCCTCAGACGGACAGCTTCCTCGACAGCTACAAAAGTGTTATGAAGTCATTCACATTGATGAATACCTAGCACATCAGACTGAAGAAACGTACCAATCTCATCGAATGGATTCTACTAGGTCTTGTAATGAGTACTGCATCCATGAACGCGATCAAAATAGTTGAACTTGCCATTGAATGCTTAACATTGAGGTCCACACCCTTCTGGTCGGGGTTCACCCGGATTTTGACTGCATAGTCGATTGTCCTAGAATGCTTATAGACATATTCGTAGGCAATATTCCAAACAAACACACCTTTTAACAGGAACCAAGATGTTCAAAAGCCGTGCTGAAGTGGGCCTCATCGTCGTCGCAAACAAGTTCAAGGAAACAAGCAATCCAAGACTAGAGGACCTCCGTCTAATAATTCAATTTGGCAATGGCTTGCCGGTCTCCGGATTCTTGGGTAGCCGGCGCCGTCAAACCTCTTCGCGTTCCTATTGGACAATCAGAAAGATATACCTTCTTACCCCGCATTTCCGACGAAAAGCTTTCAATAAGTTACATTGAATGAAAGCTTCAATTTCAGGTATTGTCGTATAAACAAAAATATAAGTCATTCATGTATTCCTGGTAAACATGCACTCAAATCTACATATTATGGGTTCAAGCTATAAAGACATGAATAAGAGACATAAACCTCATGCGAAAACATTGCATGAAAATGAAACGCCTAGTTGCAGGTATGTATTCCGCCTAGATTCCTTCTAAGGTCACGATGGCCAACGCTTGTTGTTCCAGGCTCAAGTATTCGGGATCGCCAAGAAGCAGCTGGCAAGTGTTCGTGGCTGACCTGTACAGTCGTACCTTTGTAGAGACAAAACATAACGTTAGCCTCCGTGCAGACCTTGAAAGTTGTTCTTCATTTAAGTATGACGGAGTACGATATTGTGGGTTGGGTAGCAGGGGAGCGTGGAGGTACAACCCAACCCCAGGAAGATTTGGGCACTTTGCACTAGCTGTCAAGATGAGAGCAGCAATAAACAATAGCAAGGATTAGTACCTAGCCTAGTTGCATTAGATCGTAATGAGAGGAACAGACCTCAACAGTGCCCATGCCGAAGGACTCAAGTCCAACGACTATGAGATATAGAAATAAAATCGAAAACCCGTTTAGAACGCGTCGATGCTCAATGAATCAGCGACATAACCCATGACGATTGTTTGGCCAATAGTCTTCCGACGGATTTGAGGAGGGGAGGATAAGAGTTTCTTCCTGACAGAAGGTTGACAGTAACTCGTCAGGTATAATGCAGGATTTTGAACCTCAACCAACGCGACTTGGTTCATTATAGCATCAGATTGCGATGTATTACCGCGTCTTCTACCCACATGTAGCATTGTAGTAATTCCTCGAAATGGGAGTTGGATACCACCTTGACCTAAAGAATTCGTAAAACGCAAACGTTGGACATACACGAGGCTGCATGCAAAGAACTTAGGCAATTGTGTTTGAGATGCACTACTCCACGTTCGTGACCGTGAAGGCCATTCTCTAAGACACTGAACCACGTCTGTGGTGAGATGCGGGCCATTCGTTCCACGGGCATAAGAGAACGACCATGACCGGAAATACTGAAAGTTTTGGGGAAGTTTGAAAGAGAAGGCACACGCACCACACGAGGAACATGCTCATAGCACCTGACACTGAGGTGAGCGGTTACGAACGAAACGAGAGAAAAGGCGAGCTTTCAAACATGACTTATGTATTGAAAAGATCAGGTGCCCGGAAACGAATGGCGGAAAAAATTGACATGACCAGTTAACGAGGACCATATTGTGAGACTTGACAACCACTAGGGTCATTTGTATAGATTGGTATGTACCGGCCGACGATTCACATAACAAGATGATGTACGGACGGATCTCTAAGCATAGCTAGAACGATGAGGAGAGAAAGGGCTTTGAAGGTTCGACGAAAAGGTTGGCTGCGCTATCTTCGAAGATTGAACGCGATGATGCAGTCAAAGTTGCTCTCAAATTGGGGGAGTGAGCTCGACAGAGTCAAGAACGGGAAATATCGCTTTCTCGTTGTGGTGGACGATGTGGAAAATATATTTTGGTTGGAAGGTCCGAGTGCTATTGTAAATGTGCCGCCGGGGTCACGCGTGTAAATATAGATTAGACCGCCAGTCGCGACTTTAGATCTTGAATTCAGGGTTACACTGACGTATATAAAATGGCTGCCCCAGACTGTAGAGCAAGCTCTATCGATTCTGCTTTTTCTTTATCTCTCACCAGTCACCACCGTTTCAATCGAGCTCATCGTCGCTAACGACGCGCTCGACAGCCCACATATTTTCGCAAACCATGTCAACACCAGCGGGCTCAACACCGGAGGGCAGCATCACTCCTGATCCTGCTCACCTTCTCGTCCCCGGCCAGCGTCCCCAGTTGACGAGTAGTAGCGAGTCATCGCTGCATCGAATCAAGAATGTTCCAGGATACACGACTCCCATATTCAAAGGTAAAGAGGAACAGCGAGCAAAGGTTCAAGCCAATGTTGCATCCAAGGTATGTCCTGATCCCCGTTCCTGTGAAGAATCATGCACCCCATATTTCCCAAATAAAGACCAACGTTGCCCGACGCAAGCTGTCATTATAGAGGCGGCTCGCCCGCTCTCTCCAAAGACGGCTATCGCATATATGCGCGTCTTTTGTGCTATTCGCATATTGTGTACCTAAATTAAACTGCTGCACGAACCTTCGGACGCGTTATTGACCTTTAATTTACTCTCTTGTAGGGATTTATTCCCCGTGAACTCATCCCCAACGAAGTTAACTGGTTCTACACCTATCTTGGGATCGATGATAACTACTTCTCTTCGGAGTCAGTTGAGGTGATTTCAGATCATATCATCGCACTCTTTGGTGCGAAAGTCCTTGCATACACCAAGCATGATCCCTCCAAGCTGGTCATCGACCTGGAGAAGATTGACGAGAAGAACGGCGCGACTTTCATTCACACTTCTTCCCCCGGAAAAACAGCAACCGAAGGACCTGGTGCGACATGCGAGACCCGTATCGACGCCATGTATCTGGACAAATCTACGCCCAAGAATGCATACAGATTGGAAACTTACCGTTCGCAAGGTTCTATTTCCGCCACTGCTTCTCAGCAGTTGCGTTGCTATTTCGTAACCAAGTGTCACTTCCCTGAGCAGCCACCAGCATCCACACGCACCGATGGGTATGTTCATCATATCAATTTTGTGTATCTCATCTGATCGGTTCATTTCGATGTAGAAAAACGGATATTCGAACTGTTTCAGACCCTGTCTTCTTGGAGAAGGCCAGTGAGAATACATTGGAAATCTACCAGAACATCATGTGGCAAGTTGAAAAGAGGTACGGCCCCGTCATCGAAGTGTTTGAAGTTGAAGGCAGTCGCGAGAGGCGGCTTGTGATTGGTTACAAGATGGGTGGTACCTCCAAGTTCTTCAGCGCTCTGTCGAACTTGTACCATTTCTACTCTCTGTACTCTGCTCGTAAATATGTCGGTTCGTATCTTTCTATTCTCTATCTTCCGCTATGTCTGAACGTATTATCTCCAGAGCAATTTTCAAACGGGATCACAATCATCTCCCTTTACCTCAATCCCCTTCCTCAGGGAAATGCACCCCCCATAGAGCATTCGATTTTCCAAGTCATGAAGGAGGCGTCTTTGTTGTACACTCTTCCTGACAATCCCTTCTTCTATGCTGAAACCGGAGAATCTAACGGACATGCTGTTCAAGAAGCGGTCTATGCTTGTAAGTTCCGAACTTTACTTTATCCGAAGCCTTTCATTTTAAACCCTTTACTTCAGACTGTGGATGGGTCTTTGCTCAACACTTCTGCAATCGTCTTGGTCAAGCGTATCTTTCGCTCAAGAACATCCTCGATGAATCTAACCCTCAGCACGCCGAGGTCTTAAATGACATTAAAAGACGTTTCAGGGAGGAAACATTCACTCGGGAGAGCATTGCTCAAGTTATCCACGCGCATGCTGACCTGGTTCGTAGCGTTTCGCACATGAATATATCTCGGGCTGATTGATTTTTAGATCAACCTCCTCTATGTGAACTTTGCTATGGTTCACTATCCTGAGGCAGATGAGGCCCAACAGCTAATGTACGTATAAAATATGTCCAACCCCCTCAGAACAGGAAACTTATAATGTTATCCATAGGCCAACTCTTTCGTATCAACGTCTCCACACACAGCAGCCTCTTACAGACCAAGAGTTATACGAGAAGATCAGAAAACAGGTTCCCAACAAGCACGAGCTACAAGTTCTCGAGGCTTTCTTGATCTTCAACAAGTGAGTTCATTGACCTTTCCGTTCATTCCCAATCTCATCAGTTTTGTGTATTCAGGCATGTTCTCAAGACCAACTTTTATCAGCCTACTAAAGTTGCTCTTTCCTTCCGACTTGCTCCGGACTTCCTTCCTGAGGTCGAGTATCCTAAGAAGCCCTTCGGAATGTTCTTCGTCATTGGAAATGAGTTCCGTGGGTTCCACATTCGTTTCCGAGATGTCGCTCGTGGTGGAATTCGTATCGTGATGTCCAGAAACAGAGAGTTAGTGAACAAGTTTCTACTTATGCGCTTTACAAGCTGACTCTATCTTGTCAGAGTCTACTCGATCAACCAGAGAATGCTGTAAGTCTCTGTTTGTATCTTCTCTGGGCAGTCGGATTTACTCATCATGTGAACAGGTTTGACGAGAACTATAACCTTGCTTCTACTCAGTCTCTGAAGAACAAGGATATTCCTGAAGGTGGTGCTAAGGGTACTATTCTCCCTGGGTGCGTTCTGCCTTCACTTCCTTTTTGAATGGCATATCAAACTTCATTATAGCTTGGGCGCAAAACCCCGCGTGTGCTTCGAGAAATATGTCGACGCTGTTATTGACCTCCTCATTCCTGGCCAAACACCAGGAATCAAGGAACGTCTTGTTGACCTGTATGGCAAGCCTGAACTGCTGTTCTTCGGTCCTGATGGTACGTAGACATTTACAACTAATCGTGCTAATAGCCGCTTGACTCTCATATGTCAGAGGGTACTGCTGACATGATGGACTGGGCTGCTCGTAAGTATAATTTTACTCTGCACCGATTTTAGTGAACGCGCTAATGTGATTCCTCCAGTCCACGCACGTGACCGAGGAGCTGAAACCTGGTGGAAGTCTTTCACAACTGGAAAGAGCGCTGAAACTCTGGGTGGTGTCCCACACGATATCTACGGCATGACATCTCTGGGTGTTCGCCAATACGTCATTGGCATCTATAAACAACTCGGATTGAGAGAGAAAGATGTCACCAAAGTCCAAACTGGTGGTCCTGATGGTGATCTTGGTTCAAGTATGTGCCTAATTTTCAATCTATCGCGTTCATCCCCAACTGATGGACCTCTGCAGACGAGATTCTCCTCAGCTCCGACAAGACAATTTCCGTGATC
The DNA here is from genome assembly GCA_022606235.1 of Abortiporus biennis. Taxonomy (NCBI): domain Eukaryota; kingdom Fungi; phylum Basidiomycota; class Agaricomycetes; order Polyporales; family Podoscyphaceae; genus Abortiporus; species Abortiporus biennis. The sequence goes on along the minus strand of JABYQP010000028.1, from coordinate 32,371 downwards.
GATGGAAGTGGTGTTTTGCATGATCCTCACGGTATCAATCGTGAAGAACTTATTCGACTGGCCAAATTACGTGTTCCAGTTTCGAACTTCGATAAATCGAAACTCAGCAAGGATGGTTACTTGGTTCGTGTCGAGGACCAGGACTTCAAATTACCTTGTACGTCTTCTTCACGTTCGTGTTTTGAACTCAAGGAGACTAATACATGTTTGATGCCTCAGCCGGTGAAGTTGTACTGGATGGTGCTGACTTCAGGAACGGTGCACATCTGAGGTACAAGGCTGACCTATTCGTGCCATGTGGTGGTCGGTACGTGCACAATGATCATGTCTTCGATTTTTACCATGTCTGATGCTCCACTCTAATTTATACAGTCCTGAATCTGTCAACATCTCCAATGTTGCTGCACTAGTGGACGCCGAGGGCAAGCCTCACTTCAAGTATGTTGTTGAGGGGGCCAATCTCTTCTTCACTCAACAGGCTAGGTTTTTCCTTGAGAAGAGGAAGGTCGTCTTGTTCAAGGATTCTAGTGCCAACAAGGGTGAGCTTTGACGACTTTGTTGTTTGGATATCACGCTGAAGAAGATTTAGGTGGTGTCACTAGCTCTTCATTGGAGGTCCTTGCTGGTCTCGCGCTCTCCACTCAAGAGTATCTCGACCACATGATTTTCAAGGACGGCAAACCTTCTCCCTTCTACCAATCCTACGTCAAAGACATTCAGCAGAAGATCATCGAGAACGCTGCTGCCGAGTTCCACTGCATTTGGAAAGAACATGCTAGACTACAAGGTTCCAAACCTCGAACTCAAATCTCAGACGAGTTATCAACGAAGTTGAATAACTTGCAAGATGAATTAGAAAGCTCGGATTTGTTCGACTATGAACCGAGCAGAAGAGGTGTTATGAATAGAGCGATACCCAAGACTCTTATTGATCAAGTAGGGCTCGATACCTTGTTGCAACGTCTTCCCGAGCCTTACCAGAGGGCGTTGTTCTCGAGCTGGGTTTCTTCGCATTTCGTACGTGATTTCATTACTTCCCTATTGTTCCATATCTTACACTCCTTGCTTCTCTGCTAGATTTATAAATACGGCGTCAATGGAACTGCTGTTGACTTCTTCCATTTCGCTCGTGATCTCGCTGCATAGTTGTATCCATCTCCCCCATTCGTCGTCATCAAGCAGAAAAGTTATCTCTAATTCTGTAATTAATCCCCATTCCAAGGACATTGGTTGAAAGTAGTTCGTTTTTGTCTGTAAAATAATTAAATTGTCTCATTGGAGGACTTGTCTGTCAGCGTACATCACATAAATATAGATTGGCTTGTAATACATACAGTCCGTGCACACCATCATGAGCACTCGAGTAGGAGTTTGGACGTTATCTTCCATCCACTTCTCCAGAATCAGTTATGCAGTCGAAATTGTCTGATGATATGTCCAATAGTTATAAGCAGACGACCCAGGAGGGTTGGATGTCTTCGAAACTTCTTCAAAGAGGACAGTCCCCTCGGAATGTCGATGGTGAGAGTACCGAGAGTCCCGTATGATCCTAAACTCTGTCCGAAAACCCTCAGGTTTATGAAACCGTAACTCGTCTGAATACTCCTCAATAACATATCTCAACTTTGGCAACTGTTCGACCATATTAATTCGCTGTTCTTTCCAGTTATCATATTGTTCTCGACCTAAATTCGAATTCTATAAATGTGTAAGAAAATGATAGTTGACATAATGAACATGAACTTGAATGATGCTGTGGCAAGTAGTACGTACCGTGACGGCTGTGAGCATTCGGATTTTAAATTCTTCTAAATTAGGACAGAATATTGGTATAGACCGGAAATCGAGTTTCGTAGGAGGGTTGATAAGAGTGCATCTTTTGATATCTTTGAAGGGCCACTCTCTTGCGTTGTGTTCCACGTTGCCAAATTCAACTTCTTCGAATGGCATGAAGGAAGTCACCGATGGTGTCCCAAAATCGAATTCTATGGAAAGTTCTCTGAGGGCAGTGGAAGCACAGGATATATGTGGCCGAATGAGTTGTTTCCCTTGAAGCAACAAACGAGCCACGAGATCACGATTTGCGCATAAACTAACAAGGTTTAAGACAGAAAGAGGAACTGGATCTTCTTGATTGATACTTGTCAGGGCAGAAGGAGGGTCAATATTAATCGTGCCCATATCTACTGAGGCTCTTGAAGGAATGGATATATGTCGAAGGGTTTTGGAATGTTGTTTCAGAAATGAAGCAAGATCGATGAATTTGAATTGGAGTGAACGCCCAGAATTCAGGAATGTGAATTCAAACCTGCAAAGGGACGGGAAAGAGGTTGTCTTCGAGTCGGCGATAAACAGTGGGAAATCTTCCTCGATATCGTACCGTCCAATTCGGGAAACGATGAAATGAAGGTGTAGCTGCAAGAGGCATTTGACTCTAATGCTGATATCGTGAAAGAGTTTGGAAATGTCACTGTTATTCGGTACGGTGTGATGGCGAGAATAAATGAGATCTAGATTTTCTAAAATTTTAAAGCTCTGGTTTCGCTGCGGTAAATTCAGCATTTCAAAGTGACGAATCTTAGGAGATACTAGGGACTCACCGACAGAATCGAAGGCGAAGATTCGAGGGATGATGGAATGAATAAGGTTGCTTTCAAAGTAGTCAATCTGTCACCAAGCAGCGCGGCGAGATCATCAAGACCGTCCCACCCCCTGACGAAAGTACCACCACACATTTCCAATGTGCGAAGGGAAGAGAAAGCAAGGAGAAAGCTGGACCATCTTGAGTCAGAGATTGGCCATTTCTCTGCATATCCTGGTTTGTCTAGCTTGCCTAGTTGAATCATGTGAACGCATTGAATTCGAGGATCTTTCCTATCAATCGCTGTCCGCCAGGAATGAACCTCTTGCAAAGCGATCGTGACCGAACGACACAATACAACTGTGGCAATTTCGTAATTATCTCGACAGGTCATTGCAAAGGAGCCGACATCCGTGGTAGGCAATAGACCAAGTATTAAGAGGAGTAATTCTAGTGGAAGGTCGGATAAGTGCGCTCCTTTCCATACTGGACAAGTACCAGTAGTGCCAGTAGTGCCGGCAGTACCAGTAGTACCAGTAGCACTGTCAGCTTTGGAAGAAACCGCGGGCACGATGCAACCCAATGCCAATATCCGGAGAAGGGACTGTATCATATGATCTAGATCGGCGAGGACAGAGATAAAATCCAAGGACGCGGTGGGTTATGAGGGATTCACTGACCTCGATATATCTGTGGTCAATTTGTGGCCGTCGATAAAATTGTGATGCTGTTCAAATAAGTTTCAGTGAATTTTGTGGTGAGGCTGAGGCGCGAGGTCACTGACAATTCTGCTCCATTTTCAACGACCTATCATTTGATCGCTGCTGGGCGCAGGTTGCTTTTCACAGCCTAGCCAACTGACGGTATAGTCGGTCGGCTATTTGAATACAGTCTTAATCGCGGCTTGTAAGAATTCAGCTGAAACTTGGAACGCTTCAAGTTGTTTCGGAGTAGCCTGAGGACGTACATACTCTACACTGCCACGTCACTGGGTGACAATACGTGACACGCGGTCGAAAATACTGTAGTGTACACGTACAGTATGTACTGTACCTGCAAGATTAATCAAGATGATATCTGTAATAATTTCTCTCCCTTCTAATTTAAATTTGTCACCACAGACAAGATGAATCCACTTATTGACATCTCCACAGGACCACAATACTTATGAATAGAATGAATTTCCATTTCGTCTTCATTTATTTTTTTGTACTCAATTCTTACTTGAAGCAACTTGAAAGCTTGAGAGGAGCCGGAACATTGATCAGGCCCTAGGATCGCGGTGCGGATATCACGGCGCTATAATAAATCAACATCTCAAAGTATGCATTCAATGATTACCTAATAAAAGAAAATACCGAACTATTTTGGAGTATTGAATGCATCAAAATGCAATCCTCACAGTGAAGACGAATCGATATTCCCAGCGGGAATATCGTGGGAAAAGTTTGAATAATCCCGCAAATTGATCTGGATGTTCGCGGCGAGATTATGGAGAGGAAATGGAAAGCAAGTTTAGAATAATCCTTGTATATAATCTTCAAAGTACCATTGGGAACATTTAAAATAATCATCACATATGATCCAAATATTCCTGGCCGGAATATTTAATAAAATCCTTTGATATGCCACTCGAGAATATATTGAATGAACCCAAAATGTTCCTTTCAAATGTCCATCGGGAATATTTTGAATAATCCTCACATATTCCTGGATCGGGATCATTCATCTCTGGGAAAACAATATATCCCAATCTATATCAGGAATATGTGAGGATTATTCAAAATATTCCCGATGGACATTTGAAAGGAACATTTTGGGTTCATTCAATATATTCTCGAGTGGCATATCAAAGGATTTTATTAAATATTCCGGCCAGGAATATTTGGATCATATGTGATGATTATTTTAAATGTTCCCAATGGTACTTTGAAGATTATATACAAGGATTATTCTAAACTTGCTTTCCATTTCCTCTCCATAATCTCGCCGCGAACATCCAGATCAATTTGCGGGATTATTCAAACTTTTCCCACGATATTCCCGCTGGGAATATCGATTCGTCTTCACTGTGCCTCCTACTTATGGATGCTGTCGGCGGCTAACGATTCAAAACGAAATCGACGACGTGGACTTACCTTTACTCAAATCGTTGTCTCCAGTGAACGGAAATGCACAGTATATGTACCACTGTTTGTTCATACATCCGAGCTTAGAGGTTGTACTGTGGAGATCTGTATGTTGCACACACGCCTCTTAACCCTGTCGATTTTCTCGACATCGAGCCCAAAGCAAGCTCAAGCTCCTCATTTCGTTTCATCATAATTTGACGGGAGGAAACATTTGCCAACCTCTTCCCAAGCTTTCAAGTTGCGTTCAAAGTGAGAATTGAGTACCACTACTTAGAGGCTGAAAACTGAGCCTACGCGTGGTCGTCCCTGTTCACTTTTGTTCCCATGCTTTCTAGACCCTACCCTATATCAGTGAATCCACGGACCATGATGGTAACGTTATATCAGCAGGATCATGGTTCCGGACGCGCTTGGAAAGAGTCAGGATGCTATAAAAGCTGGACTGTGAACGTTGTGAACGTTGGAACGTTCTTTCTATCAAGATTGGTCCGAGTCCGCAAGTACCTCGCTGGCTACTGTAGCCCTGGGCGCGTTGACGGAGCAGGTAAGAGAGATCTTTCCTACAAGTATTACTGAAGTATATTTCAACTAGGTTCGAACTTATAATCTTATAGGAGTTATTCAGCTATCATGGATCTAGAAACTACAACTCGAACAGTCACTACTATAGACTCTGACAACCCGTGCTTTCCTACGCCTTCCAAGAGTCTTTATCAAAGACTCAGAAACACGGTCTCAAAGGTGACTCTGTCGGCTCGAATTGAAGTGCCTAACTATGTTTGGTGTGCAATCTATACTGCCATAGGAGGGTTTCTCTTCGGTTTTGACACTGGGAGCATCGGACCCATTACTATCATGCCCAAATTTCAAGAACAATTTGCAGAACATCACACTGGTACAATCTCACCCACGGTCCAAGGTCTCCTCGTGTCTTCAATTCTACTCACAGCTTCGCTCGCATCTCTCATTTCAGGCCCTCTTTCTGATAGAATTTCTCGAGTTCGAACCATCTCCCTTGGCGCTATTGTATTTTCAGCTGGAAGTGCAATCGCTTGTTCTGCAAATACACTTGTCCAAATGTTCATAGGCAGATGCATTGCTGGAATTGGGGAGGGACTTTTCTTGTCTGCAATCACTGTTTATGCGATTGAGATTTCCCCGGCTTCCAGCAGAGGTCGTCTGGGAAGTATTGTTCAACTGCTAATCACGATTGGAATTGCAACTGGTCTGTCGTTAAATGATGTTTTTGTATCTGACCTAACATTCAACCTCACAGGGTACTTCGTCTGCTATGGGACCTCCAGAATCAATTCATCGTTGTCTTGGCGTTTCCCATTGGGCATGCAAGCAGTCGTGTCTTCGATTCTTGCAGTTGGTTCACCATTCCTTCCTCACTCCCCTCGATGGCTTCGTCACGTTGGACGAGGCGCTGAAGCAGACGCAACATGGCTGAAGCTCGGTGTCAGTGCTGCTGATGCAGAAAAGTCTGAAGAAAATGCTCAAAGAGCAGAGACGGTGTCTAATAAACGAGAGAGCTGGTGGAAGGAAGCTCAGCAATTGTGGAAGAAAGACATAAGAAAGCGCACTAGTCTTGGCGTTTTCTTGATGGCCATGCAGAATGTCAGCTCTTTTATTTACGATTTCTCTCAAAGAATACTGATTTTTTTATGCTGTTCATCAGGCTTCAGGTATCGACGGTGTACTCTATGTGAGCTCTTGGCTGGCGTGTAAAGATCTGGATCCGTTTACTGAGTTACGATTTTTTGAATGATAGTATGCTCCAGTTCTCTTTCAACAGGCCGGTCTTTCCGGAACAACCGCCTCTTTCATTGCTTCAGGTGTTTCCGGTCTTGTCAACGTTGCGTGTACAATCGGCGTCCAATTTTTTGCAGACACTTGTGAGTGTCTCTTGTTACTCAAAAAATAGGTTATTTATGTCAAGTCTAGGGGGACGTCGAGTAACGATGATTGGTGGTGGCTCCGTCATCGCATCTTCAATGTTGATCATCGGAACACTATATGCAACAGGTGCTTCTAACACTGAAGTTGGACGATGGGCTATCATAGTCCTCATCTACATCTTCGTCGTTGGGTTCAGTTGTAGCTGGGCTATCGTGACAAGGATCATCTGCAGTGAAATACAACCAATGAGGACAAGAGCTGCGGCTACAAGTCTCGGGCAATGTGCCAACTGGGTAAGTTCACATTTACTTTCATCCTCCTTCGATTCCTGAATCTTCGGAAATAGGTGCTCAATTGGATGATTGCCTTCTCAACTCCTCTCTTCCTTGCTCACTCATCATCCGGACCCTACTTCCTCTTCGGCACTTGTTCTCTCCTCACCACTTTTGTCTGCATTGCGTTTCAACCAGAGACTAGGGGAGCATCGTTAGAAGAAGTCGAGCAAGCCTTCCTGATCAGTCCTTGGAAAGCAGCTCTAGCGAAACGAAGACTCCGACAGAGACAAAGACAACAGCAACGTGCACGTGGAAGATCTCAGACAGAACAAAACAATAATGACATTGACGAAGGAGATAGAAGGAGCGATATTGAGATCATCCAACTTCCAGAGGTAGTAATCACATTGGCCGATACCACTCCGAGTAAATGCTGAGCTGAGAAGTTTCGCCAGCTTACTAGAAATCAGACACCACAGTATAACTGGTCTTCTTGACGAGTCAAGCAAACAATAATTGCTTATGAATTTGATGACATTTATGTACTCGCTCAAATGCACGACCCAAGTCCGACGATAAATGCATAAACCTGAACAACTCGTCGACGAGTACATATTGGATTGTTAACTAACTATCCTTATTCTCATCAGATAAGATTGAGATCTGAGAACCATTGAGCCTCCTCCCTCCCTCCTGGGCATCCATCTCAAATCTTACCTCTCAACTTTCTTTCAGCTCTTGCAGCTTTATACTGGCATATACTAATCATGTAAGTGCAAACGATGACATGCGTGATGTCTGTACTTCTGTATCATCATCCAAGCTTAGATCTTGAGCTTCAAGTTTTAAGGTGCGCCGCCCTCTGTCAAAAACATCTTCAAATCCTCATTCTGATTTATCATTTCTAGTTGCCGTCATGTGTACTTGCAGTATCGCAGAGTACACGTACGCTCGATACCTGATTCAAATTTCATTCAATGACTGAGTCTACAAAATAGCGAATATATACCGGTTGAGCCGGGAATCAATGCATATTCACGGCTTTCACGGTAACGATGCACACCCTACAGGAATTCCATTCAAATCATCTATTCTCAGCATTATATCATCATAGAATCGGCACAATAGCTGACGTACCGTTCGGGTGGTGATCAGTTTACATCCACGACAGTATATATAGGACCATATCTTACTCTCAGTAGAATTCAAACAAACAGGAAAGCCTTACAACATTACGAATACCACGACGATGACTTTACCATCTTCCTATAAAGCAGTCGCATTCAAAGAGAAGAACGGCAAGCTTGAACCTTTGGAGGTTGCATGGAAAGACCCAGCACCTAATGAGGTTGTCGTCAAAGTCCTTGCATGTGGAATTTGTGCAGGGTAAGTTATTAATCGTCCTTGTCTGCCAGTATATATTTACTCTAGTTTCTAACCGTCAAAATTGTTTTATCAATTAGGGACGAGATCGTTGAACACCAAGGATTTCCAACGGGATTACCTCGTATTCCAGGACACGAAGTCGTCGGAGACGTCGTCGCAGTACCTCCTACCGAGAAAACTTTCAAGGTTGGAGATCGTGTCGGTGCTGGATGGCATGGCGGTCACTGTTTTACTTGCATTCATTGCCGTTCTGGAGACTTTGTTGCATGCACGTCTGCAGATATTGTCGGTTAGTATTCTGGTTAATATTGCACTGAGAAACTGATGTTGATTGTGAACTATCGTAGGTATCAAACGAGACGGTGGATTTGCTGAATATGTTCATATTAGATCAGAAGCTCTGGTCAATGTTCCAAAGGATTTGGATCCTACCGAAGCTGCACCGTTATTATGTGCTGGGGTCACTACCTTCAGTATGTATCCACTAAATTTAATTCACAATAGAAACTTCTAATGATTACTCAACTCAGACAGTCTCCGAAACATGTCTCTCAAACACGGAGAGCTTGTTGCCGTTCAGGGAATTGGGTAAGTCCACCGACTTCAATTCAATATCGAAGACAATGTCTAACGTCACATTTTATTCACAGTGGTTTAGGTCACCTCGGAATCCAATTCGCTAAGAAAATGGGTTATCGAGTCGTCGCATTATCCAGTGGTCCATCCAAGAAAGAACTCAGTTTACAACTCGGAGCTTCAGATTACCTTGACTCTTCTCAAGTTGATCAAGCCACTGAACTTCAGAAACTCGGAGGTGCCAAAGTTATCATGTGTTGTGCACCCAACGCGCAACAATTACGTTCGTTAATTGGAGGGTTAACAATCGGTGGAACTTTACTTGTCCTCGGTGTTCCACATGAAGAGTTTTCAGTTCCAGCATGTGAGTACTCCTATAATTGTAGAGTACAATCTCGAGAGAAATTGACTTTTCTTTTCAGTCCTTCTTGTCTCCAAACGTCTTAGCATTCGAGGATGGCCTTCGGGCAGTCCCGTGGACTCCGAAGAATGTCTGCAATTCGCTAAAGAAACTGGAGTCACTTGTATGGTCAATAAGTTTCCTTTGGATAAAGCCCAAGAGGCTTATGATCATCGAAGCTCAGCCAGATTCCGTGCAGTCATCACACCATAGTTTGTATTGCTGATGTTTGCAATAACCCAAATGCATTGTGTACCCATACCTTTGTTTGAATACTTATCAGAATTTTTGTTGACGAACGTATAAGTGTTATGACAAGCTTGCATATGAAGTACAATCTCACGTTTATAATAAACGTTTGTGTGGGATGTCATTGAAGCACGCATGACTCGGAAGCATGAGATTATGAAAACCACTTCCAATTATTGTCAACTACAACAAACAACAGAAGAGGCCGTAAAATACGTATTTTTAATGACCCAGACACTGCTTCAAGTTTGATCCAAGAATTAACGTGAAATGTATTATGGTAGCTGACAATTCACTAACCTCCACACTCGTCTAGTACGTCAAGGAAGACATGTCAGCCCTGATACGGTTGTAGTCGAGGAGACCATCGACAGGACCGAGAGCAGCAATGGCAATCTATGATATAAAACATCAATATAGCGCTCCCAAACCAGAATAACAATAATAAAACTTACATCCTGATCCCAAAGGTACTTTTGAGCAACGCGCTTAATGTCATCAACAGTAACAGCATCGACGGCCTTCTCGATCTGTTGAGGGGTTAAACGGCGTCCTGAGACAACAAGTTGACGGCCAATGTCCTCAGCGATGGCGGTGGTGCCATCCAAGCTGAGAAGCAAGCTAGCCTTAAGCTGGCTCTTAGCACGCTCAACCTCGCCAACGGTAGGAGCAATTGACATTCTTGTCCACTCCTTCAAGGTGAAGTGAGCAAGGTCGTCCATGTTGACGAGGTTCTCAGTAACAAGGTAGATACCCCAAAGACCAGTATCAGAATACGAGGTTGAGAAGGACATGAAGCTGTTGGCGAGGTTGTTGGAGGAGATGATGTGTGACAAGCGTGAGGACATGAGGCTAGAAGAGCCAAGTGAACGATCCCAGTTACCGAAGATGGATTGCATCACAAGCATGGGATAGTAATCGGGTGAACTCCAACCAACACCCTCGACTGAAATAGCGAGATGAGCTGTGTCCATGGTGTCATCACGAACACGGACTTCAGAGCCTACAAACTGAGTCTTGGGGTGTGAGAGACGGCCCAGAGGAATGGGGTTGGAGGATACGGGGAGGGAAGAGAAATGCTTCTCGGCGAGCTTAACCAATTCATCATGGTCAACACCACCGGTACCAACGAGAACCATGCGGTCGGCGGTGTAGTTGGTCTTGATGTATGACTCAAGATCGTTACGGTTGATGGAAAGGATGTTTGCCTTTGGTCCGAGGATGGTGCGACCAAGGGGTTGACCTGTATAGAGATTAAAAACTATACTTCACAAATTGAACATTTAGTTGACACATGCCTTGGAAAGCGACTGAGTGAAGGTGGTCGAAGACGACCTCCTCAAGTTGCTTGTCAACCTCCTGTTGCTCCCGAAGAATGACATCCCGCTCGCGTTCAATAGCACCATTTTCCAGCTTGGAGTTCTGGAGAATATCACTAATGATATCGACTGCCTGAGGAACATCTTTGCGGAAGCTCTTGGCATAGTAGACGGTCTGTTCACGGGAAGTGTACGCGTTCAGGTGAGCGCCAATGTTCTCAACCTCGAGCTCAAGGGAACGTTGAGTCCTTTGGTTGGTACCCTTGAAAGCCATATGTTCAAGGAAGTGAGCAGTACCGTTTGTCTTGTCCGTCTCTGCCCGCGAGCCAGCGTCGATCCAGACACCAACAGTTGCGCTGTCAGCATGGGGGTGAGCTTCCGTAGCAACAGTTAAGCCATTAGAAAGAGTAGTAAGCTGGGTGATAGGGCTGGAGGAAGCTGCCGTCGCAAAGGATCGCAGTGGTCGCTGTAGACGAAATGTTGTTAGCTCACTGCCAATGTTTTTACTGCTAAGGTTATTGAGAAGACCCTCCCTCCTAAACCATACACTAAGCCCGTAAGGAACAACTACCCAAAAATCATCCCTTGCAGCTCAAATAAATCTCCACCCAAGCATATTACCGTGCAAAGTATCACTTTTACAATCGTAAAACTTTTGTCCCTCTGCTATCCCTTCGCACAAAACTTCTGGGATGAGAAATGTACTCACCGGTGCGCGTGTCGCGCTGCGAAGTGCACGCGAAAGCGAGGCAGAAAGTGGCCGAGAAACCATCGAGGTCGTCGTGGAGAATGTTGAGGAAACTCTGGCAGCTTTACACACTTCAGTCGGGAGTCGGGCGACCACGGACGGCAAGTCCCGAATGGGGAACCCCGCGCTTCGGCACTTCCCGACCCAGTAGCAATGGACGAATTAGGCTGGCGAGTTATGTTCGCCAACTTGACCTCCAACATCTTCTACGAATACATGTTATGTACTTGTAGCATCTAGCTAGTCTTCTGTCACAGACCACCCTTTCGTATCTCTTCTACCTGCCTGTGCACTGTGATTACAGTGATATGCATCACAATTCAATGGTATTTCTTTCTGTTCTGGAATACGGTGTAATTTTGCTCATAATATTCAAGTTTATGTGTTTCGCAGATCACAGAGACGAGTTCATTTACTTAAAAAATATGTGATAGCAAATGAAGCACCTAGTCATGTCATACAACTTGACGAACATCGCCCACAAGATAGAGATTCGTGTCATGGATCACCGTTGAGACAGCAATATTCCTCCAGGCCACTCCCAAAATCCATTCTTATAATTGACCGGCGGTTTCTTCCTCTTCTCATAGTCTCTCATAGATCGTAAGAATGCAACCCCGGGACAATATGTGAACCTTGGTCAATTGCCACGCTCTTGCCAATCGGCATTACCTTCATCTGAGGAGAAATGTATTTTAGGCCCACCGCAAATATAAAGCATTCACTGCTTGTTCACTCCTTTCTATTTATTCTTCCTCACGTTGTGGTTTGAATCAAGGGTCTTGCCACTCCACAAAATACTGATTCTATACCGACTTGCCTCAACCAGTTTTCCCAACACTTGGTGAGAGAACATGGGCGCCTGCTCTACGTTCATAACTTCTTCCCCTCAAAGTTTGCGAGAACATATCAAGTTTTTTTGTTCTGTGCATGTGCTCTTGTCTCAACAACCTGTGAATTAGATCTTTTGATATTCTCTCGCAATTGAGGTGGTATGACAAGCGTATGTTTGAATTTCAGACATATACCCTAAATTGACCCCCGAACGTCATGATTATATTATGATTTGCGTTTGGTTGCAGGATATATAAGTCCGAAAGCTGCCTCAGCGGGGCAGGCAAAGCTTTTTTCTCCTACTTTTCCCTCTTCTCTTTATTTTGAATCTCTAATCTTCATCTCTTACTTCTACTATGTCGCACAGCCGGAGTTCAATTCGTCGACCATCTCCTCTTCGACCAAACTCCTCGTTTGCTTTCGAAAATCCTCAAGAGCCAAGTGATGGTCCTCATCCACTTCTCCACTCTGGTCGTGTTGTGGTCATCACTGGTGCAGCCAGTGGAATCGGTCGTGCTGCAGCGCACGAGTTTGCAGGGTAAGATATTAGAGATCGTCGTAAAACACGAATGGTAATGCTGATCTCCCCGATCTGTATTCAACAACTTAGGATTGGTATGAGACTTGCGTTGGCTGATGTTAACGAAGCTCCGTTGAAAGCAGTCGGCGAAGAGATCTCGAAGATCGTCGGAGAAGAAAACGTCCTCGTTGTTCCTACCGACGTCAGCAAGCTTGAAGAAGTTGTCCAACTGCGAGACAAGGTGTACGAGGCCTGGGGCGAGGTGAGCTAGCAGTGCTCAGCCGTCGTCTCGGCTTAGCCACCTATTCTTTTAACATTCCCTAATTCCTTGCGTCGCTACGTTGTTATTTTTGTCCCCTTTCCCATTTTCTTTCATCCATTTCTTCACCTCCCATACTCGTCTAGACATGACTAGACATGTAACCTCACACTTTTGGTGCATTTTGCACCTCGCAGGTCTCTGTTTTGATGAATAATGCCGCTATTGCTCAACTCAATGGCACAACGGGCACATCTTGGAACGGGCTTGATGCCTGGAAACAAGTGTTCGATGTGAACCTCTTCGGGTAAGTGTATTTCCCCTAGCCTTCCAGAAATCCGTTAACCCGCATCTCTTCTCTCCAGTGTTCTCAATGTGCAACACACTTTCACGCCATCCATGATCCATCAGGAGAATCCGGCCGCAATCATCAATACTGGTTCTAAGCAGGGTATCACAAATCCTCCGTAAGTTCTCCTATCAAACTTTGTTACCTGCAATCTGACCCAGCTTTGGATTCAATTCAGAGGAAATGCAGCATACAATGCCTCTAAAGCTGCCATCAAATCCCTGACAGAAGGTTTGGCCCATGAACTGAGGAACACACCAAACGCGAAGGTGACCGCCCACTTGTTCATGTATGAGAATCTTTTAGTTCTTTCTTTCGTTTGGCTAACCTAAACATATTCCTTCTACAGTCCTGGATGGACCTGGACAGGTTTGGCTGGTGCCAAGGGTAATGCTGAGAAACCCGCTGGTGCCTGGACAGCACAGGAGACTGTTCTCTACATGGTACAGACACCTTCGGTCATTTTACTGTGCCATTGCTAATCATCACCTTCATCCTAGCTTGATCAACTTCGTATTGGGAAATTCTACATCATTTGCCCCGACAACGAAACAAGGAAACAGGTTGACCAGCTTCGTATCCTCTGGGCAGCTGGTGACGTTGTGGAAGGACGACCAGCCCTCAGTCGCTGGCACAAGGATTACAAAGCCTTGTTTGAGGAATACATCCGTGATGGATTGGCTCAACTCGACTGATTAAAGAATTATCGATGGACAATTTGTTAGGAAGGAATGTGTAAACTGATGATAGACGTTTTTAAGCAGTTAGCAGGATATATTGGTAGACTTGTAGAACTATGCATGAAGTTTGTTATGCTTTCTTGTGATTGGGATTGAATTTTCTTAGATTTCTATGGGTGGGGTTTCTACTACAACAAGCTTGGTGAATAGCGCAAGAATAGCATCTGAATTCATGGGACTAAAACAGCCCGGAATTTCGCTTTGGCTCTATGATCATAGGCTTCCTGCGCTTTATCCAAGGGAAACTTCGTGATCATGCATTTGATTCCGGTCTTCTTCGCGAATCGAAGACACTCCTCCATCTCCAAGGGAGTTCCTGCAGGCCACCCTCAAATATTCAGATGCTTGTTGATGATGAGAACTATTTGTACACATGCATATACGCGCACGTGCAGACGCAACATTGAAAGGGTCAACGGAGTTCAAACATCACACCAGTGGAGGGGAACATGCACTTACGAGCAGGAACAGGAAAATCTTCTAGTGGTGCTCCGAGGACCAATAAAGTTCCACCATTAGCAAGTCCGTACAATAGAGAAGTCATCTGTTTCGCGTCAGGTGCACAACACATGATAACTTTAGCTCCTCCTAAGTTTTTGAAGCTCGGCTGCTTGATCAACTTGAGAACCATCGAGGTAATCACTTGCACCCAGTTTTAAAGCGATGTCTTTCTTGGATGCACTGCTGGATAGTGCGACGACGTGGTATCCCATCTTGTTGGCAAATTGTATACCGAGGTGGCCTAAACCGCTGGAGGATCACGAGAAGTTTAATGAGACGAGAAGTTGGTTATATGAATGAATGAGGGGGCTAAATCCACGCACGTACCCAATACCCTGAATGGCTACAATGTCACCGTGTTTGAGTGTCATGTGGCGAAGACTGTCTGTCGGAAATGAAAGCAAGGTCAGGGAAATGAAAGACTTCTCGAGATGATCGATTGAATGCATACTGAACGTCGTGACACCAGCACAAAGTAACGGAGCTGCTTCAGCTGGGTCCATATCCTTTGGAACGCGAACAATGGCCTCAGATCGAATAGTAGCGTATTCAGCGAATCCGCCGTCGCAAAAAATTCCTATCCATAGAGCAAAAAACTGAACAGAGTAAAGAAACGATAAAAACAGTGGAACTAACCGTTGATTTTTCTTTGAGAGCAAACCATAAAATCACCAGCACGACAATCATTGCAAGTGAAGCAATGTCCACCGTGCCAACCAGCACTTACGCGTTCTCCAATTTTGAATTGGCGTTCGGTGGGAGAAATCGCCACTATATCCCCTATGATTTCGTGTCCTGGAATGCGTGGCAATCCGGTGGGAAGAGATTGCTGTTCGACAACTTCATCCCTACAACAGACATACAGCATATAATTAATATCAGTGAGCTGAAATATGCTATTGGTAACTTGGAAGCTTACCCTCCACAGATACCACATGCGAGGACTTTGATGACAACCTCGTTGGGTTGTGGGTCCTTCCATTCAACCTCGACTGGTTGAAGTTTACCGTGCTTCTCTTCGAAGGCGAATGCTTTGTATGAAGTTGGGAGCAACATAGCGTGTAGTAACGTACGTTGAGAATCATAGAGCAAGTTACACCGCGCCTTTTATCGTATCCTTCTTTTCGGAGGACACGGTCAAGAAAACTCTTCGCATCCGACATAGTGAGGAGCAAAGAGAGTCATGACTATTACAATGTGTGTTGAAATCCGTCGAACACGTCTTCTAGTAGAGTTCTTTTCGGGGTGATTGTCGGTTGTCGATGGATCAATACACGGTTTCTACGGGTTCAAGTCAGATGAAATGACACGAAATCATGGGAGCTTTCAAATACATATTATTCAGTTCCGGATTTTCTTGGTGTTTTCTGCCTCCAAATGGTGATAACTTTCGCAAGACATGGCGGTTGGAAGACAAAATCAGAAGCCTTGAATTTGAAGATTACTTAGATCTAATCTTATCTCAAAGTGATTTTGTCCAACATCTAGTCCTCGGCCTCCTCCACAGACTTCGGGGATGGTCGTTGGTCGTTCCCTTCATGTTCAAAACCCTTGCTTGACCTGCAAACATCTCCATATAATCCATCGCAAAGCATTTACAACTTCTTCGCTCTCAAATATTCGAACCAGGACTTCTCCATGCTCATACCGCTCGTTTTTGTCAAAGAGAGCTTCTTTGCCACGCAGGATATATAAACGTACAAACATCGATCCTTCGACATCTCTTTGTCATTCCTCTTCATATCCCTTTTGACTAGTCCTCCTCGTACGATTCTATGTGGAATTATATCAAGCGCAACTCAAATTTCTACCGGATACATCTGCTATTATTGTGCGCAGCTTGTTGCTTTCCGACCGCTGAGTATGCTCTAACCCTGAAATCCTACGAAATAGTATCATCACTCCACTGATATTCGCCACGATATTCTGGGCTTCAAATGGAGAATACAAGATACATTTCATCGATGCTCTCTTCATTAATGTCAGCGCTGCGACGGGGACAGGTCTCTCGACGATTGACCTGAGTTCCCTTACTCCATGGCAGCAAACTCTCATCGTGATTATCGAGTTGATCGGAAATCAGGTGCGCTTTGAGCATTGTTAAGTGATTATTCATTGTTCTAAGACTACCGAAGGTGTTTGTCTCTTGGATAGTTGTGTTCATTCGAAGGTATGTTCTGAAAGAAAGAAATAATTCTCATCTAAAACCTTCCTCACTGACTCAATTTCGTCAGGCTATACTACAGACGACGTCTTCAACATATTGTGGAGGCAGAAGCTCGGCGGTCCATGAATCGTCGTGATACAATGATGAGTTCAGAAGCTCCATTACCACTTCGACGCATCCGAGAGGCCATACTACGGAAGCGATTCACACCACTACATCGACACAACGCCGTATATCAAGAGCCAAATTCAAAGCCGAAAACTAACCGTGTGACTCCCTTAAGATTGAACACTGACTTGATACGCAGAGTCGATGCTGCTCCCACTCGTATCAACCCAACGGGTTACCAAAGCTTTGACCGATCCCCTATTACGCCAACCTACCCGTTTCACACCCTGAACATCCAGGAAAGTAACGTGCCTGCTCGGCACCTTACGCCTCCTCCTGCCAGTGATGAAGCCCAATTTGGTGGCTTTCCTGGTCCTCAGCAATTGGTTACTTGGTTGATTCGAAGGGCTTTCCCCTCATTACATCGCAACCTCCGACGCACAATCACAATGCCTAGAACGGAGACGCTGATACCCAATCATACTGTCCATGATGATGACCCTGCCGGTGATATCAAGCATGTACCGTACCTCTCTTTTCAGGCTGTGGTAGGCAGAAATTCCGCGTTTCACACACTTAACGAGGAGCAAATTGCAGAACTTGGAGGTGTAGAATACCGAGCGCTCAATGCACTCATGTGGATCGTACCTCTGGTATGTCTCGAGCTAAATCACTATATATGTGACACTGACACATTCTTAGTATTATTTCGGGTTAATGGCTCTCGCTGCTTTTATCATCACTCCATACGTATGCTTACCGAAATGGCGAAGTAATTTCCTCCCTCCGCAACAGCACAAGAAGATATCACCTATATGGTTAGCGCTGGCAATACTGCGTTGTTTTTGGTTCGAAAGATTAATTGATTAGTTCAGGTACTCCGTATTCCAAGTCGTTGGTGCTTGGGCGAATACAGGAATGTCCTTGGTTGACCAGAACATGGCCCCTTTCAAGAATGCATACCTATTGATTGTCATCTTAATTCTCCTAGTTTTGGCCGGAAACACTTGCTTCGTAAGTATTTCATTTTCATGGTTTCTATTGAAGGGAAAACTCATTCTCGTATTCACAGCCCATATTGTCAGTTCATTCATATCTTCTTCAACGAGTTTGCCTGACCTTTCCTTCTAAATTGACAGCATTCGATTTACAATGTAAGTCACCATCACCATGTTGATAGATTGTCGATGAATCTGACATTATTTTTCATAGATGGTCATTCTCAAAGCTCCTTCCTCATCATTCAAGAACCCGTGAATCATTAGTATTTTTGCTTCACCATCCTCGTCGATGTTTCATATCAATGTTCCCTGCAAGGCAAACCTGGTTGCTTCTCGGCATAGTACTGGTCATGAAGTATGTTCTACCTCGTACTCATTCTTTCGTATACTATTGTGTCTGACAGTCGAACCCCCAAGCTTCGTTTTATTCGCTGGGGACCTCATTCTCAATCTTGGAAACCCAAACGTTGACACGATACCAATGGGTATCCGCGTCATTCTCGCTCTGTTGCAAGCCGCTGCGGTTCGCAGTGCAGGATTTACATCTATTACTATATCATCTATGGCACCTGCATCACAGTAGGTTTGAATAACATTTCTATCTAATTCCTCCTCTCACTCAGATGTCCAGAGTACTTTACATCATCATGATGTACATTGCCATCTACCCTATTGCAATGAGGTGAGTTAGTCAAAACGGACTTTTTGGATTAGTCGAGCCTGAATCAACCACAGTGTTCGATCAACGAACGTTTACGAAGAACGATCGCTTGGTATATACCATGAACAGGATGACGCAGAGGAACGAGAAAGAGAGTTTGAAATGGGAGGGAATCGCATTGCAATTTGGGGCAAGTACCTCCTACGACATGCTCGTCGTCAACTATCCTTCGGTAAAGACATCATACGTGGCTCCATTATCCCTTGGGCTGACTAACTTTCTCAGATATGTGGTGGCTCGCCCTTTCACTTTTCTTGCTATGCATCGTAGAGGTACGCCCTCAGAATTAATTAGCGCCATGGAAGATTCACTCAACAGTGTATGTTAACAGAGATCAGAATTGATGAACCCTGCAAATGCAACTTGGTTCAATATCTTCGCCCTGAGTGAGCCGTCATTATGACACTCTATTCGACAGTCCAATCACGCGTCTCGTTTTCTAGTCTTCGAAGTCGTCTCTGCTTATGGTACCGTCGGACTCAGTTTAGGAACACCCTACGTCAGTACACCACAGTCATGATCTGCAACCTATTCTCTATTCACCTTTGATTCGCTTCTCAATAGGCAAACTATTCATTTTCCGGGACACTTCACACCTTATCCAAATTAATCATCTGCGCGGTCATGCTTCGCGGACGCCATCGTGGACTTCCCGTCGCACTAGATAGAGCTGTTATGCTTCCACATGAATTCAGGAAACGTCCAGAAGAGAAAGAGAAAGTGGAAGAAGATCCACATATCAACTTGATGAATCCTGGACCCAACACAGCGACTAGTACCGCTGTGAATACAAATAATGGAAATCAAGCAGGTGGAAATATTAGTTCGTCATCGACTACGGCACATGGATCATTACCACCTAACAGTAAATCATCGGTATTTGGGGAAGATGAAGAAGATCGCGGCGAAGGTTCATCGTCTAATGAACATGGAAATGGCCATGTTGAGGAAATTTCGAGGGTGAGTGTCAATGTGTGATTGATACTAGAATGTTATGCATGCTTTTTTGGGTTCGTTTCTTTGGTTGGTCTTCTCCGCTTTTATTATTATCAGACTCTTCATGTTGTTGTTTTGCATTTGTACTTCTATAATCATCATTTCTGCTGTTTTTCACTTTCACTAGGTTCTATATTGCAGTATAGTATACGTATACCCAACGGCAATTTGTATCATGTACTCATGCAATCATTTTTAAATTTTATAATAGAATGACATTGACCTTAGTTATGGAAAGACCTCTCCCAAGCCATCTACCGTAAAATGACTACTTATATAGGTGCTAGACAGTCATAAGCATGAGATATCTCCTACTACGTACGTTCGACACAAACCTAGGTCAGGAAATTAGGATCTCGTTAACAAGACTAAGAGGTCCAAATGATAGGTGCGAGTCATGCGACAAAGCCGGTATGGTATGCACAAAACAAAATATGAAACAACAATTCAAAAGTATCCAGAGAGTGTTTTATCATGCAGTCAAATCACAAACATCAGGACGAAGGGCACACCAAAGAGGTTGAAGAGGAATAGAATTCACTCCTCTCTGTTGAAGTCTGAAAGAAAGGTCGTGTAGACGAGGTAAAGCACTGCTGATATCACCCCCAGCCCCCGACCAGTATAACTCAGCGGAACTTGCAGCACGAGGCCATACGATTGAGTCAAGGTTAGAAGGACCCGATTGTTCAGTCCAAAGAAGATGTTGGCCTGAAAAGACGGAGAAAAAGAAAGAAGAAAAGTTTTGTGAGTGAGTTGACGCAAGTGCAGATGTTGAAAACTTACCGCCAAGAATAAGTTTACTTTCTTCGGCTGTTAAGTTGGCGAATGGATCGAAGGAGTACGATTTTTGCCATGTCTTGAATGGATCACACCAACTGTTTCTGTAAGAGTATCAATAGAGTTAGAGCGATTTAATTCCATGTAGATCTGGTATGAAGTTCTTACCCATTCGGGTTGGCACCGACCCATCCTCCACCCCCACAATCCTGCAGACAGTTTCAGAATGTAATTCAAAAAAGTCGGGTTATTTGGTAACTCACCAAGTAGAAGAAATCAGATGCGGCGTGAATGAGTCGAAATCCTTTATCTACCACGGCCTTGACATTCGCTGAAGAAATCCATACTAATGCGATAGTCTCGTTAGACAATGTCACATTATGATCAAGGACCATTTCTGTGGAAAAGCGGGGGTTTTTCTTTAGTTGAAATGCGAATTTGGGCGCTTGACGATACACACCTTCCCAAACAACAGGAGTTTTGCCTTGAGCTTCGATGACTTTATGAGTGGCCTGAGTGAAAGCGTCCAAGGCTTGTTCAAACGTTTGACCGGAAGCTGAGAGATCCTGTTGGGTTTCCGCATCTTGGGTATAGCAATTAACGTTGATTTCGTCTCCACCGGTACTGAACAAAGTTGAGGGGAACATTTTAGAGACAGCTGTCAGCAAATCGGCGGTAAATTGTGTGGTAGCTTGAGATGCAAGTCGAAGTTGTCCAGCAGGAGGTTCTACACATCCATGAAATATGAGTAACGATTCGACTTATCGATACAAGGGACTTACCATTGGCAAATTGTGACCATGGTGTTGACTCGGCGCAAGCAATATGTTCTGGATGTGCCTTTGAGATGACGGATGTGTGCCCAGGAGTATCGATCTCAACCATGACATCAATACCACGCTAGAAATGGGATGTATTATTATACAAATTCGCTGCCCATGCAGATGTCAACTCACAGCACCAGCGTACGCAACGATATCTTTGACATCGTTGGGAGTATAAACCATGGAAGATGAATATGCGCCTTTACTTGCAATGTCGGTAAATCCTGGGACTTCTAGTGGGAAACTTTGGCTGTCGACAACGTGCCAATGGAACTGATTGATCTACAGTATAGTATGCCGTGTTTTTGGGATGAACATTCGAGCAATCTTGCAAAGTAAATCACAAACCTTAACCCAACTCATGGCGTCAAGGGTCCGTTTGATGTCACTGACTGGAAAGCTGGGATAGGTTTCAGGTTCTCTGACCTTGCTCTACGATATAAACTCGAGTAACGTACAAGTTCCGAGCAGTATCAAGCATGAATCCTCGGTACGGCTTTTGAAAGGATAATGAATTTGAACACAACTGCAAGGAATAAAGTATAATTACTCACGAATGCAGGTGAATCATCAATATGAATGGGCACATCAAGAGCGTATGTTGAGCCTCCAGATTCATACCACAACTGTCCAAATGTGGTCAAACCTCTCAACAATCCCAAAGTTGAATTCGCAGTCAAAGTAGCAGGTGTCCCATCGCTAGGAACAGTCAACGAGTAGCTTTCCTCTCTTGATCCAATAGGTTTCTGAGCTTCGCTAGTGATTGAATTCGCCGCAGCACCTTTCTCAAGTGACACTGTCAACTTTGAGAGAGATTTTGCTTTAGAAACTAGAGCAGAATCGGCGGCTCCACGACCAACAACTAGTCGTTCCAGTTTGTCGTTCTTGAGTAAAGTCTTGGTTCGTGAAACAGCATCAACCAAGTCGGAAGGTGGATTATGAATTCCTGTAAGACTGATATCGAAACCATTGGAAAGCTTCACAGCTGATGAACCAGACTGTAGGTTTCGCGGTTGTGGCCAAACAGCTCCAGTTGGAACAGAAAAGAGCACTGTCGACAGAAGTAACACGGTCGATAGTATCTTGGACATCGTTCTTGATGATTTGGAGAGCGAGCGGGAGGTTTCAACCTCGGGGTGTTATGGTAAGAGAAAAAGAACGCTACCGAGATTCGAGTGAGAAGATGGGCTTCTTGTAGTCCTCGAGAAGCGTTAGCTAAGCGGGGGTATGAATCAAAATATCAAAGTTACGCTGCGTCGAACGTCCATCATCGCATGATCTCGAAGGCTTCAAGAATAGAGTGCCAGGATATCCGATATCGTCTATTCGGCGAAACACAACCGTATTTCGCCAACATGAAAGATAATCACTGAGTGCCGTCTGGCTCGGAGTTGCTTGAAGCACATGGCAGAAGGCCTTCAGGTGAGAATGATCTTGTTATTATTGCATAGTATAAAACTGATGAAATTCGAGACCGACGACTGACAGCGACGACGAAAGGAAAGTCGACGTGAAGGGATGAAGAAGAAAATTGTTCGGGCGCTTAGCCCACTCAGCTGAACATGGGCAGTGGCGGCAGGCGCGCTCCTCTGAATCTCAAATGCTATCACAACATTACTGTCTTGAGACATCATGCATCACAAAGTTCCGAGTACACAATGATAATGATAAAGCTAATAAGGAATGGGTATTGACTTCACAATGTCATCCAATCTAATTGACAACATGGGTAGGCACAAACAACGAAGTCAAACGAGATATAATAACTATCAGTTTTCAAAACAAAACACCGGAGCTATCTAGAACAAAAGATCATCCAATGGATTGGAAGCAGCAGCAGGAGCGGCGGTAGAAGTTGTTGCTCCTGATGCATTTCCAAACGAACCGAATCCAGCACCCAAAGGTGATTTTGGTTGTCCAGCCCCCCATATATTTGCTTGAGCCTTTTCCTTTTCCAAATCCTTCATTGATTTGGCAGGTCCAGCGGCAGGTGCCTTACTTGCACTACCACCCGCTGAACCAAGTGACATAGTCCAGAGATCTTCAAATCCACCACCTGACGAGGTTGGTTTGGCAGCAGCAGCGGAAGCTGGACGTTGAGCAGGGGTAATTCCGGGAGTAGATCGTGAGGGGAAAGCAGATGGAGTCATAACCGCAGAATTGGAGAACATGGGATTAGCAGAAGTAGGTGTCATAGCCGTTTGAGCCATGTAAGGTGGCGGTCGAGATGTTGCCATACCCATGGGAGGAGGCGAAGCGGTGGTAGCGGGAGTAATCATGCTGAAGAGATTAGCAGACCCTGACGCAGCGGGAACAATTGGTTGAGACATCGACCTAGCGGGTTGAATGAATGTGGAGGGAGCGATAGCCGGTGCAACAGCTGGTACTGTAGGAGCTGCAGCAACGGGAGCATTGAAGAATGATGTGGCTGCTGGGGCGGGGGAAGGTGCATCTTGGAAGCCTCCGAAGTCATCATCGTCTGGTAAACAAAAATTAGTAAGATGGTATTAATCCATATCGTGATGATACGCACTATCAAAGGAGGGGACGACAGCAGGGAGGGCTTTGTTCGTGGTGGCGGGAGGGGCGGGAGCAGGAGCACTTGAGAAATCATCATCCATACCAAGCAAGTCGACAATGGGGGCAGGAGCAGGAACGTGTTCCGGAGCTTTCGCAGGAGCGGTAAGTGAAGAACCTGTGTTAGAACGGCGAGGTTGGGAGGGTCGAGAAATGGAATCGGAACGCCTTGCAGCAACTGTATCGTCATCGCCAGCTTCGTATTCCTCGTAATTGCGTCGAGACGTAGAATCTCGGAAAGAACTGCTTCCTCCGCCTCCAGAATAGCTGTCATAGTCTAGACAAACTGTTAGCACACCCACATGCAGTGATTGAGATGCTGATGAGGCATACCACGACCTGAATAATTATCACCATATCCGCCACTGCTAGATCCTCCACCTCCACCTCCGCCACTGTACGAAGAATAACTATCGCTACCAAAGCCACCATACCGGCCACCTGAGCTGAAGGCCATCCCATCATTTCCTGTACCGATATACTTGTTCTTGTTATTCTTCGCTTTTCGACGTTCGGCACGGATTTTGTCAACATCGCCAAGGAGTTCGACGAGTTCCTTCGAGCGATTTCTCACTGTATAGTCCGTCAATATAATATTCTCATATATGTATTCAAGAGAAATTCACTGACCATTGAGACCCTGATCTTTGCCTTTCTCGTCAATGTAATAGAAATTACGCAACATTTTGATAGTAGCTATATGAGAGCGAGCGTCATCGACCACACGCTCACTTCCATTCTTGACAAGATACTCGAGCAATTGCAGAGCCTGTGTTATCCAGTTTAATGAGATGATGCATAGAGACTAGTTTTTGTTGAAGGGCATTACCTTGTATATTTGTCTCCACTGCTTGGCTTCCTTCTCCATGAATCGGGCATAGATAGACGGCATGATCTCGTTGAAGTTTTGGCTGCGTAGATGTACTTAGGAAGGGGATACAAACTTGTCGTACACATTGCTCACAAATTGAATGTTCTATTGGGGGAATGGTGAGCATCATATATTCCAAACATATCAATGTAACTCACCCTTGTGCGATCTCTTGCATCAATGTAGAACTCGCCCCCCTACGAACGCTTAGTCAAGCAACCACTTCCCTGAATAATGAGAATGCTTACCATGGCTCGTCGTTGGTTGCTTCTCGTACTTTAGCTTCCATCTCACTTACATTAAGCACAACATTCTTGGCCTATATGATAGGGAGTGTTAGCACAGTCAATGTCATAAGCGAATCAACCTTACCTGGTTGTACATGCTCTTAATATCATACATCGTGATTTGCGAGAGAGCATTTCCAAGCGACTCCAGCCTTTCCATGGTGAAGTAGTCTCCGTAAAATGTCGTGAAAGTGAACAAAGCTGGCTTCGAGATACTGAACTTGGTGGCAAGTTACAGGAAGCGCGCACAGTTGCACCGAGTTCGGCTGTGTCGGATGCTAGCTTAGTCATCGTTACTGCGTTTGGAAGGCAGGCCGAACCTCGGCTTTCGGTGATCCGGTCGCACATCCACCGTTTCAACTTTGCCTAGTAGATTTGGGACAGTACATACATTTTCCCTTCAACAAAACGTCGACGATGGGAATGAAGAAAGAAGAAAAATAGTCTCTTACAAACTACCATGTAATCAGGCCCACAGAAGAAGTGTTGCATTTATGCTGGTTATTTTCAAAAATTGATGGCCATGCCGAAGAGTGTTTGTCCCAATTTGGGAGCCTGGCAAGAAAGTGGCAAGAAGAAGTTCTGATCTCCGACTTTCATTCTCTCCTCCATCATCTCCCTCGGGTCACTTACTGGACAGTTCAAATACCATTGATTGATAAGTCTCCCGATTCCCAGTGGACAGCCATATTCGCAGAGATTCGTGGCCATTTGGTGAGCTTTCGATCTCCCACCGATAGTCAGCTGTCTTACATACCAGCACCAGCCATGGCCTCTCTCCTCATTCATCTGAGGCAGCGTGCTATCAGCCAGTCTACAACTGGTTCGAGGCAGTCAGATAGCTCTGTTCCGCCGGAAGTATCTCCAAGCGTCCCTTCAGATCAACCTCCTACGGATCAGCAGAATGAGAATCGCCCCTCTCTGGCACGGAAGATCTACCCTGACATCAGCGGGCTATTGAACAGCTACTCATCTCATTCGTCTGGCGGGAGCTCAGGGTTGAAGCCGCCTCGTTCGAGAAAGCGTTCTACGGCAGTGCCAGAGCAGGAGGAGCAGACCAATGAAGATATTTCACCTTCTCTTGACATCAGTGGTTTCGGGCAAGATGTATGCGCCGACGCCGATACGTTGGGAGCAGTACCCACCCAATCAACACATCGCCGTCGCCTTGCTCGATTCGCACCACAAAGACCCATAGGTGGTTGGTCGACTTTCGGGAGAAATAAAGACCAGGATTCTCCGCCTGTGGCGCGCTTTACTCCCCCGCCTTCAGATAAGCACTTTCGTATGAACAGCACAGACTCGTCGATAGCCCAGACAGGAAGATCAACGAATAGCAGAGCAGGTCGGAGCAGTAAATATAGCTCCGATGCAATATCTCTGAATCCACAAGCAAATCGCTCTCGAGTTTCCATGAAACTGGCGGCCAATCAATCTGTTTCTTCCTCAATCAGCAAAGGATCCTCGGTCAAATATTCTAATGATGATAGCCATGACTACTCGCACCATACACCGTCTCCGGTCTTGACGACCTCCTCACGACAGAACTCTACCAATAAATCATCTGGTTCGCATTCATCTCCGTCAGCTCACCATCATCGACACTCATTCATACACTCTGAGTCCCCACGCACCTTCGGTACTTCGACACCGAATATTGGCTTTGATTCAGAATTCGTGACACCTCCGCCACCCTTGCCACCTCTAAACCACCCAGAATTAGTGGCTGCACTTGCATCCCGTTCACAGATTAACGTTACCGTGAGATCAGGAATTTCAACACCTACACCATCCCGTCGTCAACGATGGAGTGCAACCGTACATGGGAAAACGTATCCGCCTCGCGGTCAACGACGACGACGACATAAGAGTGAGCCAGATGAAAATACAGTCCCGTTCCCTCATCAACCACCCCGGCGATCTCTACGTGGCTTCGCTAGTCTTCCTAAAGTGCGCGAGTTGTTAACTCTTTATTCTCAATCGGACGAATCACCATCAAGCACTCGCTCTTCATCTCTTGAAACTCGACTTAGCGCCAGACGGTCAGCAAAACAACCTTCTGTCATTGTATCGAATATGACAAAACAACAACAACAACAACGAAAGCATGAAACCTGGCATGCGGAAGTTTCTCGCGAGATTTTAAGACTTTCTTTGGGTGAAGACATCATGAGTGGCAGTGTAAAAGGTAAAGGTTCGGCAAGCGCCGAACCGCATGGCCAACACGTGCCTGGTGGCAGCTCGCGAAGAACACAGACTCGCCATCTTTCATTCTCCCCTCTCCCTTCACCGTCCTTCACGTCGTCAACCTTGCTAAAAGGTGCGTTACATTGTCTTGCACATCACCGGATCACATTGCTGAGCTGATTCAAATAGGCAGCGAGACTGGCGACATCACTCCTCAAGCTCGTGGCGATAATCTGGCTTTGATAAGTGGGAGTGCGGTGGAAGGAGATATGACTATGCAAGATGAGGGGAATCGGAGTACGCGCACGAGGGTGGAGAGCAATCCTCGTAGGCAATCAGTAACTTTACCTCGATCATCTACTTCTCGTCCTGTTCGCAAGAGCATCTTGAATATGCCTTCTCCTTACTCGCAAGGCCTGGAAGCCGGTCCCTCGACTCCTCAACGTTCCAATACTACCGCTCCTACTGTTACCCCCAAAAGATCCTCTGCGAGGCCCAAGCGGTCGTCGAGTGAACCTGGACTGAGTTCCGTACTGGAGACACCTACAGCAAAGGGCAAGAGGAAGGCCGATGAAGTTGATACCACCCCGCCAGATCAGAAGCATGCACGCACTCATTTTGTTATTCCAGAACATGAAAACGAAAGGAGTGAGTCCCTTCTATATTTTTTTCATATCGCAATCGAATTTTTGAGACTCTTCTGTCAACTCTTAATCAGAGGACTTAGCCCGTGCACCTTCCTCCTATACCCGAAAACGCGCGCGACTTTCCACTTCATCTCCCGCTCCGTCTCCTAGTCACTCCCGTCCTGGCTCTGCTTTAAAAAACCCCACAGGTTCATGGTCAAATCGCTCTAGCCTCCTCCCATTAGACCGCGTAGCTTCTCGAGCTGCATCCACTCTTTCCACCCAACCCCCTACACCCACAAATCCACACGATACCCGTAGAAGTGAAAGACGTCAGAGCATGTCGGAAATATCGATACCCATTAGTGCCCTCATTTCTCCTCACGCTCCATCTGTTGCTCGTTCCAGCACATATCATATGCGTGATCCTCATCGTCCCCCTCCCATACGCCCTACATCTTGGGGTCTCCATTTTAGAAGTGAAGATGAAGAACGGTCTCCTTTCCATGCATGGTGTTTCTTTATTGGTTTCATTATTTTCCCCATCTGGTGGTTTGCGTCTTTTGCACCTGTCCCAAGAACGAGACAGGTCGGAGGATCGGATACGGAGAAGGCGGTCACTCTAGACGACCCGCAGGTCGAGCATGGTTGGTGATGCCTCTACTGCTGTATCCGCAATGGACTGATCGTTTGACCTAATTTTCCACAGATGCCAAGTCATGGCGACTGCGATGTCGTATCATGTCTGTCATATCATTTCTCACCTACATACCCTTCATCGTTTTAGTGGCCATCTTCGCCCCTAAATGATGAACATACCTCCCGTTATGCCAGTCAACTTTAACCTATTGTTTCCTTCACGACGCGTCTCCCTCATCTTCCATATGCATACTGAACATTTGTCTCGTTAGTACGAAATCAGCTAATCATCACCGTCATCAATCATGTTGTCAAATAGTCACTCTTTTCTCCAGTCCACTCTCTTGTATAAAGTGCTGTTCATGAAGTGTACATCCTCAACCAGAGTTTTCGTCGTCCGTAGGTCCATCTCAACTACGGACTACTCTCCAACTGTAATCTTTTTTCCGCAAGTTCGTTCTTTTTCCAGCTTTACGTTGTGTATTAGGGTATACCTTACGTTCATCGCGTCCTTCTACCTAATCTATGTTGTTTCAAATGGTCAAACGATTGAACACAGCTCTCCCTCTCGCTCGCATTTGAACCGAATGATCTGGATTGAACTATAGTACGTGATCCTGTTATATTATTATTCCCTTGCTCACTGACATTGTCTTCAGAGATATCGGCTGTTTATTCTTAGGTACCTTCCACGATCCATGTGGTCGAGTGGAAGACTTCCCGATAGCAAACAACTAAACGGCAGATAAAGTAATGCAGCGCACTCGCAATTCTTCTCCTCCTTCTGTTCTCTATGGCTTTACCATCATGTGAGTTGGTCATGCTACAAAGATGTAACGTTATTCGGTCTTCCCAGCTTCTCAAAAATTAAGGATAAAAGAAAGGTACTCGCACCTTCCAAGTCACCTATCTGATTCCCGTTCGTCCATGCTACAAGCAGTTCATCTCACTCTCTTCCTATCCCTTCTTTCTCTAGTTCCAAAGGCATGGGGTATTTGGCCAATGCCTCGGTCCTTGGAGACAGGAAATATTACTATAAAACTCTCCTCCGGTTTCAAGATCTCAACAAACATCCAGCATCCTCCAAATGATCTTAGAGAAGCTATCTCAAGGACCTCTGCTTACTTGAAGAATGATAAACTTCAACGTCTTGTAGTCGGACGAGGATCATCCGATAGTTCGGCTGTTCAACAAGCCAAACAGATTTCATCCTTGGTTCTGTCACTTGAGCATGGTTCGACAGTTAGAAGTATTATGGATGAAGCGATTTTGCCTCTTGGGACAAGGAGTGAAGAGTATAGTTTGCACCTTCCGTCAGATGGATCGACAGCGACTATTACGGCCAATTCTACTCTTGGGTTGTTTAGAGGTTTGACGAGCTTTGAACAATTGTGGTTTTATCTCGACGGACAGGTTTACACTCTGGAGGCTCCTATTACTATCACGGACTCTCCTGCTTTTGTAAGTCAGCCTGTGTTGTTTGTTTGTTTTGCGAGACAAGAAATTGATTTCGTTGTAATCGTAGCCTTACAGAGGATTTATGCTGGACACGTCTCGGAACTTGTATGTTACAATCTCACTTACTTACACTGCAGTCATTTGACTCGAATTACAACAGTTTTTCGGTGTCAGATCTTAAACGGACTTTGGATGCTATGAGTTGGGCAAAGGTAAACTACATTCGCATCGAACATAATGATTCCCACTTTACTTTCGTTGTTAGATTAACCAGTTCCACTGGCACTCGACGGATAGTCAAAGTTTTCCGTTATCTATCCCAGGATTCACAGAGATAGCAACCAAAGGTGCTTATGACGGGACTGCTATTTATTCTGACAAGGATATTGAAGACATCGTTTCGTATGCTGGAGTCGTAAGTTACTACCTTTATTCTGAAAGTCCTCGCCTTCATACTAAATTCGGTCATCACAGCGAGGAATAGATGTACTTGTGGTGCGTATCGAAATATTTGAATAGAGAAACATGTTGCTGAAATTTTCTGCAGGAAATTGATACCCCAGGACATACTGCAATCATATCAGAATCTCATCCGGAACATGTCGCTTGTGCTCAAGCAACACCATGGGCTGACTTTGCTGGTGGTAAATACAAATTCTCTCTTTTTCTCATTGTCATATGTAACAGCTGAATAAATTCCGTTCGTCAATCTTTCAATCTTACAGAACCTCCCGCGGGACAACTTCGTATGGCTTCACCAGCCACAGCGAATTTTACAGCCTCGCTGCTCACATCGACTGCTAAATTGTTCCCTTCGAAAACCTTCAGCACCGGGGGAGATGAAGTTAATATCAATTGTTATCAGGCGGATCCTGAGACACAGCAGATTCTAAACGCTACCGGGCAAACTATGGAACAAGCTCTGAATGGGTTTATGCAGACGACTCATCAAGCATTGGAAGGCATCGGAAAGACACCAGTCGTTTGGGAAGGTGATTATTTTTCCATTGAGTGTCGAATGACGCATAAATTGATTTTATCTGTCTTGTAGAAATGGTGTTAGAACACAATATTACTTTGTCTAATGAGACTATCGTGATGTAGGTAGAATCAATTTTTTGTATCTCTTTTCATCTTTATCCCCGATTTGATTCTTTCTCCAGGGTATGGATATCTTCTGCGAATGCTGCGGCCGTTGCAGCAAAGAATTTCAGAATTGTCCATGGACCTTCGGACTTCTTCTACCTCGTAAGTCACCATTTCTCTGACATTCAGACTATTAATACTAAGGATATTCTGTAGGATTGTGGTGCTGGAGAATGGATTGGAGCAGATCCAACAGGGTCAGCACATATTTTTCTTTGCTCTCGATTCAAGTAATATCATATCGCTTCTATTCATCTAGGAATAGCTGGTGTGACCCGTTCAAAACGTGGCAGAAAGTAAGCATCGATCTCATAAATTCATGTTCACCTTTCCTCAATTGAAACTTTCACATCATCAAGTCTTACACATTCGACCCAATGGCCAACATTTCGGCTTCACAATCACATCTAGTCTTGGGAGGTATGTACCTCTTATTCGCGTTACATCTATTCATATTCTGATACAACTTACTTTCACGACAATTAGGACAACAACTTCTATGGACAGAACAATCATCTCCAACCAACTTAGACTCAATCGTTTGGCCAAGAGCTGCCAGTTCAGCCGAAGTCTTCTGGACAGGCCCAACCCTTCAAGATGGGTCTCCTCGAAATGTGGAGACTGCTCTACCAAGGTTACATGAGCTGAGGTATAGAATGGTTCAACGAGGTGTTGATGCTATTGCGTTGCAGCCTCACTGGTGTGCCCTTCGTGCGGGACAATGCGATGGTTGAACAACGTTGAACGTTCTTGGCGGGCCCGCGGTATAATTCAAAACATGAGGGTATCGAACGCTAGGCGCCCACTTCTTCGGAATTATTGACTAGGAAGATCTGCACTTTACAAAATACTGTACTTGTTTTATATTAGCAAAAAATATTTCTTTCTTCTTGACTCTCATCACCATATTGAGCTCAGTGTTTGATTTAAATTCGAGCAGCCCTTTTATATTGAAAGGTTGAATATATGCATATGCCGAGCGCTTCCAAGTCACTACTATATGCGCGGCCGTGGCCAAAGCTTCAAGCTGAGGATATTTTCTCAGTCTACAAGGAAAGATATCATCAATGTAATATCCTCGCTGTCTTTGGCTGATATTTCTTTCGTGGGATGATATCACGCTATAGTCAATTCAAAATGTGACATCTTGAATTTAAAAGACTCAGGCTCATTTAAACTCTCCGGACTAGTACTTACTACTTTACCTACCTTCCG